>CM060696.1:15142486-15742486 GCA_030686995.1 Artemisia argyi
TGCGGCTTGTATGGATAACATAGGGTAAACGTAGCTTATGTGATGTGCGAAAGATATTTTTAAAGTTTGATGTATTATATGACGTATTAGAGGCTTAACTGAGATGCACTGCTATTTGATTTGCGGCGTGTGTGGATAAGATAGGGTAAACGTAGCTTATGTGATGTGCGAAATAGATTTTAAAAGTTTGATGTCTTATATGATGTATTAGAGGATTAACTGAGATGCACTGCTATTTGATTTGTGACGTGTGTGGATAAGATAGGGTAAACGTAGCTTATGTGATGTACGAAATAGATTTTAAAAGTTTGATGGCTTATATGATGTATTAGAGGCTTAACTGAGATGCATTGCTATTTGATTTGCGACATGTGTGTATAAGTTAGAGAAAATGTAGCTTATGTGATGTGCGAAAAAGAGTTTGTGTGGTTGATGGTTTATATGATGTACTAGCGGTTTAACTGAGTTGCAGTAGCATTTAATTTATATGATGTACTAGTTGATTAACTGAGTTTCAGTACCATTTATTTTACGGCGTGTGGGGATAAATTAGGGTAAATATAGATTATGTGATGTGTAAAACTTATTTTTTATGTTTGATGATGGTTTCATTGATTAACTAGAACTTGAACTGAGTTTCAATTGGTTATAATGAAATAGATGACGAAGAATCAGACAAAGAAGATACAGTTAATATAGCAGCTATTAAAGAGGCTGCTAAAGAAAAATGGAAAGAATTACTTCATAGTCTTGTTCTTGAACATGCGACAAAAAAGAAGAAAAATGCAGCCGGAAAGATTGTTAAATATGTTGCAGTTGAGAAAAATCCTAAACATACTGCACCAAAATTGAAGAAGAAGAAAACCATTTCTGTTACTGAATGCAGTACAAGTGAAAAGAAAAGAAAGGGTAAAAGACCTGCAATAGAGATGGATTCATAATCTGATTTTGAAAGTTCATATTCAAAAATGGCTGTTGTAAAAAAGAAGAAAGTTAAAAAGGAAAAAGTTAAGTGGGAAGATGAAGGTTTAATACAGGAAGTTAAAAATAACGAACGCAAATGTATCAAAATAAGAATGTCACCAAGAAGTCTGAAGAAGGTTCTGGAGAATTTAAGAATTCACCAGGTGGAGGAATTAGGAAAGATGGGATTTGGCGAGTTTCATAGTAACTTCAATTTTTATTCTACACCATCAGAATTAGGGCTGTGGGTGGTTAAAAATTTCGATTCAGAAACCTGCTCGATTAAAATGAATGATGGAAGAAAAATTAAAATTACTCGAGAATTGGTTAGGGATATGCTAGGAATCCCAATGGGGGATATGAAAGTTGAAGCGCTTGAAGAGAAAAATCTTTATGAAGACACTACTGCAAAATGGAGAGAAATAATGGAAAGTATTGTTGTTAAAAACAAAATTTATATAACAAAGTTGGAGGAACATTTGTGCGGTCTAACTGAAGTTGATTGGGAGTTTCGGGTTGCTTTCCTTGTACTGTTCTTCTCCATATTTCGCCAAGGAAACAAAGATGGGGAGGTAAATGAGAGAATTATACCAATTCTCTCTAATACTGATAACGTGTCTCAGATGGATTGGTGCTCGTACGTTGTAGAGTGTATGGTCAAGGAGTGTTCCGGATATAAGCCAAACAAATATTTCAGTGGACCATTACTTTTGCTTGTTGTAAGTTTTCTATCTTTTGTTACATTGTGATGCACTAATAAGAAATACTATGATGGAGTATATATAGATATGTGATGCACTAATAACAAAAAGTATGATGCAGTATATATATATATATATATATATATATATATATATATATATATATATATATATATATATATATATATATATATATATATATATATATGTGTGTGTGTGTGTGTGTGTGTGTGTGTGTGTGTGTGTATGTGTGTGTGTGATGTATGTGTGTGTGTGTGTGTGTGTGTATGTGTGTGTGTGTGTGTGTATGTATGTGTGTGTGTGATGCAGTACCATTTGAAACAACGATGCATTAGATATAAAAAATATGATTGTTTGATTCTCACTACTATCATGCAATAGACATAAAACATTGATGCATTATATTTCACTCTCATACAATGAAAATTAAGATTATATTTTAATACTAATTTATTTGTTGCAGATCATATATGTTAATTCAACGATATCTGAGACTTTCAAAGTGGAGAAAACAGTACCAGCGTTCAAGGCGTGGAGTTCAAAACTTTTGTTTGAAAGGCAAAAAGAAGAAATCGCATTGGGTTTTGGATGTCTACCAATTGCGGAAGGTGTTGAGGTGATTGAACCACCGATGAATATGATTGAAGCACCGATGAAAATGAAGAAATTGAGTAAAAAACACAAGAAGAGTCCAACAGGTATAATATATAAAAATATTATATATTTTTAAAAAGAGAAACTTTTTGAAAAACTTGTTTATTTTTAATTTAATTCTATGTTGATGTACTAACAGGGGACGAAGAAGGAAACCATGTATGTCAACTACAGACTCCAAAAATTGATCTTAAATATGGACTCTATGGAACAATTGATACGGAAGAAGCAAGTAAAGAGTTTAGATCAAAATCTTTTGAGTTATTAATTAATTAAAAAGTTTTATACTCTGTGATGCACTAGATTTTGAACTTAGATGTACTAGATTTTTAACTGTGATGAAGTACCTTTAAACTTATAAAGTATGATGCACTAATAAAAACACTGTAATGCAGTAAGCTAATTTTGTTTCTTTTAAATGTTTAGGAAATGAAGGGAATTATAAGAGACAATATGGTGTTGTGTAATTAGTTGATGCTGGATACTGATTACAAGTTGATGATAGCTTTGAGATTAAACCCTGAGGATGAAGAGTTGAAAAAACTTGTTGAAATTAGAAAGGATTTGTTTGCTGAATCGTATAAAGAAGATGGTCATAAAAATTGTGATTATGCAACAAATGGTGATGCAAATGATGGAAATGGTTGGGAGAATGTTGATGATGGAAACAATCAGAATGAACAAATGGGTGATCAGAATAAAGAAGATGGTGGAAATGATGATATCGCTGGGGAAAAAGGTATAAATGAAGAGGGAACGAAAGATGATTTGAATGAGTCACGAAACAAGAAGACAACTTTGAATGAGAATCATGATTTGATTGATATGAATTATTTTCTGGAAAAAATGAGTAATATGGAAAAGAAGGATGATGTATTTGGGACCAATCTTGAAGTTTCGGGTCAAGATTTAGTTGCAACAAAATACAACGTTATAGTTCCATTTGATATTGATTTAATTTCAAGTCAACGCTTATCTCAATCAACAAACGAGAATGAGAATCAATCAAAAAAGATGCAGTATGATGACCTTGAAGATATTCTACCTTTGCCCGAATCTCAGGAACCGAATCTCACGAAAGATACATTTTCAAGTAATAACAAAAGAAGAAAACTGAATGATGAAGAGGTTACACAATCTCAGCAAAGTTGGGCAATTGAAGGCAAACAAAGTATGAATGAAACTGAGATGGTTGACCAAATAGTAAAACTGCCATTTCTGTCAACCGGTATAATAGATGCAGCAAAAGGGTTAGCTGCTAATGCACCAAGTGCCAATGCTGATGCAGCAAGTGCCAATGCTGATGCACCAAGTGTCATTGCTGATGCACCAAGTGCCACTGCTGATGCACCAAGTGTCACTGCAACAAAAGCTGCAATTGCAACTCCGCCATACCATAGTACGAAGTTAAAGCTAAAAAGAAACAGTTCTGGAAAGTATGACGTTGAGAAGGATGATAATTCAAATGAAGCCAAAAAGACAACTGTTGATGCAGCAAAAGAATCAGCTGTTCATGTGATTGATGTGACTCCCGTGAGATCTGTTGCGCCTATAAATTACGTTCCATTTGAGAATATACAAAAGGAAAAAAATGTTGCTGCAGCAACTAAAAAGCAACCGGTTAAATGGGCAAAAAAGGTAGCAAGCAATGAGGAACCTGAAAAAAAAGGGAAGGGGTAAAAAGGGAGAAACAAAAAAGGAAATGGCCAAACCTCAAAAAGCTCCAACAAAAAAAGCAGAGCCTAAAACAGTTCAAGAGAATACACACAAACCTAAAAGAGTCCAAAAGAGAGGCGCAAAAGCTGTGGTAGAGGATAAAGAGGATGATATATTGAAGGAAAAGCGTATAGTAAAGCCCTCTAATGCTATGAACTCGCCATACTATGATAGGAAAGTACACATCTATCAAAAATGGAATGAAGCAGAGATGAAACTAGTTGAGTACATGTTAAGTGACAACAGTCCTGAAAGGTAATATGTTACTGCATCACTGTTCATAAGCTACTGCATCAATGGTTATATGTCACTGCATCTGTTTTTTTATGTTACTGCATCATAATTTATATTACACAACATCAATACTAAAATTTTACTAATCTTAAATGTGCAGTGATATTATTTTCTAAGCAAAAGGATTGCAATTAGAAGGTGTGTTTTTCTTGAGCCTTTATCCTGTAGTTGAAGTTGCTTCACCTATAATAGATGTATGGAGCATTATACTAAACAATGAAGAGCAATTCCGAGACGAAATTTCACAAAAGAGAAATGTTTACTGTAGTACATTAATGCTGGTGAGTAATTCAACTATATAATATAGCTAAAATTAAGATGTAACTTATTTATGCTTATAAAACATTTCTTATTTATAAAACAGCCTCATCGTATGGTCGATTTTGATGATGGAAATGATTTGGTGAAAAGAAGAAATACGTTTGAAGAGAATTTTAAAAGTGTTAGGAAAATTCAGGATTGAAAGATATAAATGATGTTGGTTTGGTAAGTAAAAAAAATATATTTATTATTATGAGTTCTAATAATTTATTTTTATAATTAATTCCAATGATGTTTAAGCGTTGAAATGTCTGCAGATCTTCTTTCCTTGTATAAAGATGTCTGATAATGGGTCGAATCATTACTATGTGATATGCTTTAATTTGAAGAATGGTAATATTGACATACTCAACAACATGGACAACGGAATTGAAGATATCTCAACTAGATATGGGAAGTATGCACAGGTTCTGGTAAGTATATCTAAAAATAAAAAGATTGTTTTTTACTACATTGTAAAGTTTTTACTGCATTATAAACTTTTTACTACATTGTAAACTTTTCAGTGCATCATAGTGTTATATTTACTGCATTGTGTTATATTTAACAGAATCTTATTATTTTTCACAGATTGATACATTTGTCAATTACCTAGAAAAGAAAAAGCACACAAAGATTGCTGAGATTTGGTTGGCGGTCCCAAGAATGGTGCCGATAAAATGGAAGACAACTTACAATGTTGTTGACTGTGGTATCTTTGTCATGAGGAATATGGAAATGTATGTTGGGGAAGGTGTATTTTTGAATGAACTACAAAGTGAAGGCACACATCTGAAATCACAACTAAAAATGCTTCGTGCAAAGTACTTGGCAAAGATATTACTAAAAGATCTCAATCTGCACAAGAAGAAATTAATAAAAGATGCAGAAGCTTTTGGGAAGAAGCAAGAAAAGAAGTCTAAGATTTTAACTCATATTGATGTCAAAGTTGATGCAAATTTGATGAAGAGGTTTAACGAGACTCTAGCCAAGACATTTGAATAGAGGTCTAACTGATAGCTTTTGGATATATTTTACTGATCATGTTTAGATCATGTTTCTAATGTACTTTTACATTTGCTTAACGGTTGTTGAAAACTTAGTACTACTCTTTCTAATGACCAGTCTTTCTTATTGCTTTTATTTATGGTTTTTGATTGATTAGTTCTTAGAATTAGAATGTGTGTATAATTAATTTTGTATGGAGAATTATTGATAGTGCATAACAATGTATAAAACAGGTAAATAACAGTGTCTATACATACTGCATCATCATTGTAAAAATATCATTCTTTTAAAACAAAGACAAGCTTCGATTAAAACTGTATTATAAACCTTTCTTTTTTTACAATTGAATCATTCTTTTATTTGAAAAAAAAGAAAAATATAGAAACTTTACAATTGAATCATTCTTTTATTTGTAAAAAAAATGAAAAAAAAAAATATAGAAAAGAATACTCATTTTTTGCGTGTAGATTCTCTCAACCCGGCTTTTTTTTTTTGTTGTATCTTGTTGCTTTGGTTTTTTCGATGGTCGCGCCTGTTGATAAGTCCTGGAATTGTGTCCTTCCTTCTCTCCACATACCCCACATGCCCTTCTCTTTGACAATTCTTCAGCAGATACTTCGACTCTAGGCTTCATTCTTGAAAATACACCAGTTCCTTTAGTTTTACTCTGCAATGGATTGTTCATTGTTTTTTCTTCAGGCTCTTTAACACCAAGCATTGAACAAATAACAGCTTTCCCATTCACTTTGGGAACTGTTGGAATATCAATAACAGCCTGATTCAATAACTCTTGCATCTTTTCTTTGTAGATATGCAACTTGCTTAAGTCATGTACCAAACGATCAATAGTAGACTCAAACATCTTATATAATTGTAAAACTTCATTCCTTACTGCATCTAATGCACCACTGATTCTGGGAAGAGCAAATTTTGAAGGTTTCACGTTCTTTAACCACCGTTTCTCTAAGTAGTTTCAGGGAAACTGCTTTACATTGTTCATCCTTAGAACATAGAAAGCATGACGACATAACAGGCCATACGACTCATACCGATTACATCTACAATGAAGTTTCATCTCAGACTTACAAAATTCAACCTAAAAAAAAATTGAAAATGAAATATTAAACCTATGATGCACTAGATATATAACTGTGATGCAATATTTTCAAACTAATTGATGCACTAGATATAAAAAAGTGATGCAGTAAAATATGATACCTGATAAACGTTGTCAACTAGCTCTCTCTTCTCAAACTGGGAATCACGAACTGAATATTTTTCCATATTGTTCAATGCAATACAGAACTTATAAGAAGCAAGCATCTCATCTTGCACATCAAAGAATATAGTTCTTGTATATAGGTTACAGGCATCTTGTTCCATCAGAAGATCTGTTTTGAATTCTGGAGATCTGTACCATGAATCATGGTCATTCTTACACTCAATGTACCTCTGATACTCGATAGCAGTGTCATGGTGGCTTAAGAATTCAACAAGGGAAAGATGAGGGCTGGTCCATTTACCAAAAAAATGGTTCTCACTTTCGGATCTTGAAGTTGTACGCATTAGCCCTGCCATATGAACATCACGCAAATACGCTGGTATCCATCTCTCTCTCATTTCAAACATATCAGCTAACCATTTATTATCATGGAGTTCAAAATCATTTATCATCCTATCCCACTCTCTCTCAAATACTTCTGGCGAAATCTGGTCAGTCCACACAATATCGCATATGCTCTTTTTAAAATCAGGCTCACTAAATATATCATAACCAACCTGGAAAAATAGAAACTTGTGAATATAATAGGAATGGGAATGGATATAATTTTACTGCATCAGCTTATGAAATAATTAGCGCAGCATATGCATGGATATGTAAAATTAACTGCATAACCTAAAATAAACAACTGCATCATAGGCATAAGTATAAGTACTATAAAAGAAATACCTTTGTACTCAATTTCTGCATAATATGCCACATACACAGTCAATGCCTTGAATTTGGGAAGCATTCTTCAATAGCTATCTTCATTGATGGATCTTGATCCGTAATAAGAACATCTGGATCCTTCCCAAAAGCATTCTTGAATTCATTAAGTAACCATATGTACGCTCCAGCAGACTCATCAGCAAGCAACCCGGAAGTAAATGTAAGGCAACGGTTATAATGGTTGATACCCGTAAAAGGGACAAATACCATTTGATACCTACATTTTATACCATATAAAAATAATATATGTCAGTCAATAACAAATAAAGCAGTAACTAAACAAAATTTCAGAATACAGAAAAGGATGTACTTGTTAGATCAAAATGTCGCATCAAAGGATATTATATCACCAAATGTTTGGTAGTCCCTAATAGTTTCTTCATCAGCCCAAAATAGCCCAACCAACCGATCATCATCACCCGAAACAAAAAATTAAAAAAATGAATAATAATAATAATAATATAATAATAATAATAATAATAATAATAATAATAATAATAATAATAATAATAATAATAATAATAATAATAATAATGTGATGCACTAAATAATAACAATATGATGCACTAGAGATTATAACTGTGATGTAACGAATAAGTGAATCACCTTTATAATAATTGACATAAAAGCCAGGCGAATGAAGCTTTCGACTAAGCAACTTTTCTACAGCCATCTGAGCATCTCGATCACCAATAAAAACACTAATTTTCTTCTTATTATTCTTACAATCACTCTTTGTAACACCAACTCTATCGAAGCCACCATACAACTGTTTCATTAACCTAAAACCGATAGCAGGACCGAAATTCGCATTCAAAAGTTGGTAAAGAAAATGCTGCTTTGTATATCCCATATTCCTAGAATTCTTCATAAAAATCATATCCTTTTCTGCTACGAGAGGATGGTTATGTCTTCTTCAAGCTTAGTAACCTCATAAACATTTCCAATTTTCTTAAGAGTAAGTGAGGCTAACAGCCACATCTAAAAGAAGCCTTCCTCCTTTTTTTTCATATTCTTATACTCGCCAAACTTAATAGAACCATTACTGGATTCACCTTCTTCAGAGATATCATCCTTTAAGTTTTTATCTACAGATTTCCCTTTTACTAGTAAACATTCCCTTGAGCAATAGAAGTACTTTATAGTTGTCTCTTTTCCACCTGCAGCCTGATACTGTCCACCTTTCCTAACATCAAAACCGCCTTTTTTACCATAAGCTACATAGAAACTATAGGCCTGATCAATTGAAACAAACTGACAACCTTCTACAGGTTTTTCACCGCAATCAGGATACCATGTCCTATTACCATTATCGTCACAAGTATAATAACCAACATGATCTCTCACTCGAACAGTTTCTACCTCAATATCTGAAAGGATTGCATCATAGTTTTAAATATAACGCATAACATATATAAAATCATTGCTGAGATTTAAAAAAAAAAAAAAAAAAAAAAAAAAAAAAAAAAAAAAAAAAACCTATCTACTAATACATCATGTTCTTAAATCAACTGGATAATAATATTAAAGATAGTAATAAAATTTCAAAAAGTGCAATAAAATAAATAAGTGCATCATAGAATTATTTCTAGTGCATCACAATTATAAAAAATCAAAATGCTGAAATTTAATACCAGATCAAAAAAATGTACCTATAAACTAAAAACATTAGAACTAATGCATCAAAATATTACATCTAGTACATCACACATATATCAATTTATTCTATTTGAGTATGATTTGAAATTTAAATATTTTTATGACTGATATATAAACTTTGAAACTAAAAATCAAAAAATTAAAAAACAAAACACTAAACTCTAATCTATATTGCATCATACACATAAATATACTGCATCAAATACTTATAAATAGCAATAAAAAAAATAAGTTAAAAAGCAATCGAGCTTGAATAAAAATCTTACTATCAGAAATTGAGGATGAACTAGATTCATTATTAATAGAAACTGAGGATTCAATGGTTGATGATTGAATACACATCTTCAAAAATGCGGTGGTAAAGGCGGTGAATCAATTGGTGGAAGGCGGTGGTGAAGACGGTGGAACACGGTGGTGAAGGTGGGGAAGACAGTTGGGAAGGTGGGGAAGACGGCGAAGCTGGGGAAGAAGATTGGGAGAGACGTGAATTGTGAGAAATGTAAAAAAAAAAAAGTAATTATATAGTGTCTTGTAAATTGACGAAAATACCCCTGCAGTTATGAAAAAAGCGGGTTGACTTTGGGGGACACGTGGCATGTTGTGGGGCCTTCCTACACTTTTTATTATAACACCCTTTTTATTTTAACTCAAACCTATATATATATATATATATATATATATATATATATATATATATATATATATATATATATTAAATATTGAACATTAATTCTCATTTGTAACGTGTGCAATCCCATGCTTTCTATGACAGATGATGCCCTTAGTGGATTGCGTTTGCTGGTTTTTGAGGTCGAAGTTTTATCCTAGTATCTTGATTTTTCACTTTATCAAGTTTGTCTTTGGTCTTAGAGTAGTTACTAGTCCTATGCGCGCACGAGATTTTAACAGAATTCAAATATTTACCTTATCTACCATTTATAGAAAGAGTAGTATTCTTTTTTTTTTTTTTTTTGAAAGATCAGCTATTATAAACAGAGGAACCAAATCACGACCTCAGAAATAGAAATGTACAAAACAAACCACAAGGAGAAAACAACCCCAAACCAAAAACAGAACCAAAAATACATGAACAATATCAAAAGGCTCGGCAACCCAACAGTTCCAATTCGTCTTCAACTTCGGCCAAATACGAGCAGACATCCATAACTTAGCCATACGTTGAATACTCGGGAAAATGTCTTCATTCTTGATAGCTTCAATGTCATCCTCCGAGGCATGAATAAGATGATTTCTCCTACTCCAAATAGCCCATATATTTATGTTATTTAAGTCGATTATTTGTTCGCACATCTTGGTTGCATCAAACTTTGTTATCGCCATATTTAATGTTTGATCATACACTTATAAGTTATAACTAATTATACAAGTGTTATAATATAAAAATCAGTCTAATTCAAAACTAACAAAATAGATGACGTAGATAAAAGTTTCATTTGATAAAAAAAAAAAAAAAAAAAAAAAAAAAAAAAAAAAAAAAAAAAAACACACACTTAGAAAGAACAATTAAGATGTGTTAAAGGACTAAAGCCGGCCTTTTACTCAAAAGCTCACATATGATTGAGAAAACCGCCTAAATTAATGAATCATTTTAGCCCGTGTCTCCATAGTATGCTAACATCCATTTTTAACTTCCACCTGCGACAAAGAAACAAAGAAACAAATAATTGAATCATTTTAGCTCGACTAAATTAATGAATCATTTTAGCCCGTGTCTCCATAGTATGCTAACATCCATTTTTAACTTCCACCTGCGACAAAGAAACAAATAATTGACAATGCAACTTATTTGTCATGCATGTGCCTCATGCTAGAGTGTCATCTTTAGCTCGTGAGTCGTAAACATTTTGACCCACAACAAATTCACCTTGTTTATAATAGATAATGCGCAAATCTAGATTGTTTTGGATTCATGTTCCTCTTGTTGTGTCTCCCTAGTCATCTGTGAGTGTTCCATCTGAGAAAGAAGGCAAAAAACAAATATTAAATACCATACTACTCAATGGAACTTAACCTTGGCTATTTTGCTTCAAATCAATAATGAACTAAATAATGAAAATTAAAGTACGTCTTAAGTTGATCCAACCCAGTATAGTTCAAAAAATACAAAAAATTACCCGTGTTGACCAGCTACCTAATCTGCCTATTGTGATGCCTCTAAATTTATCCTTTTATAAACAATTGTCTTGTTCTCAATGTCCATTGCAATAAACTATATTTGTTCATGTATGCAACTACAGTAAAATCTCTATAAATTAATACTCGATAAATTAATAACCTCGAAAAAATTAATAATTTATCCGATCCCAACTTGGGACCAGTACAAATTTGGACCCCAATCGATAAAATAATAAGATAATAGTTTTTTTGAAACCTCAGTGTATATTTATTAGTCCCAACAAAACTATAAATTAATAATTCCTAAAAATTTTATATATATGTACATATGTGTGTGTCTGAGAGATACACTTCAAAATCCTTAGATTGTTTAGTAAAAAATAAAGCCATATTCACTTGTTTTTTGTTGAACTTCAAATTTATATTGAGTTTATCTTAAAATCTCCTTATGCACTAAAGAGTTGGTGCGTTGTCTTCTCGTATTGTAACAAAAACTGTTAATTTTATTTTCATAAAGTGTGAATGTAAATTCATAAAATGTTAATTGGAACTTGTTTCAAATTTATTTTTCGTCTCCAATGAGTATACATTGTGACTAGCTAGTATAGTAGAGTTGAAAATTTAAAGACCATACGTAAAACCTCTTTAAATTAATAAATTATTAATTTATCGATATAATAATATCTCGCTAAATTAATAAAATATCCCGGTCCCAACAATATTAATTTATAGAGGTTTTACTGTATACACTACATTAGTGTTTCTAAAGTAGTTGTCAAAAGGGTTGTCTAGAGGCTGAGCATCGGGTCGGAACCGATCCGAACCGAAAAAACCAAAAACCGAAATTCATGAAAAACCGGAACCGAAACCGAACCGACGGGCCGTCGGTTCGGTTCGGTTTTCGTCGGTTCGGTTCGGGTTTGTCGGTCCATGTGTATTTTGGCATGTTTTTGTCGGTTTTGGACCGAACCGGACCGAACCGAACCGACCCGAAACCGAAATTCAAGAAAAACCGGAACCGAAACCGAACCGACGGGCCGTCGGTCCGGTTCGGTTTTGAACTTGCGGTGCTCAGCCCTAGATGTTAGTGTATAAAACTAACTTAAATGTTTATAATAGAAAGAAAAGAATATACTACTCATGAAACCATAAAATATAAATTCCCAAAAGAACACTAAAACTGTGATGAAGAATAACCACTTACGGACTGCATGAATTGCCATATATCGCCACACTTGCTGCATTAGTACCTCTGTTACCCCTCCCATCATCATGTTAACAAAAGATGATGACTTGTAATGTCACATATACAACTTTGGGAAAGAATGGGGAAGTGAAACTAAGAGCTATGGCATGATCAGAACCCAACATTGGATAGTGTTAAAATGTGCAAAGGATGTCGTCTTTCACCTGATTGAGTGCCAATATTTATGATAAGTATACTGAAATGCTAGACATAAAATTCTGTTACGATAAAAGTCAATCAAGTTCTTAACATACTCTCCTAGTTTCAATATACTATAAGAGTTTTTTCATTTATAGTTGTTTATTATCCATTTCATAGTAGTTAGAGATATGGGCATTCTCTCTCAAATGAAAGAGTTAGTAGACTTCATTTATAAGAGACAAATTGATATCGTTAATCGTCAACATAACTATAGATATTTGCATATTATTTTCGAAGTTTCTCTTCACTAGTAAGGCTGATATAATCGATTGGTTAAGTAATTGGTCACCAAAAAATAATTTTCAACTTAACTAAGTGAACCTCCATGACCCATTTCATTTAGAACTAACGCTCACCTACGAAAAATAACTTTTAAATCAGCGGTAAAATTAGTACTTAAAAATATCAGTTGCTGTAAGTATCATTAGACCAATGTTTACTTAAATTAAAGGAAACTAATGCTACAAATGCAAGCGTCACAATTTGGCAATAGAGAATCTGAACACCAACCATAAACATCTTTGGATCTTTAGTTAGATTTGGGTCATTGCTCATGTAGTTTAAAGAACCAAACAGAGTATATATGATAAGGTTACAAAATGAGGGGAAATAAATGTTACAAAGATTTTAGTACAAATAACTCACAAATAAGGTGATCATTCTTGGTTTAGTGTCCTAGTTCCATACTTGACTTCCTTTCTTAAGAGAAAACCAAAAGTTGTAAGAAACCCTTATATACTTTCTTGCTCAATATCATTTTCATGCTTATTATGTTTCTTTCATGCTATATATGGTCTTTGTATTGTGTTCATGATGTTTAAAAATGGATAAAACAAGTATTGGTATACATATGTTAACTTATGACAAGTAAACAAGTAAACTAGTGATTTTTATGGAGAACCACGACCAAAATAGTATAACTATGATATGAAACACTTACATACTGTTATAAAAGACTTCAAAAGGAAAACATAGCAATTTGAATCACCCAAAACGAGTACACGAGTCAAAAGATACGGCTATAAGAAGTTAGCGAAACCAAAACGCCGAAACTGCCAATACCCTACTGTTTGCATTCTGCCATTTTGAAAGTCACCCTTCTGGTCCGATTCATCAAAAAGTTAAAACACGAAAGTTGTCTAAAACGACGTTTTCGTTTAGGAACAAAGAAGCTCGAGCCCTGAAAACGCTTTCTGAGTGATAATTTTCTTCAAATTCTTAACAGCCCATTTTTAGACCAAAGTTACTATATTATAGTTATAATTTACTAAGACCAAGAGGTCTAAATGACCTAAAGCCAAGACCACAACCATGGCTAAAGCCAAGGTTGAGTCTCAAGACCATGGTAACAATGACCAAGGTCACGGCAAAGCCATGGCTAAAGACCATATAACTTTTAAAGATCAAAAACTTATATATATATATATATATATATATATATATATATATATATATATATATATATATATATATATATATATATATATATATATATGTTATCAAATATTACAATAGTAGGGAGCCTCATGTGAGGAGTTCATTAAGTAAGCCGTCGAGATGAGTTGTGGATTTACGAATTAAAGTGTCATGGCTCCTCGAACGTTTACTCCATGACTTCTGAATTATGTCGGCCCGAACGGTAGTAAGAGATATACAACCTATACATGTTTCATAGCCATTTATATTTAAAGACTTACACTATATACTAAGTACTACATCATAAGCATTATGCAAGACATATATTGGCAATTCTTCGTATTCTTAGACGTTACTCCAAACTTAAGTCGCAACGTTCTATTATAGGCTGCTCTTAGAGACTTTCGCGATTCGACTACCACTTTCATTTCTCATTACTTAAGCTTAAGGTGAGTCATAGCCCCTACTTTTTCATACTTGTTTTAACTCTTTGGGGGGGATACATGCACAACTACTTGCTTATATTTATACTTGATTGTTTTATACTTGATTATTTTATACTTGATTGTCTTATACTTGATCGCATTATACTTGATGTCATATATACATGATTGCATTATACTTGATTGTGAGACTTCCAGTGGCTCCAGATTAAGTTGTTGGATGACCATTGAGACTTCCGATGGCTCCAAATTAAGTTGTTGGATGACCATTGAGGCTATTGATACATCCTAACATTTGCGAATGTTGGATACATCATAAACGTGAGGTCTTCGGAGATGAAGTGTAGACTCACGACTAATTGCTTAATTGTTTTGATGAACTTATACATGTCTTAATCATACTATATTGTAGCAGTGGGTTGTGAACACACAGGTTACAAGTCTCTTATGGCGGGACATGTAACTGAGTGGATTCATGATGCCTTTGCTGTGTGAACATTCTTTTAAGGCTTTTCAACTGTTTTAAGACAAACTCTATGAACTCACCAACCATTGTGTTGACACTTTAGCATATTTATCTCAGGTTAGTAAGGCGATAGCTAGTGCGTGGAACTTAGAGTCAAGCTGCATATTCTGAAGACTTATGCTTTTTATCATTTACCATTCAAAACATTTTGTATACATTTATGTATCATACTATGGAATCTCATGTTTGTAACTTTGAATTCATTAATCGAATGGTAACTTTTCAAAACTTCTCATTTAGAGTTCGTTTTCTATAACTTGTACTTTGTATTATGAAGTAGCACCCTCAGTGACACAGTCTTCCGCTGCGGTATTTTGGGGGTGTTACAGATTGTCTCCTAATTAGGCTATTTATTATATGCGTAGGTGCATCTATCTTAAATTTTACAAGAGCCCTTCGGTCCTTTATATGAGGACATTTCGTACGATGGAATGGAAAGCTGAGAATAGGAATGAAAAAGCATTCTCGTGTTTGTTTGTGTTGAGAATGGAAGTGAATCAATATTTGATTCTCTTTCCATTCTCCGCATTCTCTTAAAATAGTGAAGAAAGGAGAGAATTGCTTATCAAAAGGCAAGGCGTTCTATGGTTGATTCTTTCTTATAATGAAGGACCTAATTTAAAGTCATCATATATAATACAAAAATTGATTTCTTGATTCCACCTTTCGTCTTCAAACTTCAAATGTTTTGTTTCTTTGATTTAATTATATATATATTTTTTTTCTTTTTTCTTTTTTATAATTATTTTAAATACAAAAATTTATCAAACCTTCGTATCAACGTTTCTATTTTAACCTTTTCTTATAAAACCAGTTATTCAAATGCTCACACTTTTTATGTTTGGGATTTTTCAAAATTCACCACAATTATTATAAATAAATATTATTAGAATTAATTTTTAATTGTGCACATGATTACAAATTGCACCCAACAAAAATCCCGGGTTAACATATACTCGGTATACTTAAGCTAGCAATATAAATAATCATATTATTTTATGAGTGTAGGAGCTTTTAAGTTTTTTGGATATAATTATAAGGTTAATTAAATCACTGCACTTAAATGGATAATTCAGTACATACTATATAGATTGTAAGAACATAATGTTAGAGTTTGTGGATAAACATTAATATATATATGACTAGAATAGAATTCGAGACTACGGGATTGCGCACTTTACGTATAAGAATCAATGTTAAATAATTAATATATAAATAGTTATATTTAATCATTAAATCGCAAATAAAGCAACTAATACATGAACGACTTATTAGTACGAAAACCAAACCTTTGGGTGTTGGTTGTGACCGGTCGAACAAGAAAAGGAATGGAGGGGTCCAAGTGTCGATTTGTGAAACTTGAGGAGGTGATAGACTCTAACTTGGAGAACAAGTTTGATAGCTATATATACACCATATTGGCCTCACAAATCATACGAGACAATACACAACCCAAAAGAAAAATATACTTTTATACTTCATTTCTTTAGTTAATCGGTAGCATGGACTGACCATTGACTAATAATCTCATGCATGACATTTCATGCATTAACATGCATACGTATGTTAGGCATAAAAGGATATTTTCATGATAATGCATTATTCCTTTTTCCAATTCTTGTCTTTGTGCTTTATTCGTGATTCAAGAACTAGCATTCACATCGAATCGCTATTAGTACGTGTGTACAAGAACGTGGTGTAAACACATTATTATTTACATCTTGGATCGATTAACAAAACTGTAAGGGGTTAATCATTGATCCTTATAAACCCTAATTAGGGTTCATCCAATTGTTCAAGAATTCAAGATTGTATACGATACATTCTTTATTTATGCTTTAGTTAACCTTTATATGTTATACTTGATTCATAGCTTCCGCTTACATGTGTACTTTGTTTTATATGAGTTGTCATGATATTAAAATTCTAACTGTGGCATCACGAGCCATGTATAACATGTAATTGATTACTTAAACATAATAAAAATCGTATCTTTAATAGTTTTAGATACATGTTTTGGATCTAGGGTTTTTTCTTAAATTTTTTTTAAATTTACGAAACCCTAACCCTAATTTTGGGGGAGGGGGTCATTTTTTTCCATGAACCCTAATTAAGGTTTGTGGTTTAAATTAATTAAATTGTAGTTAATTAGAAACCCTAGGTCATTAACCAGTTAATTGAATGTATCTATGTGGCCTAATTGGTAATTGTTATGCTTTGATCCGTGACGAAATATGCATGTTAGTCATGGGTTATTTATTGTTTATTAATTGTTAAGCTTTTTCACATGTTTAGATAGATCTAATATTGAGGAAGACCCCATAATTATTAAAATCAATTATGTTTTATGTGGTATGTGATTAGCTTTGGCCTACGCAATTGACTTATCAATGTATGTGACTCATTTCCATTAAGAGGTGAAGGCCCTAGTTAATTATATGCATATAAAAACCTAGAATTGATTTTGTTGGGATCTTTTCTAAAAAGATTGCATGTGGCTAATTGTTTCACCTTTATAATTGTTATGTTATTAGTTGTTTTGATTTGTCTTTATTACTTGTTTTATTGTTTAATTGTTGGACACGTTTGTAAGCAATAAAAGGGTAATTTTTATAAAGAAAATAATATGGACTAATAATGGTGAAACTTTAAGTGATAAAGATTGAATCTTGCGGTGTCTTATGTGCCAACAACGGTTCGCTTCGCACGGTAATTCGCTCCAAGGTGAGACTAGCAAGATTCATACTTTGTTACTTGTTTTGAGATTGAATCCATAAACTTTTGTTTGATTGATGTTTTGTGCAACATGCTTTTAAAAGTAACTCCTTTAAGACAAAATTCATAGTCGTGGTGAGAAGGCTTGGAAAGAGCCTTAGAGTCTGCCTTGGTTATCACACTTACGAATACGTATTAAACGAATTTCTTTTAAAATCATTCTTGTAGAAAGTCATCTTAAGGTTTTTAAACCTCAAGTAAAACTTTGTGAATTAATTTCAAGAATTGGTAATAAAAGTTTTTTAAAACTTATGCTATAAAGATGAGTGCATGCATCTTTATACATGATTTGATTTTCACATCAAACAAAAATACCCTAAAATTTAAGTTACATGCCATCTAACTATAAGAAACACTTGAAGTTATTATTTAGTAAACGTGAGACGCAGGCTAAATTTTAATGACAAGGTAAATTTCCGAGTGTGCGTGAGACCACACATGGAGAATTTGCAGTTTCTAAGTTACACGACTTAATTAAGTTGATGCGTGAGACCTAGAACTTAAGGCATGAGATGGGATGAAACATGCTTACATGACAAATTGATGAATCAATTTGATGTAAATCCCATAATGATCTAGGAATTGGAAAAGTGTTTGCCAATTATTGTTCGACAGATTACCATCTTTTATACTTTCACCACTAGCAGATCAATAGATGTGGTGGAATCTATGTAAAGTTGGATCCTAGATTTTCAAGAAGATATGTTGGTTATATGAATATATCCTTGTGTATTATAGTTTCTTGGAAATATAAATTATCGAAAATACTAAAGTTGAATTTTGTAAATTCTTTTAAATGTATTAATGCAACATTAAAACCGTAAACGTGAGTTAATCTTTTATCAAGTAAATTGATCTACACCCGTATGGGTTTTTTGGTTAGAGTCAATTTTACCAAAAGAATAAATCTAGTCTTCTTTCCATTAAAAGAAGTGTGAGACTTAATCCTAATCCTTTTCATGAATGAGAAAGGTATAATAGGATGATTAGAATTGTTTGAATTCTAAATACATAACTCATAGCAAAATTTAATAGTAAGATTATTTGCACTTTATGAGTTATTAAATTAGAAGCTAGACTGATTACTGCACAATGGTAAAAGACGGATTAGATTATTTTATCTAGTTGTTTTGATTTGACCATTTACAGATACTACATACAATTGTTGGAATGGTAGATCTATATAGGAAAAAATTGCATGCCCAGTTTTTTCAAGTTAATAGTTAGGAATGTGATGAATCACATTTACATAGTAGAATACATTCTTTTAGAACCTATAAATAATTGTTGGAATGGGTTTTCTTAAAAGATGTAGGAAAGTAAATAGTACACTATTTCCTTTCACTGATTAATGAAACATTTACAATGTTGTCAAATTCAGTGGGAGTATTGTGTTCTTATGGCTGAATAAGGGATTATTGTAATGTTCTCTAATTCAGTGGGAGTTATAAGACTTATTGTCTTAATTGTAACTAAGATTATCTTTTAAATGTCTAAAGATAATTACTTTCCAAATATAGACACTAATATTTTCAAGGATAGTCATGTGCGTTTCTTTGATTGATTGAGTAACTCTATATCTACTAGTTATGCTAATGACACAAATCATATTGTTCACATTACGCGTACATGTTGTTTATGTGGTACATGTTGTTGTTCCATGCACAAGTGGGAGAAATCTACATTGTGTGCAAGGTACAACACAAAAGAATATGATTTAATCGATTCTCTTACCTGCAAAGTAAGAGACTATAGTTCTAATATGATTAATATAGATCTAATTTAAGAAACACTTGGTGTTGAAATTTAGTAAACGTGAGACGCAGGCTAAATATTAACAACAAGGTGAATTTCCATGTATGCGTGAGACCAACATGGATAATTTACAGTTTCTAAATTAGATATTGTGACAACTGGCAAATTAGGGAGTTATTTTGAAAACCCGCATTACATTAAAGTTCGTTTATAAATTTATATTTGGAATTTTATTCGTAACGAACTTATAAAAACCAATATTTTGGTTGATTATATCTAAAATTTTTATGGAATCGAGTTTGGTTATCGATGTGATGAGAAATTATTTCGAGATTTTTATTGGCACTACGTTGACTCCGGCACTAGGATAACCTAACAAAAAATTTATGTCTTGAGTCCATGGATTCGACTATATATATATTTATTGAACGTATTGTGATATCTTTGGGAACGAGCTCGGTCCGAAAAAGAGTTGGAGTATTTTATAAAGTTGCGGGTTTTGGTCCGTGTATTTTACACCTAGTCACCTTACCCTAAATATAATAATACTTTTAGTATTATTATTATTATTAGTATTATTGTTACTTAAAAGAAATAAAGGAAGGAAAATAAATAAAAGGAGTAACTATACATTGGTCCCTTGTGGTTTTCGGTTCACACAGAAACACAAACAAAACAAACACAACCTCACCACTCTCACCTTCTCTCTCTCTATTATCACCAAACCCTAGCCGCCATAAATTCCGGCCACCACAGCCGCTCCACCGCCGGCCACCACACCACACGACCACCACCATTAGAATCCCCATCTTCTCCTCTTTCAGATCTACTACTACACGCGCCTTTTCCCCTTTGTTTTTACTCTCGTACCACCTCAAACTTACCACTAATTTTCCTTATTTTTGAAGAACTCACATCCTGGTCTTGTGAAATCAAAGGTAAGATGAGTCACAAGTGTATTGTGACTCGTATTTTGTCAAAACCGTGACTTAGGGTCGCGGGTTACCTTCTTTTGGTTGGGTTATGATTATTAACGTGAAAGACAAATGGGTTTTGATGTAAAACATGTTTTTTAACAAGTTTGGTATCCGGGTGTTGTTGTTCTTGTGGGTGTCGAGACTCGGCTTATGAGTTTTGCGAGCTTATGTGACCTTCTTGATTATTTCTTTTTGGTGTACTCGTGGTTATATTTTAAGAGTGTTTGGATATTTATTTGGTAACTTGATTGATCTTCTGATCTTAGTTTTTGAGAAATGGTTAATTGTTGTGGTTATTCTTGGGCTCGTTGAGAGCTAACCGTGACCCACTAGTGGTCTCTTAGTCTGCTTGTGACTGGATAGAGGTGAGCCGAGACCCGTAGGAGTTTGGCAACACCCTCTTGATTTGGGTAAACTTGGAGTTTTTCTTGTTTGTTGTTTATATTGGCTGCCACTGTTGTTGTTATTATGGATATTATATTGTTGTTATTACTTGTTATTGTTAAATGAGGTCATTGTTGTTGTACAATTGGACGGAATGGGATGGAGGAACTGAGACCCTCGAGGTCTCGACAATGGAATTATTATTTATTGGAGTTGTTGTTGACTAGAGGTATTTGGGGACCGATTGTGAGACGGTCACTTAGAATGACGGAGATAGGTTAGTCGGGTGTCGTAGTCGGACCCTATTGTTGTAGCACGTGATTTGGGTATTGTTGGACGGAGATTGATTATTTGGTTTGACTTGATTATCTTTTTTTTATTTGGACTTGGACAATGAGCCGAGAGTGATGACTCGGACATGTGACCATCTCATATGACTCGATAAATATTTATAATCAAACGCTAATAATAAAACTCGTAATAATATTATTGGTAATATAAACGTTTATATAAATATATAGACGTGAATAACGTATATATAGATATATAAATGCGTATATTAAAAATAAAACGATCACGAGTGATATTATAAGAATAACGTGACGATAAGTATTATACTATGAAAGTGGTGTAATAAATGTCGGGAGCGTTATTATAATTAAACGACTATAAATAACGATCAAATCTTGACGTTAAATAAATATTAAATAAAATAATTTCTTTTAAATAAATGAGGGAAACTATCGAGTTATACGGGGTCGTGGTCACTTGAGTCCAAGTGGATTATTATTTGTGACGTTTGTGTTGTCACGGATATATGACAATTAATACACTCGCTTTCGATAACTACGTAACTTATTTAATCGACGGGTTAAATAAGAGCTATTTAGTTGTTTAAATTGAGTATATTAATGGGCATCGTATCCTACGACGCCCATAGGTTGTGGTATGGGTACGAGAATAATAAATTACTAAGTATCACGTGAGGTTGCCAAATTGACGAATTTGGTAAGCTTAACGGCATAATTAGAGAATTTATTAAACTTTGATATATATCATATAGTACTTTATGTGCAATGTGTGACCTAGGATTCGGGTGTAATCTTAGAATGGTATATTAAGTAAATAAATATGGGGGATTACCAAATCGACGGATTTGATAAACTTTGATGATTTATTTAAATAATATATTAGACTAATATTAGACTTATAGATTATTTTATTATCTTTTTTGTTGTGACTTCTTGGTTTGAGTTGTGTCGACCCACCACCCGTATGGATACCAAACGCCAAACTCCAAACTAATACGAGATTTATACGAGAAATGGATTTTCGAAAGTAAATGGAATACGTTCGGGTTTGGGAATATTTAATTTTGAGGAAATGATTTCTGAACGAGTTGATGTTGTTAGGAAGTGCCGAGTCCGTAGTTGCCGTCTTTTGAGTTACTATACGTCTTACTTCTACCGATTTCTTATTGCTGATTTCTGGACTTGAGGTGAGTCATAGCCCCACTTTTTAATCTTGAACTATGTTTTCAATACTTGGGGTGAGAAACGTGCAAATCATTTTATGTGGACTATTATCGCTTCTATATTCTTTCTAAACTTGCTATGCGTATGGACTAGGGGGTATTGTCAACTTTAGTCACATATTTTGTGTGTACTATTCAAGGTTGGCTTATTTGGTTATTTGGAATTGTCAGCTTTAGTCACATAGGTTCGTGTGTACTATTCAAGGTTGGCTTATTTAGATACTGTAGTGTGCACCTATAGGTTATTAATACTTCGGAGGTTATCCGAGTATTTATGATATTGTGGGGGTTACCCGAATATCTATGTTAGAACGGAGGGTATCCGTGTGTTATGTTGGAGCGGAGGGTATCCGCAGGTTTTTAGTGAATCCTTAGTCTAGCTAGCAAGCGTTTTGCGTATATGTCCACTATATTGTTAGATGAATTTAAACCTATGATCTCACCAGCGAAAGCTGACTTTTAACACGTTTTCTCAGGAAATTAAGTGATGCTCTATGGATGCTTGGATTGGAGGCTTGGCAATGGCATCGGTTATGGATCTACTTTTCTAAAACTCTGATAAACTATTGTGGACCTACGTTTATTTCTTTTGGGCCTGACTCTGAATGAATGTTGGGATAAATGTAAACTTCAAAAACCCATTTTGGTTGTGTTTTTCTTATGTTTACTTTATCTCGTTCTTTTATGTCTTGTGTTGGATACCAATTCCCGTAACACCTCGAAAGCTTGTTGAGTCTTCCGCTGTACCAAATTTTGGGGGTGTTACAGATTGGTATCAGAGCCAAGGTTATAGAGAACTAGGTAAATAAACACCTAAACTATAACCGATTTTTATAGAAAACGATCCTCGACCATTGCCCGCCAGCCCGCCAAGCCGAAGCACCATTATTATTATTGAGGTATATTGAGATGATTGATAGATTTAGGATTCTTGAGTTGATTTGAGGATTTGAGATTTATTGATTTAGTGATATGATGACGTTTTGAGGAATTATATGGCTTAATTGTTTTACGAATGATTTTAGTAATGCGGTATTTTAAATCTTTCTTGATATATATGATTTGGAATTATATGATGATTTTGATATGGTATTTTGAGTTCGAGGTTTAGTTGTTTTGAAACACTTACACCTACCCTACACCGTTGTCACAAACCATGACCTCCTATTCGTACGATGTTATTGAGGATGTTTATGCTGGTACGCGTCGCCCCTCGTAGATCACTATAGCCCCTGATGACCCATACGTGTTGGTCATGCGTTCGGCCACTACTTTATCGTCTCATTGATGCCCTAAGTCACCGATTTTATCGCCTCGTGGTTCACCTGCTCAGAGATGACGATTGATGGAGTACCCCTCCGGCGAGGAGTGTGAGGAGGAGTACGAGGGTGAGCAGAATGATAACCCTCAAGATGAGGAAGAGAATGATGACCCTCAGGATGAGGAAGAGGATGATCCTCAGGAGGAGGATATGCCTGATGATGATGGGTCACTAGCACATTCAGTTCATTCTGCGAAGCCCGATTCCCCGATACATCCGTTAGAGCCGGTTTCACCTGATCATCCGTTTTTGTTTGATTTATCACCTGGTAGTCCTGTGGCGTCGGATGCACCTTCTGAGGTTTCTGTTGAGCATGCAGAGTTAGGTGAGACTGGTAGGATGTGGACTCGGATTACTGTACAGGACGAGAAGATCTCGCGAGTGTCTGACCGACTTGAGATGGTTATTGCTGAGTTTATTGCTGAGTTTGTTGCGGAGTTGAGGAGTCTACGCCAGCATCATGGCTAGATCGATTTGGATTTGTGTTGTTGTTATGTTGCTTCCTAAGCCAGGGAGTACTTGGTTAGGAGAGATGGTTATTCTATCCCTTAAGTCATGTTATTCGGATTGTATGTTCGTTTCCTATGGAACGATTAGTATTTATTATGTCTTTTGGCATTTTGGAACGAAGTATCGACCGCTACTTGTATGGACGATGGTGATTTCATATGATATCCTACGGTTTTTTGCATACATGGAGAATTGTGTTCCTATTTGCCTGGCTTATATTGTATTGGTATTACGTTCGTATTTCGACTTTCACCAATCGGATTCTTGTTAGACGTTATGGTACGTGTTAGTGGAGACTTGCGAACCTTGTATTGTGACTTATATAAATTGCCCCACGACGAAACCCTGTTAGAGCTACCAAAACTGGTCCTGCAATGACTACCCCTAGTCATCGAGGACGCCGTCCTACTCGAAATGTTGAAACCCCTACTCCTGATAACCTGGACACTACTAACCGCAACAACAGGAATCAAAATGTTGATGTTCAGGGAGACAATGATCATGTTCCACTTAACGCACCTACTGTGGATCAAGCAATGATCAATCAACTTGTGGAGCAACAAGTTGCTGAGCTACTAGCTGAGTCAAATCATTCCAACAATTCTGCTGGAACATTTCCACCTGTTCGTGCTAATGGACGTAACTACAAAGAGTTTAAAATTTGTGGACCCATTGAGTATGGTGGAACCGAAGGAGTGGTCTACTTGGTCAGGTGGATAGAGAAGACTGAGTCAATGTTTAATGTCAGTGGTTGTGCGGAGAATGCGAAGGTAAAGTTTACTTCTTTTACCTTCAAGGATGAAGCTTTAACTTGGTGGAACAATTACCGAAATTCGGTTGGTAGTGATGTGGCTTATGCTATAACTTGGGAGCAATTTAAGTCTTTGCTGATTCAGACTTACTACCCAAGGAACGAGATTAAGAAGCTGGAGATTGAGTTCTGGAACCATAAGGTGAAAGGTACCGATATGGCAACTTACAATCGCCGTTATCAAGAGTTAGCCTTACTTTGTCCCGATATGGTTAGGACTGAGACTCAAAGGATTGAGAGGTATACCGATGGTTTGCCGGTAGCTACAAGGAACGATGTGATTTCTGCTAAACTTGCAAACATTCATGAGGCCATCACAATTGCTCAACAATTAATGGATTCGTTGGAATTGGAAGGAGCTGATAAGGAGAAGAATGGGAAGAGAAAGAGAGACCATCACTCTAAGGGTAATGATCACCAAAACAAGCGACAAGCTAAGGCTTATGCCATTGGGAATGGAGATAAAAGGAACCAAAATGGTGATGCACCCATGTGTGGTCGTTGCCACCAGAATCATTCTGGAGGGTGTAGTGTAATATGTCAGAACTGCTCCAAGAAGGGACACACATCTAAGGATTGTAGGGCTCGACCTCTTGCTATGATTCAAGCTACTCCTGAAGTGAGAAGTACGACATATGTTACTTGTTTTAGGTGTGGAAAGAAAGGACACTATAGGAGTGAGTGTAGAGGATCGTGGAACCGAGGAAATCAAGGATCGGGTGGTAATGGGTACAATCATGGAAACCGTGGACGACAAGATAATGGGGACCAACGTGTGGAAGCTGGAGCTGCTCATAGGAGAGTGTATGCACTCGGGAACGAGAGAGGAGAAGATCCGAACGTCGTTACTGGTACGTTCCTTCTCAATAATCGTTATGCTTCCATACTATTTGATACTGGTGCCGATAGAAGTTTTGTCTCCACTACGTTTGCACCTTTACTAGAGAAACCCCCGATGGCCTTAGGAATTGGGTATGATATAGAGTTAGCTAATGGTAACATAGAACGGATTAAGACTATCATTCGCGGTTGCACGTTATATTTCTTGAATCACCCTTTCAACATAAATCTTCTACCCGTCACGTTAGGAAGTTTCGATGTCATCATTGGTGTGGATTGGTTGTCGAAGTGTCGTGCTCACATACTTTGTGATGAGAAGATTGTGCGTGTAACTTACGGCAGGGATATTCTAAATATACCAGGAGATCGAAAGGAATTGAGAGGCCCATCTAGGTTAGCGGTCATATCTTGCACTAAATTGCCGAAGCTAATGGAAAAAGGAAGTTGCCTTTTCTTAAATCAAATTTCTGAGAAAGGAGGGAAGGAGAAGAAAGAAAGGTGTATTGGAGATGTACCTATAGTTCGTAATTTTTCGGATGTGTTTCCCGATGATTTACCGGGAATCCTGCCTACTAGACAAGTGGAGTTTCAGATTGAGTTGATACCTGGTGTTGCACCCGTGGCACGAGCGCCTTACCATCTTGCACCTACTGAAATGGAAGAGTTGTCGAAACAATTAGCGGAGTTAGCCGAAAAAGGATTTATAAGACCAAGTTCTTCACCTTGGGGAGCCTAAGTCTTATTTGTGAAGAAGAAGGATGGATCGTTTCGTATGTGTATTGATTTTGAGAGTTGAACAAATTAACGGTGAAGAATAGATACCCGTTACCGAGGATCGACGATTTGTTCGATCAGCTTCAAGGATCGAGTGTGTATTCGAAGATCGATTTGAGATCGGGATATCATCAGCTTCGAGTTCGCGAGAAAGATATTCCGAAAATGGCTTTCAGAACCCGTTACGGGCATTACGAATTTCAGGTGATGTCGTTTGGGTTGACTAACGCACCGGCGGTATTCATGGACCTCATGAATCGGGTGTGTAAGCCTTACTTAGATAAGTTTGTGATTGTGTTCATCGATGACATTCTAATTTATTCGAAGAGTGAGAAGGAGCATGAGGAGCATCTAAGACTTATCTTAGAATTGCTCAGGAAAGAGAAACTGTATGCCAAGTTTTCTAAATGTGAATTTTGGATTCCGACGGTACAATTTCTGGGTCATGTGATTGATAGACAAGAAGTTCATGTAGATCCTGCTAAGATTGAAGCGATTAAAGATTGGGCTGCACCTACGACCCCAACAGAAATTCGTCAATTTTTGGGATTAGCCGGTTATTACCGAAGATTCATTGAGGGATTTTCGAAGATCGCAAAACCGTTGACCAAATTGACTCAAAAGAGTGTTAAGTACGAATGGGAGATAAGGAAGAGGAAGCATTTCAATTACTTAAGGAAATGTTGTGTAGGACTCCTATCTTAGCGTTACCTGAAGGTAACGAGGACTTCGTCATCTATTGTGACGCTTCGCATAAAGGTTTTGGAGCTGTGTTAATGCAACAAGAGAAAGTGATAGCTTATGCTTCCCGACAGCTCAAGAAGCACGAGAAGAACTACACCACCCATGATTTGGAGTTAGGTGTTGTGGTTTTTGCTTTAAGGATATGGAGACATTACTTGTATGGAACCAAGTGTGTAGTGTTTACTGACCACAAAAGTCTGCAACACATCTTGAATCAAAAAGAGCTCAACATGAGACAACGACGTTGGATTGAGTTACTAAGCGATTATGATTGTGAAATTCGCTACCATCCCGGTAAAGCAAACGTTGTTGCTGATGCTCTTAGTCGAAAGGAGAGAATACCACCGTTACGAGTTAAGTCATTAGGAATGACTATCGTATCGCCATTACCGTCTCAAATATTAGAAGCTCAAACGGAAGTGTTGAAAGCAGGAAATCGACCTACTGAGAACATATTTGGGATGGCAGAAAATGAGAAGGGATTTGTTAAGCGTTCTGATAGAGTATTATGTTTTGGAGAGCGAAGTTGGGGTACTTTTGTATGGAGGAATTCGAGAGTTGATTATGCACGAGTCGCATAAGTCAAGATACTCTATTCATCCTGGATCTGATAAGATGTACCAAGATTTGAAAAAAAAATTATATTGGTGGCCAAATATGAAGGCAGATATAGCGTTGTATGTTAGTAAGTGTTTGACATGTTTTAAGGTTAAAGCCGAACATCAAAGACCGCCAGGATTATTGACGCAACCAGAACTCCCGGTTTGGAAATGGGAGCGGATCATAATGGATTTTATTACCAAATTACCAGAGACAACTAGCGGTTGTGACGCTATCTGGGTAATTGTGGATCGATTGACTAAGTCTGCTCATTTCCTGGCAATTAGTGAAGATGATAGTGTAGACAAACTTGCGAGGTTGTATGTGAAAGAAATTATTTCCCGTCATGGAGTGCCGATATCGATTATTTCTGATCGCGACAGCTGTTTCACGTCAGCTTTGTGATGATCACTTCAAACCTCTTTGGGGACGAGACTTGATATGAGTACTGCATATTACCCCCAAACCGATGGTCAAAGTGAGAGGACTATTCAGACTTTAGAGGATATGCTTCGTGCATGTATAATAGACTTTGGTAAAGGCTGGGAGAAATATCTACCCCTTGCGGAGTTTTCTTACAATAATAGCTACCACACAAGTCTTAAAGCTGCACCATTTGAAGCTTTATATGGTCGTAAATGCCGTTCGCCTATTAGTTGGGCTGAAGTTGGAGATAGCCAACTCACAGGCCCCGAGCTTATTTTGGAGACTACTAAGAAAGTGACTCAAATTCGTGATCGATTGCAAGCAGCTAGAGATAGGCAGAAAGGTTACGCCGAACTGAGACGTAAACCCCTAGAGTTCCAGGTTGGAGACAAAGTGATGCTGAAAGTCTCGCCTTGGAAAGGTGTGATACGTTTCGGGAAACGTGGGAAACTCAACCCCCGCTACATTGGACCCTTTCTTATTTTGGAAAGAATTGGGCCGTGGCTTATAGGTTGGAATTACCACATGAATTGAGTAAAGTTGACAATGTGTTTCATGTTAGTAAATTGAAGGAGTGTCTTTCTGATTAGATGCCGGTTATACCGATGAAAGATTTTTGTGTTGATGAGAAATTGAACTTTGTGGAAGAGCCGATTGAGATTTTGGATCGTGAGATTAAGCGACTCAAACGAAGTCGCATTCCACTCGTCAAGGTTCGTTGGAATTCCCGACATGGACCGGAATTTACGTGGGAACGTGAGGACGAGTTCCGAAAGAGATATCTGAAGCTTTTCACTTCGTTGATGGATTGTTCCGAGAGAAACCCGGGACGGGTTTCTTCTGAGGCTGCGAGGATGTGACAACTGGCAAATTAGGGAGTTATTTTGAAAACCCGCATTACATTAAAGTTCGTTTATAAATTTATATTTGGAATTTTATTCGTAACGAACTTATAAAAACCAATATTTTGGTTGATTATATCTAAAATTTTTATGGAATCGAGTTTGGTTATCGATGTGATGAGAAATTATTTCGAGATTTTTATTGGCACTACGTTGACTCCGGCACTAGGATAACCTAACAAAAATTTTATGTCTTGAGTCTACGGATTCGACTATATATATATTTATTGAACGTATTGTGATATCTTTGGGAACGAGCTCGGTCCGAGAAAGAGTTGGAGTATTTTATAAAGTTGTGGGTTTTGGTCCGTGTATTTTACACCTAGTCACCTTACCCTAAATATAATAATACTTTTAGTATTATTATTATTATCATTATTATTATTATTATTATTATTATTATTATTATTGTTATTTAAAAGAAAGAAAGGAAAGAAAATAAATAAAAGGAGTAACTATACATTGGTCCCTTGTGGTTTTCGGTTCACACAGAAACACAAACAAAACAAACACAACCTCACCACTCTCACCTTCTCTCTCTCTATTATCACCAAACCCTAGCCGCCATAAATTCCGGCCACCACAGCCGCTCCACCGCCGACCACCACACCACACGACCACCACCATTAGAATCCCCATCTTCTCCTCTTTCAGATCTACTACTACACGCGCCTTTTCCCCTTTGTTTTTACTCTCGTACCACCTCAAAATCACCACTAATTTTCCTTGTTTTTAAAGAACTCACATCCTGGTCTTGTGAAATCAAAGGTAAGACGAGTCACAAGTGTATTGTGACTCGTATTTTGTCAAAACCGTGACTTAGGGTCGCGGGTTACCTTCTTTTGGTTGGGTTATGATTATTAACGTGAAATACAAATGGGTTTTGATGTAAAACATGTTTTTTAACAAGTTTGGTATCCGGGTGTTGTTGTTCTTGTAGGTGTCGAGACTCGGCTTATGAGTTTTGCGAGCTTATGTGACCTTCTTGATTATTTCTTTTTGGTGTACTCGTGGTTATATTTTAAGAGTGTTTGGATATTTATTTGGTAACTTGATTGATCTTTTGATCTTAGTTTTTGAGAAATGGTTAATTGTTGTGGTTATTCTTGGGCTCGTTGAGAGCTAACCGTTACCCACTAGTGGTCTCGTAGTCTGGTTCTGACTGGATAGAGGTGAGCCGAGACCCGTAGGAGTTCGGCAACACCCTCTTGATTTGGGTAAACTTGGAGTTTTTCTTGTTTGTTGTTTATATTGGCTGCCACTGTTGTTGTTATTATGGATATTATATTGTTGTTATTGCTTGTTATTGTTAAATGAGGTCATTGTTGTTGTACAATTGGACGGAATGGGATGGAGGAACTGAGACCCTCGAGGTCTCGACAATGGAATTATTATTTATTGGAGTTGTTGTTGACGAGAGGTATTTGGGGACCGATTGTGAGACGGTCACTTAGAATGACGGAGATAAGTTAGTCGGGTGCCGTAGTCGGACCCTATTGTTGTAGCACGTGATTTGGGTATTGTTGGACGGAGATTGATTATTTGGTTTGACTTGATTATCTTTTTTTTATTTGGACTTGGACAATGAGCCGAGAGTGATGACTCGGACATGTGACCATCTCATATGACTCGATAAATATTTATAATCAAACGCTAATAATAAAACTCGTAATAATATTATTGGTAATATAAACGTTTATATAAATATATAGACGTGAATAACGTATATATAGATATATAAATGCGTATATTAAAAATAAAACGATCACGAGTGATATTATAAGAATAACGTGACGATAAGTATTAAACTATGAAAGTGGTGTAATAAATGTCGGGAGCGTTATTATAATTAAACGACTATAAATAACGATCAAATCTTGACGTTAAATAAATATTAAATAAAATAATTTCTTTTAAATAAATGAGGGAAACTATCGAGTTATACGGGGTCGTGGTCACTTGAGTCCAAGTGGATTATTATTTGTGACGTTTGTGTTGTCACGGGTATATGACAATTAATACACTCGCTTTCGATAACTACGTAACTTATTTAATCGACGGGTTAAATAAGAGCTATTTAGTTGTTTAAATTGAGTATATTAATGGGCATCGTATCCTACGACGCTCATAGGTGGTGGTATGGGTACGAGAATAATAAATTACTAAGTATCTCGTGAGGTTGCCAAATTGACGAATTTGGTAAGCTTAACGGCATAATTAGAGAATTTATTAAACTTTGATATATACCATATAGTACTTTATGTGCAATGTGTGACCTAGGATTCGGGTGTAATCTTAGAATGGTATATTAAGTAAATAAATATGGGGGATTACCAAATCGACGGATTTGATAAACTTCGATGATTTATTTAAATAATATATTGGACTAATATTAGACTTATAGATTATTTTATTATCCTTTTTGTTGTGACTTCTTGGTTTGAGTTGTGTCGACCCACCACCCGTATGGATACCAAACGCCAAACTCCAAACTAATACGAGATTTATACGAGAAATGGATTTTCGGAAGTAAATGGAATACGTTCGGGTTTGGGAATATTTAATTTTGAGGAAATGATTTCTGAACGAGTTGATGTTATTAGGAAGTGCCGAGTCCGTAGTTGCCGTCTTTTGAGTTACTATACGTCTTACTTCTACCGATTTCTTATTGCTGATTTCTGGACTTGAGGTGAGTCATAGCCCCACTTTTTAATCTTGAACTATGTTTTCAATACTTGGGGTGAGAAACGTGCAAATCATTTTATGTGGACTATTATCGCTTCTATATTCTTTCTAAACTTGCTATGCATATGGACTAGGGGGTATTGTCAACTTTAGTCACATATTTTGTGTGTACTATTCAAGGTTGGCTTATTTGGTTATTTGGAATTGTCAGCTTTAGTCACATAGGTTCGTGTGTACTATTCAAGGTTGGCTTATTTAGATACTGTAGTGTGCACCTATAGGTTATTAATACTTCGGAGGTTATCCGAGTATTTATGATATTGCGGGGGTTACCCGAATATCTATGTTAGAACGGAGGGTATCCGTGTGTTATGTTGGAGCGGAGGGTATCCGCAGGTTTTTAGTGAATCCTTAGTCTAGCTAGCAAGCGTTTTGCGTATATGTCCACTATATTGTTAGATGAATTTAAACCTATGATCTCACCAGCGAAAGCTGACTTTTAGCACGTTTTCTCAGGAAATTAAGTGATGCTCTATGGATGCTTGGATTGGAGGCTTGGCAATGGCACCGGTTATGGATCTACTTTTCTAAAACTCTGATAAACTATTGTGGACCTACGTTTATTTCTTTTGGGCCTGACTCTGAATGAATGTTGGGATAAATGTAAACTTCAAAAACCCATTTTGGTTGTGTTTTTCTTATGTTTACTTTATCTTGTTCTTTTATGTCTTGTGTTGGATACCAATTCCCGTAACACCTCGAAAGCTTGTTGAGTCTTCCGCTGTACCAAATTTTGGGGGTGTTACAGATATCTATTAGAACATGTGTCAATAACAATACTACTTAAACTTTAATATTTATATATTATTGGAATGACATAAATGCATGAAGTAATATAATACTACTTCAATAATTATGTATTCTTAGAATGACATAAATAAATGAAGTAGTGTGTTAACTTGAAAATATTATCGGAACCAAATGATGGTGTTCATGATTACTTTAATTATACAAGTTTATACTTTATTGTATAGTTATAAACATTAAGTCTTTTAAGTATTACAAGACTTATAATAAAGTAAGACGTTAGCTTGTTATGGTCTTTTAATTAAGACATATATAAGAAGTCATTGAGTTGATCAATGATTAATAACGTGTAGTGGGATTATAACAGTTGATGTCTTCTTTCTAAGACATGAACATGAAGTGACTTGATTAATAAGTACTTGGGTTATAAAGCATGCAATTGGCTTGAAAATACTATTATACCATTAAGTTGATTTAGTTGGTAAATACACAAGCTAAAAGATATATGGTTATCTTACATATTGTTAGATTGTCTTACAATATGAGTTCTAATGAAATACTAGATTATAGTATGTTCAGTTAGGAAATCAAACCCTTGTTGTAGTGTTTGGTTCAAGATAACTACATCTTCTTATCTTCCAAAAGTTATCAAGGTTAGAAATTGAGTATGGATTTAATATACTCAATTAGACTCCTAGAAGATTAATAAGACGTTATTGAATTATGAAATGTGATGAATCACATTAAGTCTTAAAATTGAAGTTCTGAATTTGTTAAGCTACTTATGTGAAGGTTATTAACAAAGAACTATCAATGTGTATTTGTAATGTCCTAAAAGAGAAAATTGGATTGTTGCTCTAATTGCCAAGTACTTATAAATAGTCTATATATTATTAAAGGCAAGTGGGAGTTTTATCTTAAAAAGATTGAATTACAAGATACATACTCTTCTAAAAACACATTAGTGAAAATCATGATGAGGCTAAACATGTAAATGATAAACCTCAAGATGATGAAATTTTTATTCATAGATCCACTTGGATATCTCAGATACTTAATTAATATGCTGACGATTATATGATGTAGTATTACCAAAATAATGAAGTGGGTAAATTACTCATACTATGAATGTTATAGATGCTGTTCATAAAGATATTCAAAATTTTGAAAATTTGGTTTATCTTAATTCTTAATTGTTAGAGAATGAATATGAGTTTATTTAAAGATAATGTAACTCTAGTGGTTTAAATCTTTGTGTAATAATCATATGGACAAAAATTGTATATATATTTTAATGCATGTCTTATGACAAGATTATTAATCATACTTAAGCAATTAACTATGATTGAATACTCTTTCTTAAGCACATTAAAATACAAAGATAGTAATTGTCATGCTTATTTTCATATATATGAAATTTGACAATGAATATCAAAACTCTTTCTTGAACAATTACTTGAGCGAGGACGATAAGTAATCAAAAGGAGTTTATGAATTCAAGAAAATCTTTGGAAGTGTACAAAGTGCAATAATCCATGAATGGATAAATGCATGCATCTAGGAGATTACTCTTATGTTTAATTATTGAATGTATGTATTGATTTATAATTAAAATAAGATAATTTCTAAGTATTCCTGAAAGCTAGTGGGAGTATTATGTTTGATTTACTAAATCATATATGTTATAGAGTAACATTCCATATAAGTAAAATGTTAGACTTAGTTTGAAATCAAACTTTATTTGAAAGATTTAGAAAATAAAACATACAACCTTGGAACAAAAGTTTATTATTAAATAAACATGTGCGGTAAATAAATTTTAATAGAACATAATATATCATTTAGAAAATGGATATATATTACGAAAAGATAGAACATGAATATAAATCTAAATATGACAGAAGGGTTTTCATGTGCATCATATTATTGTTACATCATGCTTAAATGCTTAATGATTTAACAATATTTGATATATTGTGTAATGAATATTCTAAAGAAATATGTTTGACCTTAGAATAATGATCCTCAAACCTGGAATAGCTCCTAAAAATTACACAATAGATATTAAGTTTACGGAATTTTAAAGAGCATATTGTGTTTTATATACAATGATGCTGGTTTAAATTGAGACAACACTCAATAACTAGTCATGAAAGGATTTCATCCTTATTAATAGCCATGTGAACTAGTTGTACTCAACTAAGAGCATAGTTGCATTATACATTAAAGAATTAGAATACTTAAAAATTTAAAATTGTTTGAAAATTTAATTGTCATAAATTGGTGATTGAGGATGACACACCATTTATGAAGTATTGTGTGACAATATCAAGATTGTTGAATGCACACATACAAGAACTTCAATAATTGAATTCTTGAAATAAGTATTCTCAAAATTCCTATAGATCAACGTTAGTTGATTTATGCCTTGTCAACAAGTATGAATGACATGACTTGAGGCATAATTCATTAACTAGGATTATCATGCATTGATCTATTTAGTATTTGGATAAAGGACATTAAGCAATTATTATTTATAATGAATTAAAGTACTTAATACGTTTGTTTTTGTTAATAATAAATTGTGTCCTATATTTGAATGTTGAAATCCGTGAATAACTTATGTTATTCTAAATTGTCCATTGTCGATTAATGATATGGGAATATCATTAAACTAAGACAAATCTGAGTATTGGTTAGAATATACTTGAAAGTATATTGATGCGTTGTCATACCAATTTCACATGATATTCGATGAATTGAATATAGGACTTATCCCAACTACATGATTTTACTTTATGGATCTTGTCAGTAAGTAAATCATGAATTTGTTATCCTCAGACTTGAGATACCAGATAAGAGTCATGGATGTAGTGCATTTTTATGAAGCAATCTACCGCTCACCGTAACACGGAGTTATAAGGGTTGTTTTCAGAAGTGTTGCAAAGTCCATGGGTTATTCTTGTAGTCAAGAAAGAATTTGTTCCTTCAAATTTGTTTTGAAGTTTAATACTGCTGGGCCCCTCATAGGGTTGACGAGATGTTTGCGTGCGCACGCCCAAAGTCTATCTAGAATACGTTCAGATGTTTTGGTAATCTTGCTCAATCATAAACAACGAGAAACAGAATTGTTAATTAAAGAATGACTAAGATCCATATCTTTATTAACGTGGTATTAAAAACAAAAGGATAATAATAATAATTGTAACAATTCGCAATTTCAGGTTAACTTTTATTCCCGAAAATTTCACTATTCACTTTTTACTATTCACTTTTACTATTCACTTTTTACTATTCACTTTTCACTATTCATCTCAGAAATTTTTATTTCATATTCTCGTAAGTTAAACTATTTTAACGATAATCCGAGAGTTTGACGCTCGTCGGATCATTTCTGCAAAAATCACAAAGCCGTGTCCGAGATTTACTTTTAGGTTTAAACGTCCTTCTAGCATCCCGATATGTCCATAAAACATTATAAACAATAGAAATATGATTTTCTCTCATTTTAGGACAATTCCAAAAGTTTCGGAATTTTACGTTTTTCAGTTCAGCGTTTTACGTGAATTGCGCGTTTTAGACCCGTGTTTCCAGTTTTTAGCAGGGTTTTCGCACCCGATAGAACCTACCACTCATTTTATATTTTATTATGGACTATATTGACATGTTTAACCATATTTATAAGTTTCATATTTTTAGGATACCCGGTTTTACGTTTCGTGGCCTAAAAACTTACGGTTAGCAATTTACGGGTCCAAAACTAGCTACATACTTAGGATATTATCATCCAAAGACCAAGAGTCATCATCTAGTCACCTTATCTTCATTCAAACCGCCACTAGGGGGGGGGGTTCACACTTGTGGTTAAATTTTGACCATTGATTCTTTACTTAATTACAACTTTGGCTCCAAGTTAACCTTGGTCACCAAGTTTGTGTAGTTTCCTAGTAAGCTTCCTAACCTCCTCTTCATGCTATAAATACAAGCTCATACCTTCATCTTTTCACCACAAAAACGCCACACTCTTTATTCATAGCACCATGATCCTTTGATCTTCAATATACAAGTTACATTACAAAGTTCAAGGTCTTAGTATTCTCTACCTAGTTCTTAAGTTTGTTTGGTGATTCCATGGTTGAATTAAGAGCTACACAAGGTTACTAGGGCTGAAGTTAAATGGTTTTCACAAGGGTTAGATCAAGGCTAGCAAGGGTTACAAGAGTTATGGTGAAGGGTTTACAAGCTTAGGTTTAGTGTCCTAGTTCTATACTTGACTTCCTTTCTTTAGAAAGCCAAAAGTTGTAAGCAAACCCTTATACACTTTCTTGCTCAATATCATTTCATGCTTATTATGTTTCTTTCATGCTATATATGGTCTTTGTATTGTGTTCATGATGTTTAAAAATGGATAAAACAAGTATTGGTATACATATGTTAACTTATGACAAGTAAACAAGCAAACTAGTGATTTTTATGGAAAACCACGACCACAATAGTATAACTTTGATATTTGACACTTACTTACTGTTAAAGAGGACTTAATAAGGAAAACATAGCAATTTGAATTACCCAAAACGAGTACACGAGTCAAAAGTTATGACCATAAGAAGTTAGCGACACCAAAACGCCGAAACTGCCCATAACCTCCTGTTTGCATTCTGCCAATTTGAAAGTCCCACTTCTGGTCCGATTCATCAAAAAGTTAAAACACGAAAGTTGTCCGGAACGACGTTTTCGTTCAGGATCAAAGAAGCTCGAGCCCTGAAAACGCTTTTCGAGTGATAAATTTCTTCAAATTCTTAACAGCCCATTTTTAGACCAAAGTTACTATATAATGATTATATTTAGATGAGACCAAGAGGTCTAAAGACCTAAAGCCGAGACCACAACCATGGCTAAAGCCAAGGTTGAGTCTCAAGACCATGGTAACAATGACCAAGGTCACGGCAAAGCCACGGCTAAAGACCATATAACTTTTAAAGATCAAAGCTTATACATATATATATGTTATCAAATACTACAATAGTAGGGAGCCTCATGTGAGGAGTTCATTGAGTAAGCCGTCGAGATGAGTTGTGGATTTACGAGTTAAAGTGTCCTGGCTCCTCGAACGTTTACTCCATGACTTCTGAATTATGTCGGCCCGAACGGTAGTAAGAGATATACAACCTATACATGTTTCATAGACCATTTATATTCAACGACTTACACATTATACTAAAGTACTACATCATGAACATTATGCAAGACATATATGGGCAATTCTTCGTATTCTTAGACGTTGCTCCAAACCTAAGTCGCAACGTTCTATTATAGGCTGCTCTTAGAGACTTTCGCGATTCGACTACTACTTTCATTACTCATTTCATAGACTTAAGGTGAGTCATAGCCCCTACTCTTTTCGTACTTGTTTTAAACTCTTGGGGGGGATACATGCTCAACTACTTGCTTACTTGTACAAATACTCAAAACGTTTATACGTGACTGTGTTATACTTGATTGTCTTATATTTGATGGCATTATACTTGATTTAATACATACATGACTGTCTTTTATCTTTGGGAAGTGGCTCCCAGTTGTCTTTGGGAATTGACTCCCAGTTGTCTTTGGGAATTGACTCCCAGTTGTCTTTGGGAATTGGCTCCTAAAGTGAGGTCTTCGGAGATGAAGTAGAGACTCACTACTAATTGCTTAATTGTCTTGATGAACTTATACATGTCTTTATTATACTATATTGTAGCAGTGGGTTGTGAACACACAGGTTACAAGTCTCTTATGGCGGGACTTGTAACTGAGTGGATTCACGATGCCTTTGCTGTGTGATCATTCTTTAAGGCTTTTTCAACTGTTTTAAGACAAACTCTATGAACTCACCAACCATTGTGTTGACACTTTAGCATGTTTATCTCAGGTTAGTAAGGCGATAGCTAGTGCATGGAACTTAGAGTCAAGCTGCATATTCTGAAGACTTACGCTTTTATCATTTACCATTCAAACATTTTGTATACATTTATGTATCATACTTTGAAATCTCATGTTGGTAACTTTGAATTCATTAATCGAATGGTAACTTTTCAAAACGTCTCATTTAGAGTTCGTTTTCTATAACTTGTACTTTGTATTATGAAGTAGCACCCCTGTGACACAGTCTTCCGCTGCGGTATTTTGGGGGTGTTACAGATTGGTATCAGAGCCTTGGTTATAGAGAACTAGGTTGCATTTAGTGCCTAGACTATAACTGCTATATACGTTGGGACCTTCCTCTTTATTTGCCTTTCACACAATACATACACTTGTGCTTTTTGGTTAGACGTTTGCTTAGTTCCACGCTGTTAGATGATGTGACTTTAGTATTATAAGGAGCCCCAGAGATTCGTCGAGTCATTAAAAACATGGAGCTCAGTAATAACTAATTAGTTAACTTGATCTTGTGACAGTTCTTGTTTGATTAGACACAAGATTTGAGTTAAATAATATTATTGCTTAGCTTTAGGGATTTGATGACTTGATTATCTTACTATCGGCCTCAGAAGGCGGATTTTGTGTCGGAAATTCTTAAGTAGGATGATTTAGAATCTCCTTATTTAAATGGATTGGGACGCCTCTTCAGTTAAATAAAGAAATTGTAAATCACCGAACCATAAGTTTATGAGACCTTACTTACATAAATTTGGACGCTTCTTTATGTAAGTAATGTGTTATAAATAAGTGGGCTTAATTGTAGCCGATACAACTCCTTAACCAGAACCTTAGACAAATCAGAGTGAACACCACTATATTAGAGATCCCGAATTCTCTTAGACACATCGTAAGTAGTTAACATCAACTGAACTTCGGGACGAAGTTCTCCTTAAGGGGTACAGACTGTAACAATTCGCAATTTCAGGTTAACTTTTATTCCCGAAAATTTCACTATTCACTTTTTACTATTCACTTTTACTATTCACTTTTTACTATTCACTTTTCACTATTCATCTCAGAAATTTTTATTTCATATTCTCGTAAGTTAAACTATTTTAACGATAATCCGAGAGTTTGACGCTCGTCGGATCATTTCTGCAAAAATCACAAAGCCGTGTCCGAGATTTACTTTTAGGTTTAAACGTCCTTCTAGCATCCCGATATGTCCATAAAACATTATAAACAATAGAAATATGATTTTCTCTCATTTTAGGACAATTCCAAAAGTTTCGGAATTTTACGTTTTTCAGTTCAGCGTTTTACGTGAATTGCGCGTTTTAGACCCGTGTTTCCAGTTTTTAGCAGGGTTTTCGCACCCGATAGAACCTACCACTCATTTTATATTTTATTATGGACTATATTGACATGTTTAACCATATTTATAAGTTTCATATTTTTAGGATACCCGGTTTTACGTTTCGTGGCCTAAAAACTTACGGTTAGCAATTTACGGGTCCAAAACTAGCTACATACTTAGGATATTATCATCCAAAGACCAAGAGTCATCATCTAGTCACCTTATCTTCATTCAAACCGCCACTAGGGGGGGGGGGTTCACACTTGTGGTTAAATTTTGACCATTGATTCTTTACTTAATTACAACTTTGGCTCCAAGTTAACCTTGGTCACCAAGTTTGTGTAGTTTCCTAGTAAGCTTCCTAACCTCCTCTTCATGCTATAAATACAAGCTCATACCTTCATCTTTTCACCACAAAAACGCCACACTCTTTATTCATAGCACCATGATCCTTTGATCTTCAATATACAAGTTACATTACAAAGTTCAAGGTCTTAGTATTCTCTACCTAGTTCTTAAGTTTGTTTGGTGATTCCATGGTTGAATTAAGAGCTACACAAGGTTACTAGGGCTGAAGTTAAATGGTTTTCACAAGGGTTAGATCAAGGCTAGCAAGGGTTACAAGAGTTATGGTGAAGGGTTTACAAGCTTAGGTTTAGTGTCCTAGTTCTATACTTGACTTCCTTTCTTTAGAAAGCCAAAAGTTGTAAGCAAACCCTTATACACTTTCTTGCTCAATATCATTTCATGCTTATTATGTTTCTTTCATGCTATATATGGTCTTTGTATTGTGTTCATGATGTTTAAAAATGGATAAAACAAGTATTGGTATACATATGTTAACTTATGACAAGTAAACAAGCAAACTAGTGATTTTTATGGAAAACCACGACCACAATAGTATAACTTTGATATTTGACACTTACTTACTGTTAAAGAGGACTTAATAAGGAAAACATAGCAATTTGAATTACCCAAAACGAGTACACGAGTCAAAAGTTATGACCATAAGAAGTTAGCGACACCAAAACGCCGAAACTGCCCATAACCTCCTGTTTGCATTCTGCCAATTTGAAAGTCCCACTTCTGGTCCGATTCATCAAAAAGTTAAAACACGAAAGTTGTCCGGAACGACGTTTTCGTTCAGGATCAAAGAAGCTCGAGCCCTGAAAACGCTTTTCGAGTGATAAATTTCTTCAAATTCTTAACAGCCCATTTTTAGACCAAAGTTACTATATAATGATTATATTTAGATGAGACCAAGAGGTCTAAAGACCTAAAGCCGAGACCACAACCATGGCTAAAGCCAAGGTTGAGTCTCAAGACCATGGTAACAATGACCAAGGTCACGGCAAAGCCACGGCTAAAGACCATATAACTTTTAAAGATCAAAGCTTATACATATATATATGTTATCAAATACTACAATAGTAGGGAGCCTCATGTGAGGAGTTCATTGAGTAAGCCGTCGAGATGAGTTGTGGATTTACGAGTTAAAGTGTCCTGGCTCCTCGAACGTTTACTCCATGACTTCTGAATTATGTCGGCCCGAACGGTAGTAAGAGATATACAACCTATACATGTTTCATAGACCATTTATATTCAACGACTTACACATTATACTAAAGTACTACATCATGAACATTATGCAAGACATATATGGGCAATTCTTCGTATTCTTAGACGTTGCTCCAAACCTAAGTCGCAACGTTCTATTATAGGCTGCTCTTAGAGACTTTCGCGATTCGACTACTACTTTCATTACTCATTTCATAGACTTAAGGTGAGTCATAGCCCCTACTCTTTTCGTACTTGTTTTAAACTCTTGGGGGGGATACATGCTCAACTACTTGCTTACTTGTACAAATACTCAAAACGTTTATACGTGACTGTGTTATACTTGATTGTCTTATATTTGATGGCATTATACTTGATTTAATACATACATGACTGTCTTTTATCTTTGGGAAGTGGCTCCCAGTTGTCTTTGGGAATTGACTCCCAGTTGTCTTTGGGAATTGACTCCCAGTTGTCTTTGGGAATTGGCTCCTAAAGTGAGGTCTTCGGAGATGAAGTAGAGACTCACTACTAATTGCTTAATTGTCTTGATGAACTTATACATGTCTTTATTATACTATATTGTAGCAGTGGGTTGTGAACACACAGGTTACAAGTCTCTTATGGCGGGACTTGTAACTGAGTGGATTCACGATGCCTTTGCTGTGTGATCATTCTTTAAGGCTTTTTCAACTGTTTTAAGACAAACTCTATGAACTCACCAACCATTGTGTTGACACTTTAGCATGTTTATCTCAGGTTAGTAAGGCGATAGCTAGTGCATGGAACTTAGAGTCAAGCTGCATATTCTGAAGACTTACGCTTTTATCATTTACCATTCAAACATTTTGTATACATTTATGTATCATACTTTGAAATCTCATGTTGGTAACTTTGAATTCATTAATCGAATGGTAACTTTTCAAAACGTCTCATTTAGAGTTCGTTTTCTATAACTTGTACTTTGTATTATGAAGTAGCACCCCTGTGACACAGTCTTCCGCTGCGGTATTTTGGGGGTGTTACAATAATGATGAATCATTAAAGGTTTTTTCAGGAGACCTCCCTCGAGTTGGTCTAGGGGCATTGTCGTGTTGCTAGACGCTAACCAATGTCATTATAATATTAATAGATATCCAAGTGGGAGCTGTTAGAGTTTGTGGATAAACATTAATATGTATATGACTAGAATCGAATTCGAGGCTACGGGATTGCACACTTTACGTATAAGAATCGATGTTAAATAATTAATATATAAATAGTTATATTTAATTATTATATCGCAAATAAAGCAACTAATACATGAAGGACTTATTAGTACGAAAACCAAACCCTTGGGTGTTGGTTGTGACCGGTCGAACAAGAAAAGGAATGGAGGGGTCCAAGTGTCGATTTGTGAAACTTGAGGAGGTGATAGACTCTAACTTGGAAAACAAGTTTGATAGCTATATATACACCATATTGGCCTCACAAATCATACGAGACAATACACAACCCAAAAGAAAAATATACTTTTATACTTCGTTTCTTTAGTTAATCGGTAGCATGGACTGACCATTGACTAATAATCTCATGCATGACTTTTCATGCATTAACATGCATACGTATGTTAGGCATAAAAGGATATTTGCATGATAATGCATTATTCCTTTTTCCAATTCTTGTATTTGTGCTTTATTCGTGATTCAAGAACTAGCATTCACATCGAATCGCTATTAGTACGTGTGTACAAGAACGTGATGTAAACACATTATTATTTACATCTTGGATCGATTAACAAAACGGTAAGGGGTTAATCATTGATCCTTATAAACCCTAATTAGGGTTCATCCAATTGTTCAAGAATTCAAGATTGTATACGATACGTTCTTTATTTATGTTTTAGTTAACCTTTATATGTTATACTTGATTCATAGCTTCCGCTTACATGTGTACTTTGTTTTATATGAGTTGTCATGATATTAAAATTCTAACACATAATTCAGGGGAAAATTCCTAAAAACATGCATGAACATAGCTAGAGTTATTCGAAGAATGCTATAAATTTCTCAACGTATCGCATCCTATCACAAAAAAGCTGCTAAAAGTTAATCACCTAATTTGAGGACTTTAATATCCTTCCAACGAGACTCCATATAGAAGGAAGCATTGCTTGATGTGTAAACTCCACATTTGAAATAATGGGATTTACCGCCACGTCCAGTCCCTTCGTGTTTAAGAATCCCGTCTATGTAAACTTTAACTGTGTTGCCTTCCACATCGTGTATAACATTTAAACGAAACCATTTGTTGTATAAATTAGAAAGAATGACAGGATTTGTGTAGTAGTAAAGACTTGAATTATATACTCTAAGCATTGTGGTTGTCGCATGAGGAGGTTGTGACCCAAAAACTTGCATTATGCACACCCCAGTGGTCGAACATGGCACATATCCATACGCTTCGAACTGCCATACACCTGAAGAATAATCATAACCCTTCAAAACAACATAAAAAATACTTGTCAACCTACTGGAATCTAGCATTGCATCCTTTTCTATCAAAATGAAGTGAATATTGCAAAATACATACTCGAATACGAATCTCAGTACGTGGGCTGGTCTTGCTGGTTCTTGAGTGAGGTTTATCTGTTTTGATCACCCAGAGCTGGTGGACTCCATTAGAAAATTTATATCGGTGCTCAAGTGGAACATCGTATGGCTTTTGGATATCGAAATTGGACTGATTGAGTGGTTGTGATATAAAACCTAAGGTCGTATCGATAGGTTCACACCCTATGGCTTTGTATAGGAATAGAAAGACAAGTGAAATGTAGAACAAATAATATATGTGAGAATTCATCATTTCTTGAGATATTTGATTGACTATGATTAAACAGACTATTAATAGATGAAAGGGTTATACACAGTGACAAAAAATAAAACATATTTGTGAAGACTACAACGTAAATTACGATAGATATCAATTTAAAATGCTAACTTGGATGGACCTATTTTGAAATGATTTGACTATATATTGGGTGGTTAATGTGTATCGCTATATTCCACCACCCGTGAGTTCGTTAATAGGAAAAAAAAAAAAAAAAAAAAAAAACCCTTATAAATGATGGGGTTACGTGGTAATATGCATGTGATGTTGTGATCCCAAATTAGAGGTCCCAATTTGTGTGAAAAAACAATAAATAATAATAATAATAATAATAATAATAATAATAATAATAATAATAATAATAATAATAATAATAATAATAATAATAATAATGGGGTTACGTAGCCTTATTAAAACGTATTTGACGATTCTCTTTGACTCAAGATATTGGAGCACGTGCTGCTCCGCATATTTTTAGTCGTATTAGCTTTGTTATAGCTACAGGTGTGGGGGCCCAGTTAGTCTCTCGGCTCTCCATTAATTTCTTGTAAACCCTATTTGTTTTTAATAAAGTGATTTTATATAATAATAATAATAATAATAATAATAATAATAATAATAATAATTTTGGCTACTTTATAAAAGACTTGCTAACAAAATAGATGACGTAGATAAAAGTTTCATTTGATAAAAAAAAAACTTAGAAAGAACAATTAAGATGTGTTAAAGGACTAAAGCCGGCCTTTTACTCAAAAGCTAACATATGATTGACAAAAACAGCTATACACATCAAGCTCTACTAAATTAATGAATCATTTTAGCCCGTGTCTCCATAGTATACTAAAAAAGCTTTTGACTAAAACCCTAAACGACTTCCTCTCTGGCGATTCCTTTAAACCCTTACAAAACTTAATCGACTTTTCAATTTTCATCAGTATCTTGTGTTCTTTGGTTCGATTTGTATGTTTAATTGATCTACCATTCGTGTTTATCATTAAACTTATCAATTTCGGTGCTTAATCCACTTGTTCTTGTGATTATTGGTTAATCGTTTTTTAGGGTTTTCTAAATCGTTTTTTCTCTTTTAAATCGACTGTAAGGACTTGAGATCGCTGCTTTATTTATTTGATCCATAGTCGGTTTAACACTTATATAATCTTCATTGTATCAATCTTATCATTATTATGTCGAGTTATATGGGTGCTGGTTGAGAGTTTGGTGGTGTTCGTGTAAACCCTAACGTTTTTAGTTTGGGTTTTATAAGGGGTTGAGCTTGATTGTGGTTTGGCTGGTAGTGGGTTTTGAGAGATGAATAAAGGGTTTTTCAACACTAAGAAGGTTACTAATGTTCTTAGTGTTAATGTTGATGATTTGGCTGCTATTAGTGGTAACGTGGCTGCTGGTCATGATGGTAATGTATTGGGATCTCATACAACTCGTGAAGATAACTTGGAGCAACTTACAAACCAAGTGAAGCCGGTTTCACTTGGTAATGTTGTTAACGATTCGCATGGGGTTGATTATGATTCGAATGGGACCCTTGGGGATAAAGTTGATACATTGGTTGGTGAAGTGTCACACGGGGCTGATAAAGGGAATACAGACAATGTTTATGTTGATTTGGAACAGCCTAGTGTTACACTTGACTCGGATTTGGCTTTTGATGCTTCTAAAAAGTGTCATGTGGAACAATTGATTACTAATGCGCATAAGAATTTTGATGAGGCCATGAACAATATTGCTGCTAATATGGCTTCCTCATTTGATATTAATGTTTCCTATACTCCTCCTTCGAATGCTACTGCTGTTCCTATTGCAACTAAGGCTGATTCTACTAGTGGTAATGGAGTGAAGTCGGTTTCTTATGCAGGTGTTGCTTCTAACGAATCTCATAAGCACGTGTCTAATTTTCGGAGATTAGAATGCAGCAAAAAGAAGGAAAATGTTGACCTTTCAGTCCCAATGAAAGTAGTGGAAGAGGTGAACATGAGGTTTGAGCATACACTCTATGGATATTTTCTTGGTCAGCGTCTTGCTTTTCCTGTCGTGGATTATTATGTTCGCAATGCGTGGGCTAAGTATGGGTTACAAAAGGTAATGATGAACGCTAAGGGGTTCTTTTTCTTCAAGTTTACTTCGAAGAAAGGTGTTGATGATGTGCTTGATAATGGTCCCTGGTTGATCCGTAATGTTCCTATTATTCTTAAACCTTGGAATTTGAACACTAATTTGTTGAAAGAGGATTTAACTCACATTCCGGTGTGGGTTAAATTTCATGATGTTCCTTTAGCGATGTTTTCTGATGACGGGCTTAGTTTGCTTGCTACTTTGATTGGGACTCCCAAGAGATTGGATGCTTTTACTAGTCAGATGTGCAAAGAATCTTGGGGTAGGAGTAGTTTTGCTAGATGTATGATTGAAGTGAAGTCGGATGAGGTTCTTAAGGATAGCCTTACTGTTGAGATTCCTTTACTTTACGGTTCGGGTTCGACAATTGAGAAGATCCGTGTGGAATATGAGTGGAAACCGCCGCGCTGTGATAAATGCAAGGTGTTCGGACATGTTTTGGTGGATTGTCCGAAGGGTGTGCTACCGACTGCTCAACCTTCTAAGAATGTAAATGATGGTTTTCAGACTGTTAACAATAAGAAGAAGGGTAAGCAAGCTGGTTTGAATCCGGGTCGCGGAGGTTTTACCAAACCTGTGGTGGGTAAGCATTTTGAATATTAGCCCAAAAAGACTCCTCCCGAACCAAAGAAAGCTAAGGTCAGTATGAAGAAGGTTTCTGGTGTGGCTTGTACGAGTGGAATCAAGATCACTACTTCTAATCAGTTTGATGCTCTTAATATGGATAATACAGATGGTTTTGGTATTCCTATGGTTGTTACTAACAAGGAAGTGGATGCTGGCAGTACAATGGAAGTTGATAAGGATGAGTCGGTTACGACTGGTTCTACATCACAAGTCCCTCTTGTGAGTGTTACGCAAGAACCGCTTGTGAGTGATTCAATGGAAACAATGGAAGTTGGTTCTACTCCTATTGTTGAGAAAATTAGTAAGCTTGAAAAGCTACTGATCGATGGGAAAGCTACTCTTGTGGATGATGCTGGTCATCCTATTCCGTCTACCTCTATCACTAAGAGGGCTAACCCATTTTCTAAGGTGGGTGAGGTTGTGGTTTCTGATAGTGAGGAGGATGAGGTTCTTAACACGTTCGACGAATCAGCAAATCTTTTTGGCGGTGGTTTTGAGCGTGAAGATGAGTATGACTATGATGATTATTCGAAGCAAATTTATGATCTTCCAGGGGAATTGGATGCTCTTAATGCCATTTATGGTTTTAATCTCCAAGGTCGTAGGAAGTAGTTTATCTTTTATTATAGTCTCTACTATCATGTGAGTAATGGTTTATTTTCTTGTTTTGAAAATAGGAAGTATCTTGTTATATAAGCTTTTCGCCTATGTAACGGGCTGAGATATGGGATTCACCCATATCCATTGTACTTAAACGTTTTTTGGAGTAATATATTTATCGGGTCGATGACCTTTTACCCAAAATGAGGCACATGCATGAACAATTAAGATGTATTGGTCATGCATTTGCCTCATGCTAGAGTGTCGTCTTTAGCTCGTGAGTCGTAAACATTCTGACCCACAACAAATTTACCTGGTTTATAACAGATAATGCGCAAATCTTGATTGCTTTGGATTCATGTTCTTCTTCTTGTGTCTCCCTAGTCATCTGATAGTGTTCCATCTTAGAAAGAAGGCAAAAAACAAATATTAAATACCATACTACTCAATGGAACTTAACCTTTGCTATTTTGCTTCAAATAAATAATGAACTAAATAATGAAAATTCAAGTACGTCTTAAGTTGATCCAACCCGGTATAGTTCAAAAAATACAAAAAGTTACCCGTGTTGACCAGCTACCTAATTTGCCTATTGTGATGCCTCTAAATTTATCATTTTATAAACAATTGTCTTGTTCTCAATGTCCATTGCAATAAACTATATTTGTTCATGTATGCAACTATAAACTACATTAGTGTTTCTAAAGTAGTTGTCAAAAGGGTTGTCTAGATGTTAGTGTATAAAACTAACTTAAATGTTTATAATGGAAAGAAAAGAATATACTACTCATGAAACCATAAAATATGAATTCCCATAAGAACACTAAAACTGTGATGAAGAATAACCACTTACGGACTGCATGAATTGTCATATATCGCCACACTTGCTGCATTAGTACCTCTGTTACCCCTCCCATCATCATGTTAACAAAAGATGACGACTTGTAATGTGACATATATAACTTTGGGAAAGAATGGGGAAGTGAAACTAAGAGCTATGGCATGAAAACCCAACATTGGATAGTGTTAAAATGTGCAAAGGATGTCGTCTTTCACCTGATTGAGTGCCAATATTTATGATAAGTATACTGAAATGCTAGACATAAAATTCTGTTACGATAAAAGTCAATCAAGTTCTCAACATACTCTCCTAGTTTCAATATACTAAGAGTTTTTTCATTTATAGTTGTTTATTATCCATTTCATAGTAGTTAGAGATATGGGCATTCTCTCTCAAATGAAAGAGTTAGTAGACTTCATTTATAAGAGACAAATTGATATCGTTAATCGTCCACATAACTATAGATATTTGCATATTATTTTCGAAGTTTCTCTTCACTAGTAAGGCTGATATAATCGATTGGTTAAGTAATTGGTCACCAAAAAATAATTTTCAACTTAACTAAGTGAACCTCCATGACCCATTTCATTTAGAACTAACGCTCACCTACGAAAAATAACTTTTAAATCAGCGGTAAAATTAGTACTTAAAAATATCAGTTGCTGTAAGTATCATTAGACCAATGTTTACTTAAATTAAAGGAAACTAATGCTACAAATGCAAGCGTCACAATTTGACAATAGAGAATCTGAACACCAACCATAAACATCTTTGGATTTTTAGTTAGATTTGGGTCATTGCTCATGTAGTTTAAAGAACCAAACAGAGTATATATGATAAGGTTACAAAATGAGGGGGGAAAATGTTACAAAGATTTTAGTACAAATAACTCACAAATAAGGTGATCATTCTTGTTACATCTTCAATAATTATATTGCAATATTGTAAATCATTGTGGCAAAAAGCAACATTTTGGTCACTTTGTGAGCTATGACAATTCCTTTTCTAGTTTATCCATCTCATTTTCTAAAATTATAGTTGAAATTCTTTCACTTGTTAACGTAGCTAGCCTTGATCACCCACTTTCAATGGCTTTTAGCATTCACATTGAAAGTAGCTATGTGCTACTTGAAACTCATTCTCAAATACAGAATTGGTTTCAACCTATCAACAAGTAGATTACACAAATCAATCAAAACCCATAAATCTTTCAAAATCAAAAGCTGAAACTATTAGGGTGTTTTTAAGAATAAAATGATTAGAAGAAGAAAAACTAAAATGAGGACAATGAGAAGGATTTCTAGCTACACATTTCAAGTAAGATGGAGAATATTAAGGGGAGCGAGATGCATCTATTTTTTTAGGTGCATCTGAAATGTGTGGTTGTAGTTTATTCTCACTATTCTCATTTTAATTTTTCTTCTTATTTGATCCTAACTCTAGAAAAGATTTTGTTTTTTAAAATGTCAAAGTCCCTGGGTCTTCCTTTATTATAGAAAATATAACTTTTAGGGTCAGTTGTCCGATTGCATGTGTAAAATGAGTGTTGTTGTAATTCTGTTTAGATTAGAATTTGCTTGGCCGGTTGTGTAATCTTAATGTTGTACCTAGATTAGAATCAGTATGGCCGGTTAAGTAATCTTAATGTTGTTGCCATCTTACTACTAGTTGTTTATCTACATAGGTCATGTTTGGCAACACCTTTTTGGAAGCGTTTAAAAGCGGTAAGCGACAAGCGACAAGCGTTCCAGTCTTAATGCTTGTTTGGCAACACTGTTGCTAGCGTTTAGCAACACCTCAAAAGCTTGCAATCTTAATGCTTCTTAAAGAAGCTTTCCAATATACCACTAGCGTTTTACTTTTAATATTACCAATTTACCTTTAAAAAATAACATTCATTCATAAGTATATGCCTTTTTTCATAATTTTACATTTTATAATTACAACTACAGCTACGTTACCAAACACGTTTTTTAAACAAGCAACTAATGCTTACTGCTAGTGCTTACTGCTTATTGTTACCTCTTACTGCTATCTGTCGCCAAACATAGCCATAATATATACTTGTCTGTAGAAAAAGTATATTAGTAGTTGGGAATATGCTTGTGTCTTCACTTTCAGCTTTATATGTATCAAGGTATGAAGAAGTCCAAGTCAATGCATGACAAGCGAAGTATTTAGTTTAATTAATGGTCCATGTTCACTTTAATTATTACTATGTTTTGGCGAAGGAACCCCGTGAAATAATATTGAAAACTTGGACTACTTTTTTAGGCCTAATCCTATGTTTGACGAGTATACACAATTTCACTTCAAAAAGTTTATTGTTGATAATGACCTGATTCACTCTTTTAAGTAAGGCTGAGCAAACGGACCGGATGGACCGGACCGACCGACAAAACCGACCGGACCGGACCGAACTGGACCGGACCGACCACATTCGGTCCGGTCCTCGGTCTAGGCATTTTGGCTATTTCGGTCCTCGGTCCGGTCCGGTCCGGTCCGGACCGACCAAAAAACCGAAAAAACGTGCCAAAATATGCCTAATTGGACCGGACCGACCGAAGACCGGACCGGACCGAGACCGGACCGACCACATTCGGTCCGGTCTCGGTCTATGGTTTTTCCGGTTCTCGGTCTTCGGTCCGGTCCGGTCCGGTTTTTGGACCATGCTCACCCTTACTTTTAAGCGTAGAATTAGTCCCATAAGTTAGCTATCCAATCAATATCGTGTCAATAAATGTACGTAATGAATAGTATTTATATGTATCAAAAGTCTGATATGCTCCATATTGATATCGATGTAATGTTACGACCAGGCCACAAGAGACCAGGCCACAAGAAGAAGGCCCGCCAGAAGGAGGCCTGCAAGAAGAAGGTCGACCCAAGAGGTCCACAACTACTCCAGCTTGGCATACAGATTATGTCATTGGATAGTTATCTATCATTATCTAATTGTTAGGAATGTTTGTGTCGTATTGGAATGTCTTTGTTTACAAGTTAGGGTTATTCGGGTATTTATACCCCATTATTTATCAATGAAAATCAGAACTCGATAATTAAATCTCTGTCATTCTTCTTCTTCAATTCGTAAGGAGCTTGCACCCGCTAAAAGTGGTGCCCTATCTCGGTACTATCCGTAAGGGTTGTATCAACTGGTGCTTTCATTGCTTTCATTGGGATGCAGGCGGATGAACTTCGGTTGTTGCTTAAAGAGCAGGCAACGACTAATCAACAACAAGCCGATGCCCTGCAAGCTCAGCTTGTGGCGTTACAGTTAGAGTTACAAGCTACAAAGAGTTTGATCCAACACCGTCCGGGGGGAGGTGGTGACACAGGGTCGATGCTGCCACGTTCAATGCGGTTGGATGTTCCTAAATTCACCGGCACCGATCCAGACAGCTGGATTTTTTCTATCACTGAGTATTTTTCTTTGCTAAATACTTCAGTTGATCAGCGGTTACGGATTGTGGGATTCAACCTCGAAGGTGAAGCTGCGGAATGGTTCCGTTGGATGACACGGAATGGGTTGATCACCAACTGGGATGCGTTTGTAGAAAGCGTCAAGAATCGATTCGGACCTTCGAAGTATGAGGATCCGCAGGGAGCTTTATCAAAATTGTTACAAACTGGTACAGTCACTCAATACCAACGTGAGTTTGAAAAATTGATGAATAGGGTTACTAGTATATCAGAGAATTTGCTTATCTCGTTTTATGTTTCTGGGCTTAAACCAAACCTACAACGGGAATTACTTGTTGCCAAACCCACGAACTTGGGAGATGCGTTTGCATTAGCTAGGGTTACTGAGGCTCGTTTGGATGATCAGCATGTGTCCATGGTTGGCCGGGCGACTGCTGTTGCATCAGGTGGAGGATCACAAAAGGCTTACTCATCGCGAAATTCAGCCACGGTAGCTCAACCAACCGCGGTGTCCCCATCAGGTAACTCTCTGCTGCTACCCACACCAACATCAGGTATGACCAATGCTACTGCCAAATCATTAGCTATTAAATGGATTTCGCCCGCGGAACGCCAGGAACGGCTTAGTAAGGGCTTATGTTTTAATTGTGATAATCGGTGGGTACGGGGTCATAAATGTCCTGCCAAATTTTTGTTGCTTATGGCCAATGAGGAGGATGTTGTGGAACAGTCGAAGGAAGAGGAGTCGGATGATGCTGTAGAAAGTGGGGATATATCTTGCTTAAATTCTTTGGTAGGCCACGGCAGTCCGCGGTCACTATAGTTATGGGGCACGTTAGGGGCAAATAAGGTTCATATTTTGATCGATAATGGTAGTACTCACAATTTTGTGCAACGAGAAGTCGTGGAGCGTATGAAGTTGCCAGTCACTAGTATCAAACCTTTTAAAGTTTCTATTGGTGGTGGTGCGACTCTTTTGTGTGAAAATAAGTGTGTTCAGGTATCAATCAACATTCAGGGGTTATGCGTGGATTTGGAATTGTATGTTATACCCATGAAGGGACCCGACATAGTGTTGGGTATACAATGGTTGCAGCAACTTGGCAAAGTGACTCATGATTATTCGGAGCAAACAATGGAGTTTAAGTGGTTGGGTCAGGCGTATACGTTGCGTGGTGAGGAATCCTTACGCATGAAGCGTATTGGTTTGCACCACATGCGGGCATTGCTTGAGACGGAGGACATTTATGGGGTATATGAACTTTATCACTTTGATCAGATTATTGATAAAGAGGGGAGCTCAACCAGCAATGATGTTGATCCGCAACCTCATATCAATGAACTCTTGGTTCGGTTTGCATCGCTTTTCCAGGTACCCACCACTTTACCACCACATCGTAGTATTGATCATCAAATACATTTATATCCTAATACAAAACCTGTTAATGTCCGACCCTATCATTATCCACACTATCAAAAAGGAGAGATGGAAAAGTTGGTTAGTGAGATGCTTAGCCAAGGGATAATTCGTGAGAGTCGTAGTCCTTTTTCATCACCGGTTTTACTGGTGAAAAAGAAAGACGGGAGTTACCGTTTTTGTGTGGATTATCGGGCGTTGAATGAAGCCACGGTCAAAGACAAATTTCCAATTCCAACCGCGGATGAGATGTTTGACGAGTTGGGAGGGGCTGTGATTTTTACTAAACTTGACTTGCGGGCGGGGTACCCTCAGATTCGAGTACATGATCGGGATGTGTACAAAACGGCTTTTCGTACACACGATGGCCACTATGAATTTTTAGTGATGCCGTTTGGGCTTACCAATGCGTCATCCACTTTTCAAGCAACTATGAATCGGTTATTCTCTCCCTACTTGCGCAAATTCGTAATTGTTTTTTTTTGATGACATATTGGTTTATAGTACTTCTTTAGAAGCACACCTGGATCATCTTCAATGTGTTTTTAAGTGTTTACAAGATCACGAGTTCTATGTCAAGAAGTCTAAATGTGTGTTTGGAGCGGCAACACTTGAATATTTGGGGCATATTATTTCGGGTCGAGGTGTTGAGGTAGACCCTCTGAAGGTATCGGCCGTAATTGATTGGCCCACTCCTACGTCACAACGACAAGTACGTGGGTTCCTCGGGGCTCGCGGGGTATTATAGGCGGTTTATCAAAGACTATGCTACTGTGGCCGCACCTTTATCTAACCTTCTTCAGAAAAATGGCTTCAAGTGGGAGGAACCAGAAGGCAAGGCCTTTAATGCACTTAAGGATAAGTTAACTCAAGCGCCGATTTTAGCTCTTCCTGATTTTAACGAAGCCTTTGTAATTGAAGCTGACGCCTCCGCTGTGGGAATTGGTGCTGTACTACTTCAAAAGGGAAAACCACTAGGCTATTTTAGTCGCAAATTGGGGCCTCGCTTGAGGATTGCCGCGACTTATGAAAAGGAACTCTTTGCGATTGTTGAAGCTATCTATAAGTGGCGTCAATACTTGGTTGGGCGTCGGTTTACCATTCGTACCGACCACAGGAGTATCAAGGAGCTCATGCAACAAGTGATTCAAACACCTCTTCAGCAAAAATATGTAAGGAAACTTATGGGGTTTGATTTTAATATTGAATATAAGTCTGGGGCATCGAATGTTGTAGCGGATGCGTTGTCCCGTGTGTTTGAAGAGGCCGAAGAGGCCACCTCAGCTTTTATGGCTTTTAGCCGACCCATTGTAGGGTTGCTTGAAGATTTGAAACACGAAAATGAGACTTTGGACGAGCTTTGTCAGATTCATCGACGGATGGACGAGGGTGAAGTCTTGGAAGGTTTGCATCGTGAGCAGGGGTTGCTCTTGTTTCATGGTAGGTACTTTATTGGAGAGGATTCTAAGTTGAAAGAACCTTTACTTTCAGAATTTCATGTTATAGCAAGTGCAGGCCATGGAGGGTCGAAGAAAATGCTAGTTGGTTTGGCGGCCTTATTTTATTGGAAAGGAATGCGTAGGTCGGTTGAGGACTTTATTAAACGGTGTGTGGTTTGTCAACAAATTAAATATTCGACCCAGGCTCCAGGCGGGTTGCTCCAACCTCTGCCAATTCCAACCAAGGTATGGGAGGATGTTTCCATGGACTTTATTACGCGGTTACCCGCTTCAAAAGGATTGACGGTTATTTTTGTAGTGGTTGACCGTTTTACTAAATATGCGCACTTTGGCGTTTTGCCCACCAGTTTTAATGCAACAAAAGTGGCTGAGTTATTTATGGATATGGTCGTTAAGCTTCATGGGTTTCCTAAGACTATAGTATTTGATCGAGATCCAATTTTTGTTAGTAAATTCTAGAAGCAATTGTTTGAAGCAAGTGGCACGCGGTTAAACCATAGTTCAGCATATCACCCGCAGTCGGATGGACAAACGGAAGTGGTTAACCGTGGTCTTGAGCAGTACTTACGGCCTATGGTTTCGGATCAACCACATCAATGGGTTCGATTGTTGCCTTGGGCCGAATACAGTTATAATACAAGTTTCCATAGTAGTATCAAGATAATCCTTATCAGGCTTTATATGGACGCGTACCTTCTGGTATAATTCCGTATCCACCAGGATCTTCCAAAGTAGCGGCGGTTGATGAAGTATTGGTGAAGCGAGATGTGTTGCTACGCCAGCTTAGACAAAATTTGTTGGCTGCGCGTAATCGGATGGAAATGCAGGCTAATCGTAGACGGCGCGACATTGAATTTAACGTAGGTGAAAAGGTGCTTGTAAAATTACAGCCGTATCGGCAGGTCACGTTAGCAAAACGGCTTTCCAACAAGTTAGCCAAAAGATACTATGTGCCATTTGAAGTGTTGGAACGTATTGGGAAGGTGGCGTATCGTTTAGGCCTTCCATCCACTAGTAAAATACACCCGGTTTTTCATGTGTCGCTTCTTAAACCGTTTACAGGAGACGGTAATGGGGCTGTTGTTGAACTACCTAAAGAAGAACATGATGGTCAACCCTTGGAACAGCCACTAGCGATATGTGCAAAGCGTGATGTTTTGCGTAATGGGAAGACAACTCGTCAGGTTTTGGTTCAATGGAGTGGCGGTGCTCCCGAAGAAGCTACTTGGGAATGGTTGTCTGAATTCCAGGCCGCTTATCCATCTCATTACCTTGAGGACAAGGTAGTTTTCGAAGGGGAAGGGAATGTTACGACCAGGCCACAAGAGACCAGGCCACAAGAAGAAGGCCCGCCAGAAGGAGGCCCGCAAGAAGAAGGTCGACCTAAGAGGTCCACAACTACTCCAGCTTGGCATACAGATTATGTCATTGGATAGTTATCTATCTTTATCTATTTGTTAGGAATGTTTGTGTCGTATTGGAATGTCTTTGTTTACAAGTTAGGGTTATTTGGGTATTTATACCCCATTATTTATCAATGAAAATCAGAACTCGATAATTAAATCTCTGTTATTCTTCTTCTTCAATTCTTAAGGAGCTTGCACCCGCTAAAAGTGGTGCCCTATCTCAGTACTATCCGTAAGGGTTGTATCATGTAATTCTGTCAATTTCTGAACAACGCTCGACTTTTGTTTAGATATAAACCATCAAATGATATAGAAACTTTGTGCTAGGAATCAAATTTATTTTAAAATATTAGTTTAACATCATGGATATATAATAATATGGCAGTGTTTAATGTTTTTTTAAATGTGATATTATATGCACGGGGTTTAAACGATAAGCACAATTAACAAATATATTTTAATTAAATTTGTTTTATTTTTACTTATAACTCGTGCTTTTTATTTAATATTTATAATCTTGTGCATCGACATATTTTGGGTATTAAGATTGAATTAACTCGTTGTTATCCGTATTCGAGGTTTTTGACCCGTGTACATATGGGTTATTAAACACAGATAATAATAATAAGAGTAGTAGTAGTTTTTATTTATTAGAAAAAGTGTAAAGTATATTGGATTTTTATAAAATATATATTTTTTTAAAAATTATTGAAATTGAGGATTTTACACTTAAAATAATAAAATTAGATTTAAGCTTAACATCTTTTTAAAAGTTCAAGATTTGATTGTAAATTTCTACTAATCAATCAAAATATAACGTTTATTTAATATAAGTTTGAAAAAAAGGAGCCCACAAGGTCATGCGTATTTTTATTTTTTTTCTCCACCAAAGTTTGTCAATCAAATTTATCAATAGTTTGACCAAACTAATTCATATAGAAATATGATTGTGATGTATTATATAACTAGTAATATATCCTCGTGTACACACGGAGTTTTGAGATAAATCTTACTTAATGCATGTGTTTTGATGTAAATCATGCATCAAAGTTTTTAATTATTTGTGCATATAAATTGTATACTAGCATGGTACCCACGCAAAACAGTGGGTTCGAAGGCGAATGTTGTTTAACGATTTGATTATAGGTACCCGTAGCCGAATGTTGTTTAACGAACGTTGCTCGGGGGCGAATTGAATTGTATTTCCGTTTCTCTTTTTGAATGAGTAAGATTAAAACGTTATCAGAAAAACATGTATTTGATGTTGCATATTAGAAGAACCAATTAAGGGGAAAAAATAAATAAACAACAAATTTGTAAGGCTCGTGTAAACAATCACAAAAGTTATATCTTTATTATATGTATTTGGTTGTGCAATAAATGTTGTATATGTACATGTATTTGGTTGTACAGTAAATGAGAAAAAGTCCATTGTAGTTTAGTGGTTTGAATAGTTTGCTTTCACCTAGGAGACCCGTGTTCAAATCTTGATACTACTTGTTTTTTTAATCTTACATAATTCCACAATTAGCAAGTTTTGAATCTTAAAATTTTAAGCCTTCCATAAATAGAATCTAGTTCCCAAATACGTTATATAGTAGAATAGATTATCTGATTTGAAAAATACAATTGATAAATAATGCAAATTTCTATCTTGTAAATTTGTGTTTTGGCATAGTAAAGCCTGTTTGTGTACATATCCAGAGTTTTTATATAAGAATTGTCATTAACATTATGTAAAATAGCAGGGTAATCGCGTGTTGTAACAACCTTAGGGGCGATTTCTGGCCGCCACGTCCATTATTTTTCCGACCAAAATCAATCTCCTAAACAGTATCTCTACCTTTGGTATGCAATCAGATTAGTAGGTTGTGGATTCTGTAAAGTGGTGTGCTGTTATTTATCTTCTATCTATCCTTAAATCGTCCCTTTTGATTGGCGAAAAAATACCCTAAATTGTTTTTTCAAATCTATTCTAAAAACGTGTTTTTCTTCCTACGATCTGTTCTTGTATTTCATTTACATGATCATGTTTGTGGAACTGAAAACAAGTTTTTTAGGGTTTTATTATGTTTGGCTTTGTAATTTGTTCCAATAATACTTACCTTTAATTCATTAGGTCGGTTCATAAATCCTATATATCTCACGATTGTAGGGCTTTTAAATCGATCTAATTTTCCATCTTATTCAATTAGTGGTTGTTTGGTGCTGCTGCTATATCCCTTGATGCCTAATCGAAACTCTTTTAGGGTTTTGGTACTATTGATTTGCAAGTAATCCTTCCTTAGGGTTTTGTATTCGGTATTTTCTTATATGGATTTGTGTGGTCTGATTGTGGGTGTGGAGAGAGAGAGAGAGATTGTTTTTTATGTGCGGCTAGTCGTTTTCTCCATGATGTTCATTCAATTGTTTACTTGATACTGCAGAATTGATCGAGGTGCTACAAGTTAGGGTTTGTATTACCCTTGATTTAGTCTATGGCAGATTGTGTTACCCTATTTGCATTCGCTTTTGGCTGCTTATGGTTTACAGAATCGTTTCATAGTGTTCGTCTATGATAGGTTCTTCTAATATTGGTTTCACTCCTTTGAAACTTGTAGTAGATGAGGTATTGGATCAAGTTGTAGTGTTGGTGTGATTGTTTATGGTCATTGCTGGTTTTGTCCTATTAGGATCAATGGGGTTCGTTGTAGTTGTTTGGTGTGGATTGGTGCTTTTCTTTCCAACCATGATTACGGCTGCATCGTTGAAGGTTATGGACTTCTATGACGACGTGTCAAGAATCAAGTATCTACTTGTGTTTCTAATATATAATCTTCTAGTCATTGTAGGTTTTTGTTCATTTATTAGTTATAAGAGTGGTTTGTCACTCTTATATGTGGTTATTGGTAAGTTATAGGAATGGTTTGTCATTTTATATTAGAGTCAGTAAGTGTCCTAAAGGACTGAGATGAGGGAAGTTACCCTCATCCTTTGTACTTCAATGTTTTTGGTGTAATGAATTTTACCAGGGTGAAAAATCCCTTTTACCCAAAAGCTTTTCTTAACAATAATTTGATGAGAACTTTATATTGAAATTAACTTTACATAATAGCCAATTATTATATTAAAAAATCTATTAAGTTTAGTAGAAATGTATATTGTAATAGACCACATCATTATTTTGATAACCCGACATAACATTAAATTGCCCACTTAATGTGTTCACCATTTTTTAAAAATAGACCACATCATTATTTTATCTAAAGAGACATATATAAATGAATTATGGCCACATAATAATTGTTGGTAATTCTAACTTGTTATCATATTTGTAGTAGTTACTTAAAAAACAAAAGTATTACAGTAAAATTTATTTTGTTACTAATGGTCCTAACAACAGTATTAAAAGAATTTTTCTTAATCTTATACACTAATGTCAGGGTTAATATGTTTTTTTTTTTCCTTCATGTAAATCAAATTATCCTTTTCAATTCTCTCCCTATAAGCTGCATGATGAAGTCTCTAGTTCTATCTTTGAACTTTTATTATACTTTTGGTTTGAAAATTTCCTTCTAATGATTTTTAATATTGAGTCTTTTTTATCATTTATGTTACTCTTCATCCCTATTAAAAAAGTTAATGTAATAAGTTATCATCTTTTATAAAATCTATCCTGGATGCATGAGTTTTGTTGATGTTATAATATATTTTTTGTAAAGTTTTAAACTTTTCATTTTTATTCATTGCTCGTTTATTTTTGTGCTTTTATTGTTTAGGATTTAAAAAAAAAAATGCAACTGCAATTAATATGAATATGTATCAAACTGGATAATCATTGTATGAGTCATTTATTTTGTGTCAAAACATTCCTACAATTTTTAATTAAATTTATTCATCTCAATGACATACCTAATGGGACTAACGCATTTGACATAGCTGTACGTGTTTTTGTAAGTGTTTGGCTTATTAGATTTTAATAATAAAGAATTAGTACAATGTGGTAAAATGTTTGTATATTTGAGTGAAGGAGTGACTTAAATAGTGTATTAATTGTATGTATTAATGTACTTGTGCTTTTAATAGTTGTAAATGGTAGCTTGATTAGATTGTACAATGTGGTAAAATGGTTGTATATTTGAGTGAAGAGGTGATTTAAATAGTATATGTGCTAATGTATTTATGCTATAAATAGTAGCTTGATTAGATTACATAATGTAGTAAACTTGTTGTATAGTTGAGTGCGAGATGATTTAAATAGTGTATTAATTGTATGTGTTAATGTATTTATACTTTAAATAGTTGTAAATAGTGTATTTTACTTGTAATACTTAAAATGTATAGATAAAGTTCTATTGATTTAATAGCAAAAATAATACAATTCCTTTCTTTACAAGTAAGTGTTGAATCTTAATTTCTTTTTAAGCATTTCATTATAAGCAAGTCTTAAATGCTTTATAAAGTAGTATACATATTTTAAATTTATATAGCTATAATACCCGTGCATACATGAGTTTTACATAAAATTTTCATGATATATTAATATCGATTAATATTTTGTATAGACTTTTGTTGAATGAAGGATTTGAGTTTTTTTTACTAGACTAGTGTTCATGTTGACATTTATTTAAATTTTACTAATAGTATCATGTTTTATACTTTACACGTGTTTAATAGCACATGATAACCCTTAAACAAATACTTTTCTTTATTCTTACTTAATCTTTAAACAGTATTTTAAATGTGTCGTTGCTATATTAACAATAACGTGCATATATTTTCATCTCATACTAATCCGTGTAGTCGTACCTTCAATTTGATTTTTATATTCTTTTTAATAATAATTTTAGCCGTAGATAAATTTTATACCCGTGTACGGCGGGTTACACTTATAAATAGGAATAACATGATTCGTTAGTGAACGTAGGCAATAAAATAAAAATACTTTACCAAACGTCCTTACTTAATCTTATAAAGAGGAATAACATGTATTGTTCGTATATGTACAATCTCGTGTATTTATTTAAATATCACCTTAACTCGTGTTTTCATTTTGATGTTAATAATTTCGTTCAAATACAGTAATTTATAAATAACAACAAAATATATGTTGGTTAAAAAAAAGTTTGAGGTATTTAGTAAATTTATAAAGTTATTAAAAAAATATAAAAACTTATAAGTTTACTTAAGCCCTTATGATTATTTAGAATTTAACAGCTAAAGTTTTATTATTATTATTATTATTATTATTATTATTATTATTATTATTATTATTATTATTATTATTATTATTATTATTATTATTATTATTATTATTATCTGTTAGCATTAAAAATTATATTAGAAAGTGATGGTCATTCTCATTTATTGTAACGTCGTAATGTGTCGTAGTTTTTGTTATTAGAATAGTCAATGGGCCTTGATCTTGGTAAGCTAATATGTCATGAGTTAAGTTATGTAAGCCTTTATATGTAAAAGGAAACCAAGCCCATGGAAAGCCTCTTAAGGCATCATGTTATGAACTATATAAACACCTCAAAGGCTCATTTGAGGTGTGTGCTTGTGTGTGTATTGTGTGTGTTTTATTAATAAAAGTTCTCTTCATCTTATACTCTCTTTCAATATTAACGCCACACATATATATCATCAAGTCATCATCTTTACTTCATCTAGTGCTTATATTTTTGATAAAGTTGATATATCTAAGGTCCTACAAGTGGTATCAATCGCCTAACAATGGTTTAGGAGTGTGTGAAAATCGTTTTTTATCAAAGCTTTCTCTTTAAAGTTTACGTTTTTTCTTTAAAAACGTAGGCTTTTTCTTTAAAAGTTTTGATTTTTATGTGTTTTTAGTGTTAAAGTTTTGAGCTTTATTGAAGTTTTAGTGATTCTAAGTGTTTTGGGAAAGATTTGATCAAAAGAAGTAAGTGAAAAAGGTGTTTTTGGTTGAAAAAATCGTATTTTTGAGCTGTTTGGCACGTTTACGCGTAAGTTTTAAGCCTAAAACCCACTTCCTACGCGTAAGTTTAGGCTCAAAACCCTTTTTCTACGCATAAGTGAAGATCCTACGCGTAAGTTTAGGCTCAAAACCCTTTTCCTACGCATAAGTGAAGATCCTACGCGTAAGTTTGGCCTAAAACCCCTTTTCTACGCGTTAGATTGAAATCCTACGCCTAAGTCTGATTTCCTACGCAAAAGGTGAAATCCTACGCAAAAGATCCTACGCTTAAGATCCTACGCATAAGTTTTTCTATGCAGAAGTTGTACTTAGTACTTCCCTGACTTGGATAAGTTTGTGGAATACTTCGACACGGGATATCTTTCAAGCTTGGACAAGTTTGAGAGATTTGTTTGGTTCTTTAACCTTACGCATAAACCATATCTTACGCATAAGTTATAACTTACGCGTAAAGTTCAAGTTTACGCATAAACTTTGTGTTTACGCTTAACCTTATTCTTTACGCATAACTTTTAACTTACGCATAAGATCCAAGTTGCGCGTAAGATTCAGAGTTTACGCGTAAGATTACTGTTTACGCATAAGATTAAAGGTTTACGCGTAAGTTTTTGACTTTTGACAACCAAATTTCAAACGGCCATAACTTTTAAACCGTAACTCCGTTTTCGACGAATCAGCTGTCAAAACGACCGTGAGACCAAGAGGAAGGACACGTTGAATCATCTAAAGATCATTCAAGCCAAGCTTCGAGGCCCAAATCCACTCCGAACGGAAGTTATTGAGGATTTAAGGTTCCAGATCAAATTTTTCACCATAAAAACTTGCATCAACTTACACTAAACACAACTCCTACTTCGTTGAATCGATCCAATAATCAACTTTATCAATCTACACTTCATCAATGGCAACTCAGCAAGATATTCATGCAGCCGGTGCGGAAAACCGACCTCCAATGCTTGAAAAAGGTGGATATCTCCCATGGACAAGCCGAATGCTTCGTTACATCAAAACAAAGCCTGATGGTAAATTAATGATCAACTCCATTACAAATAGTCCATTCAAGCCACGACAAGTTCAAATTGAAGGTAATCCAAATACAACACCTCCTACTCAACCATTCGTGCGTGAACAAACAGAAGCAGATTACACAGAGGAAGACAAGAAGCAGATCTCCGCTGATGATATGGCAATGCATTTAATCCAACTTGGATTACCACGGGAGATCTTTGCTGCGGTCGACAGTTGTGAAACTGCTTATGCTATGTGGGAACGTGTTAGAAGGATATGTCATGGAACAGAGATTAGACAACAAGACGTTGAGAACAAACTTCTTACTGAATGGGAGAATTTCACATCCACTAAAGGTGAACAGATTGAATCCTACTACACAAGGTTTTGCACCTTGATGAATGAGTTAATCAGAAACAAGTTGACACCTCTATCAATTGCAACAAACATCAAATTCATCAATAACCTTTCAGAAGAATGGGTTCGTTATGTTATAATTGTCAATCAAACAAAGGACTTACATAAGGTGAATTATGAACAACTCTATGACTTTTTGAAGCAAAACCAAGCTGAGGCTAATGAAGTAAGGAAAGAAAGATTGGCAAAGAATCATGATCCTCTTGCATTAATTGCTACAACACCAACACCGATACCAGTGAACACACAACATTCATCATCATCTTCCACTCACAACTACATGCAACCATCATACATTCAACAACCAACACCGGTCTACCAACAACAGTTCTACCCACATCAACAATAACATGTTATTCCACAACAGCAATACCAACAATTCCAAGAACCAGAATTCACTGAAAATAATGAAGCTACTGCAGCATTGACCCAAGTGTTTGCTTTTCTGTCAAAGGCATTCCAAGGACGTTATTCTACACCAACAAACAACAACCAAAGGATTTCATCGAACACTCGCAACAAGCAGATTGCTCAGCCGAGTTTTAATATGGGCAACGGAGGCCAAATGGTTGGAGTTTATGGGAATCAGCAAGGATATGCTACTGGAATTAACATGGGGAATCAGAATATGCTGAATGCAGGGAATCAGAATGCAGGAAATCAGTATGGTCAGTATGTAGGGAATTAGTTGGGTCAGTTTGTTGGAAATCAGAGGGGTCAGAATGTTGGTAATCGGGCAATGGGTAATCAGAATAGAAATGTTGCAGCTCCAATAGTTGGGAATTTGGGAAATGTGAATCAGGGTAATCCGGTTAAGTGTTTCAACTGTCAGGGTGTAGGTCATATGGCAAGGAACTGTCCTACTAAGCCGAACAAAAAAGATCTAGAGTACTTGCAGAAAGCAGTGATGTTGGCACAAAAGGTTCAGGCAGGGTTTCAGTTAAACGCAGAGGAGAATGATTTTATGGCTCTTATGGATGACACGGAAGATAGAGAGGATATCGATGCGAAATGCATATTCATGGCGAATCTTCAGGAAGCTAAGTATGACACGGATTCTGATACACTTCCTGTTTATGACACCAATGCACCATCTGAGGTATCAAATTTCAACACATGTCACAATAATGATATATTTGATATGTCTCCTCATGAGGAACAACATTCTGAGAAGTAAGCATACAATTATGATACATTTCTAGACACGTCAAGTAGTAGCAATACTCCTTCAGCAACTCCAGATGTGAATCATAATAGAGGCTTCGTTTCACAGCATGCTGAGAATGATGAGGAAACACGTGCTTTGTTTGAATCATTATTGAATAATTGTCGTATTGAAATTGAGAATGTGAAAAAGGTCAATCGCGATGTTAAGGCCGCGAATGTTAAATTGACCGCTGAGCTTGAGAGTTACAAAGAAAACGTTAAAGCTTTTTAATTTCATAACAAAAGATTGTCTGAATTAGAAACTGGTTATCAAAATTCCGTTTCAAGGGAAAAACAATTGCAACTCAAGTTTGATACACTTGATGTTAATTCTTTCAAAAAGATAAAATCCTTAAACGCGGAAATTTCTGATTTACAAAACTAACTTTCTAAACAAAAAACAGCTTATGCCAATCTTGAAAAAGAAAGGGATGAGTTGAAAAAGGAATTTGCAAATAAAGAAGACAAACTTTTGGAAGAAATCGTAGAGTCAGAACACATGATTGCACATTTAGAAGAATTAGTGGTTAAGTCGAGTCAGTCAAGTCAAACAATGAAAATGATTTCAAATCAAACTCATCCGATTTACTATACGAAACATAAAATGGCTCTTGGAAACAAAACTCCTTGTAATCTCAAGAAAGCTCAGCAAGAACAGAATGTTTTGTACAATGGTAATGTGATTTACACCAAACATGATCCTCCCGTTATTCGGGATTCTGTGCAAACGATAGAACATGTTGATACGTGGGAATCGCACCAGGCTTTACCTCTCAAGGGATCTTGAGAAGCTTACAACCCCCACCAGGCAGTGTACCTGATCGTTGTAGTATAGTATAGTGACAAGTACCGGGGGATTGATCGTTCAGCTAGGAATAGTATCGCTAGGATTAGAAAACCTAAATACTAGTTCTAAAGGTGAGGGATAATTATTTTTGTATTTTTATATTTTTTTGAAAGCAAGTAAAAATCTCGGGTTTGAAGGATTTGGGCGGAATTAGTTACTAGTCAACTAACCCAATACTAAAGATGCAATCAAAATAGAATACTAGAAATGAAAATAAACTAAATTATACTAAAGTTGTGAGCAATAAGTGAAGAAAATGTGTTTACTTAGATTTCACTACTCCCTAGACATCTTTTACACGTTAATTACTTGTTATAGTTGCATGGATGACGGATTGTATTCCTTAATACCATTCATGGGGTGGCGCACTTAACTCCCCAATCCTATGAGCTCTTATATCCTCCTATACCATGCCCAGCACAACTATAGGGATTATAAACAGTGGCTCATGCATTAAATACAACCAATAAAACCTAGTGCACATCAGTTCATGTTTTCTAAGACGTTCAAGCATGTTACCAATTGGAGATCTGCCAGTTTTCTTAAGCCTAACATCGAATTCATTCATCCAATACAATTATAAACAAGTAATCAACACATAATTAACATTTAGGTTTCATTAGATCCAAGCAAACACAAGATAGATCTAGCCTAGCATGATGGAATTAAGACAAGAACAAGATATAGACAACCAACACATAGACATATTGTTTGAATTAAAAGAATACTTATCTCAATAACACATGAAAGGTATCAAGGGCTTAGCACCCTTGAAAAACCTGTAAAATTCGCACCAAGTTCGTACTAGGGTTTCTCCAAAACTTCTCTCCTTTAATGTGTGAAAATTAGAAAAATATATATAGGAAATAGGGTCTGAAGGCGTCAAGACCAATCTTGTGACGCCGTCACCTCGCCGCCAAAATATTTCTCGGACTGCCTTGATCTACTTTTGACGCCATCATGTGTTAGCATTTTCCAGGCCGTCATGCATTTTACTCTTGACGCCCTACTTCGTGACGCCGTCAAATCTGTACTGGATCGTCAAGGAATTTACTCGTGACGCCGTCAGGAATTCCTTCTTGACGCCGTCACCTACTGTTCCCAGCAAGGAAAATTAAGACTTTGGCGTTTTCTTCACTTTTATGCTCCAAAAACGTTTGAATTGCTTCCTCTTCCAAATTTCACTCCCAAAGTACCTAAAATCACAAAAGGAACGATTTAGGGCAATATTTGATCAAATAAATTCAATTCCGGGCTTAAATGACCCCCTAAAAGTGTTTCATTTTTTGCCTCATCATATACCCTTACACTTGAGATTTGCTTGTCCTCAAGCAAATGCGCTTTTATTCTAGTCAAAATACAAGTTAGGGGTCATTTAACACTAATATAAAAGTAATTACAACAAATAATCATTCCACTAAAGACCAATAGACAAGCACGGAGGTCATATACAAGCACCTCACAAATAGTGTTTAGATACTCACATCTCCCGGGTGTAATAAAGTATAAATTACAATATGGAAACAGAAGATATCTCTCACTACCTGTCATAGCAAAATAGATTACCATAGGCTTGGGAAAGGATCAAACCTCCACCACATGGCGTAAGCACCTAGGATAAACTATCAAAGAGGTCTTTTTAAAGGGTTGTAACGTTAGGTGTAGGGATATGAAATACACGGTTTTGTTGGATAAAGGAAGTTTTACTGGTGGCGAGCTAACAATCTTGGTTAATTACATGTACAATATGGCGTTGCTAAGCCAAGACTAGACTCGACTTAAGCTAATAAATGAAAAATAACAAAAACATAAAATGAACATAGAATGAAACGGGATGGTAGTCCATATGTTTTTTCTCTTTTCTTTTTCTATTTTTTTTTCTTTTTCTTGTTTTTTTGATATTTTTTTATTTTATTTTATTTTATTTATTATTATTTTTTTTGCATACACTCTTACCCTACCATCCGAAATAATACATCATATGGAATGAACATTTCCCTTACACTTGAATTTTTACATACTTTACAATAAACTAATCTAATGACTCGAATTAAGAAAATCAAAACACTTGGAGTACTTTTAAGATTAACGCACATACGGGGGTAATAAGTGATGTTCTTCCCCATTACTCCATAAAATAAGCACTTTACCTATGAGTCTCAATCATCCCAAAACAATATGTACAAGGATATGACTCGACTTAGCAACCATGTAATCAATTAGAAAGTTAACTTAGGGTTTAACAAATAACAATAATGCACTAAAAATGAGTGCATACACAGAAGGCTAAGGCGATTTGGGTGTACATTTAAGTGGGGTGTAACAAATTCTTCCTTTAAGTAAGATGCTTAAAGTTAGAAACGAAAAGATAGGCTCGGAGGGGTGTACTAGGGGTTTCGTGTACTAAAAATGAGTACAACGCTAAGGTGTGGGAAAATTTGTTGACTTAACTAGCCAAGTAATATGACTTAAATGGTCAAGTAATTATGATACAGGTTTAACACAAGGGTGATCCTAATGCCTCTTTTCATGTAGTAAATCCTACTACATGAATGTAGTCTCACTAGCGGTCTCGGGATGCATCACTAACGCAAGTTCTAGAATCTAAATGCTACCGGTACACTCATAAGCACTAATAATAAATGCTTTTCCTATCAAATCTAAAGGCGAACCTCACATATTTGGGTGAAAAATTTTTCTGAAAGTACGGTTATGTGCTAGTCATACAATCTCCTATCCATGAGACGCTTGCTATGGCTAAAGTTTCACTCCTAAATGTTGTAAAAAATTTTAAATTTGGCGCTAAAATTGCACTAACAAGTGTTTCTCATAGTTTTATTACACATCTACCATTAGACAAAACAAACTCAAGCGAAAGTGTATATGTAAGGTATCATCTTTTTACCCTCCCCTTACACTTAAGATGAACATTGTCCTCAATGTTCAAGTAAAGAATGTAAAAGTGAAATAAGTAAAAAGAATGAAATCAAATACTCCCCTGATTCGCTCGGTATGGATAATAAGGTGGCCAGGTTAGATCTTCCTCCAAGAAAATGAACAATCAAAGCTTCCCTTCCAGAATATAAATCATCTTCTTGTCATACATAACCTGTAAAACCTGAGAAAATAGACAAGACAACCTCGCATAAAATTGGCGGCATCCTATATAAGTTATTAAATCCTAGAAAACAAAATAATATATAATGCTTGTGGAATGAAGTTTGCAGATTTCCTGGAGATTATAAAACTTAATAATTCATAAAAACCATAAGACTCCGTTAGAAAAACAAAACTGGTAAAATTTCCAGATATTTACACGTGACGCCGTCAAGAGTTAACTCTTGACGCCGTCAGAAGTGACCTGCAGAAATTCTTATGTTAAGTTTCCGGAAAATTTCTGGAAAAACTTGGTCCTACTTCCTGGAAAATCCTGCAAAACTTCATTATGACTCAATACAAGCATTTGACTCTAACAAGTACTAATATACATGTTCATTTAATATTGTGGAGAATCATGATCGGTTTGTTTCTTAAAAACATATTTGGGGTTTCCCCTTACACTTATCTTTTGCAAAAATACTTTTAGGTGGAGTTAAAACTAGGCCAAAACAACAAAGTAAAGTATTTCCACTGTTTAATTTAGAAACATGATCAACCAACAATAAAAATAAAGCATGCATACGGAAGCAAATAACAAACAAACAAAATAAAATCACACAAAACATGGGTTGCCTCCCAAGAAGCGCTTTTCTTTATTTACGAGTCTTGTATCTAGACTCAAGGTCATGGGTTACTACGTGACCTCATCGTTGGTTCCACTCTCTAGGACATCTTCTAAACCAGTTTTGTATTCCGGACCTAGTTGCAAGCATTCTTTGTAGAAACCAAGCATCCTTTTCTTTACATACTCTACTCCTCTACGTCTATCCTCCTCATTCCTATAATAAGCCGCTTGCTTGTGTTCCTTTTTGAAATTAGAGAGGAGGCGGTATTGCTCAATCTTGTAGGGCATTTGATAGGCAACCTCATCATTCTCTTCCTTGAATCTAACTATCCCTAAAGTCGGGTCATAACTCATCCTAGTGGCCTCAACAAATGGTTTTCCAAATATTATTTGGCTTAGGCAAGCATCTATCACCGGACGAGTGTCTTCAACTATCATAAAATCGATCTCATAAGTGAGATTCCCTATAATCACATGCAATCCCTTCACTCTTCCTACAAAATTACTTATCAAATTCCTATTGGGCATCATCCTAAAATTAAGTTGCTTCTTCATCACCCAATTGTAATAAGTCCTAGTCATGATGTTCACTGGGGATCTAGGGTCGATGTAAGCTTTCTATATATGCATGTGCCCGATATTGCATGGTATGTTAATGTTAGAGGGGTCTCCAATTTTGATAAGGGGGTGCCAAGGATATATGGTCTCCCGGGACTATCGAATAAATCCTTATGGTATTCTCGTTCTTCCTTGGTGGGCAACTTATCAAAGTACTTTTCTATAGGCTCTACCTCCTCTAATTCCTCTCTCCTATTAACCTCAACTTCCCTACTCTCATCCTTAGTCTCGGCTTCTACTTTAACTTCATCCTTGTCACTCTCTTCTATCTCCTTATCTATTGGCTTAATGGTGACAACATTGACAAAGTGGACATGTTTGGATGATGAGGGGTCCTTAATTTGGATTCCGTTATTGGTGTCCCTAGTGTCCTTCCTAGGTGTGACTAATGCTTGGTTGTTGAGGGCTTTCAACAAGTTGTCAATCTTGTTGGTCATCTCCGTTTGTTGTTGGTTGAATTCGGTTTCAAACCTAGCTATGCGAGCTTCTTGAGATTCCATGAACTTAGACATCAATCCTTCAAAATTGTTGGTACTTCCATAGTTGTTAGAAGGATTGTTGTTGAAAGTACGGTTGGATGGTGGATCGTTTGTTTGGTAACGATTAGGCGGATTGGAAGAATTGGGTTGATTTTGTTTCCACCTAAGGTTTGGGTGATTTTTCCAAGAGGGGTTGTATGAATCACCGTAAGTGTTTGGTTCGGGCTTGAAAGTGTACCACTTATCTCCTGCTTCGTCGGTACGCGTGGGTGCGTAGTCCGCAAAAGCTGTTCTGGGGAGTTCCACACAATCACGAGTGTCGTGGGGACCACTAAATAATTCGCATGAAGAAGTGATTTTGTTCACTTGGCTTGAAGGTTTAGGAGCTTCGTAAGATTTCATGAGAAACTTGACTTGGTCCTCAAGTTCCATGATCTTACGGTCGGGAGTGCTAGAATTGTTCGAAGGCAAAGATATTGTCTTGACCATTTTGTTCAAATCACGGGGATCATTCCAACTTTCGTTGTCATAGAGAGCAATGTTGATATAAATAATGTCTAAAAACATTATTAACATATATCGATATCTCTATGTTTTGATAATCACAAAACGTAAACTCATTGAACTACAAATTATGACGTAAACAAGTATTTAGTTGTAAATATTTGCTTTAGCATCCATATCACTTAAGGTATGAATAAACAAAGTGTCTAATGCATTTTATGATCAAAGGAATTTTTATTTTTACAAACCTTACATTTTATTAAAATGGGACAAACATTTCTAAACTTATACAAAACATTTTTGTATTTATAAGAAATGTTTTATTCAAAATAAACATTTTGAATTCAAATTTCTACCCAAAAAACGGCCACATTCTTCAGGAAAAACCTTCCCCACAAAAAAACAAAAAATCTGAAGAAAAAATATTTAAGGGGACCGGCACACAATTAACGGGACCGGCCACGCTCCCTGTCAGATTTTGTCAGAAATTTTTCCCTATAAATACCACCTCAAACCTGGAATTTTTCTCACCTCTTTGCACAAATATTTTCAGATCCAATTCTCTCTAAACATCCTTCTAAAACCCTTTGATCATAAGATTATTAATCTTTGTTTCAAGTGATCCAATCTCTCATATCTCAAAGTGCAAGAGAAGAATCCTCCCCATCATAAAGCCAAAGATGTAGTTAGTGCTTATGTAAAGTTGTGAGCTTTGTATATGTAATAAGTAGATCAAGATGATCTTACCTAGTAGTGAGTAAGAAGTAGTGTGAAGAAGTAGTAGTGTGGAGAAGTTATGTAGGTGTGAAGTAATAGATGTGTGAGTATGTAGTGGAGTATAGAAGAAGTTGTGAAGTAGTGAAGAAGTCGTGAAGTTGTGAAGCCATGAAGAAGTCGTGAAGCCGTGAAGAAATAGGTGTGTTGTGAAGGTGTGATAAGTTGTGTAGTAGTAGTGTTGTGAAGAAGGTGTGTTGTGGTGTGAGATTGGTTCTACCAACTATTAGAACTCGACATTTAGCTTAGTGTCGTTAAATGGTGTAAGCAAAAGTTGTGTAAGGTTTTCTCCGCCAAAAGGGAGCTTGTTGTGTAGTGAAGAAAACTCTCGAGTGTGGTACTCGGGGAGTGGAGTAGGGCAAGGAAGGTGTCCTTGTAGCCGAACCACTATAAATCATCGTGTCTGGTTTGCATCTTCTTTATCTTATCTCTTTACATTTACTCTTGCATTTATCGCTTTATATCTATGCTTGCATATATGTGTTAGGTGTTGCTTATATTGTCATGATGATTGATTGTGTTATAGTTGCAAGTTAATATTGTGAAGATGTGCATAATTATATAATATGATCGACTACATTATTATTCACACTCCTCATATTGAGTTTAACTTAATAGATGATTTGATACAAAACGTTTTAAGATTTCAAAAGGAAAATATATTAACTTAAAGATCAACCAATGCTTTATTCATAAAACTAAGTTTTGAAAACAAACTCAAAAGTACACATATATAATTAATCATATTGATTATATATTGTTTTCATAATAAACTCTAATTGAAGATTTTTCATAAAACGAAAAAAAGAGGGGAAAACCATTCAACCCCCCCTTCTAGTTTTCCACAATTGGTACCAGGGCCACGTCGCTCAAATTTTCAAAACAAATGGTTTTAAAAATTGAGTACGATCCATGTATCAAATTACTCATTAAGGAGGATTAAATATGAAAAGTGTTTTTGTTGATTAACTTGTATTAGTTTTGATACTATATACACTAATTATACTAGCTCGAGATAAGATTATGTTTAAAACAAGTGTTATATGTTCGGTATCAAAATCAGAAAGTTACACACCTTTCTGAAAGGTCAGAAAACAATTTTTTACAAAAAAAATGAAATTTTGAGTACCAGATGGGTGGCCCCCTTAATTGTCTGGGCGGCCCCCTTAAATACTGGGCGGTCCCCTTAATTATTTAAGGGGTCCGCCTGTCTGTTCGACAGTTTTTCGAAAACTTTGAAAAATCATATAAAATTAACCGTAACTCCATAGAAGTCGTGCCACCCGGCGTTTTAAAGGTAATTGAGTCAACTTTCATTTAAAAATACTTAAAAGTAACCATTACAAACTTAAATAACTAAGAAAGTCAAAATACTATACGGTGGTCAAAAATTTGTGTTTCGTTTTAACGTAAAACTTTTGTTTTACCTTTTCCTTCGAGTCGGGCATTCCTAGTTGATATACTTTTGAAAAATTAAGTATTTATGTTTTCAAAATATTGATCTTAATTAAATTATAGAATGGGGAGGAAACTATTTTATTTTCAAATAAATTCGAGCTAAGTAAACATTGGTGTATATAATACACAAAACGACGACAAGTGTTATATGTGTTATGTGAACTTCTTTGTGATTTTATTTTCTTAATTGAATATATTAAATGATTGTTGCTATTAGAAGTTTAGCTATGTGTATATCTATGCATATGTGCCCTATTAGTTTATAGCTAGTTTTCCGATTTATACTTAACTAGATCTTATGCTAGATTTCTTGCGTTAGAATTGTTATAATATGCTTGCATTGCATATAGGTATAGATGGCTTAATGTTACTCAAACATCTTGTAAATGAGTTCAATCTAGTCACCTAAACATTTCAAACAATTTAATCTATTCTTCACAACACACTTAAATATTTTCTACAAATTAGCTTGTTTTACCTTAAGATGTTTAATAAGAGAAATTGAATCATTATAAAACATTAATAGTTATATAAAAGAAAAAGTATTTTCAAAATCTAAGTGTGTTTATAATAAATAAAAATGAAGAGTATTTCACAAAAATAAAACATATAACAATCATGAAATAATAAGTCAACTTTCAATCATTCACTAATAAATAGTCTTAGGATTAATGGAACACACTATCAAAATGTTTATTTATTTCAAATGAGTATCCGTGAGGGTCAAGAAAGATCTTGATATTATATCAATTCGTTATTCAAATTATGGTTGATATATTTATCAAATCTAATTGACACATTTTTTAGTGTGGATAAGAAATTGGATTGCTATTTGTTTAGCTTCAAGATTATATTAAATTAAAACAAAAGATATAGTCTTGAATCTACATACTCAATCACACTAGATTGATATGAAAATAGTTACATCCTTTGTAGATGAAAAGAGTATGCATTGGATCATAACTCACACTTGTGTTGATAATGTCATATTGAATCTACTTGTCCAATAATTGTGTTCCAAACATTAGAATAACATTTTAAACACATTCATAAAATATACAATAAAGTAGGATTGACGACTTGGATGTTTCATCCGAAATATTCAAGCAATTTACATTGCAATGCAATGGATAAATGTGTCATATCCGAAAAACCAAACATGAGCAAACTAACAACATATGTAAACTTTGCTCACACTACTTAAAATTATCACTTCAAGATAAAATACATATTTAATAATAATACACACTATATATTCTATGTATTTCATTTTCTTTGTAGCATGAATGGTTGTGTTACAAGATAATGCACTACATTTTTTTAAATAATACAAGTTATTAGAATTGAAAAATAACTTGTCACAATCCATAAACAAGTAAAAAAAATTTTTTTTTTTTTAAATGCTTGTTAAAGTATGATATACAACATTGGCAAAAATCATAGAAAATAATATTTGTTTAAAAATATATTAATGTCTAGTTTTGATATCAGTTGAGAATCACAAACTCATTTAAGATAAATAATCTTAATGAGATTCATTTCACAAGAGATGCTAAGGTGCACTCTTAAATCTAGCACAGTTATTAAATCAAGTAATATGTCATCAAAACCAAATAACTGGTAAATCATGAAGAAAGGATTAAAAAAAAAAAAAAAAAAAAAAAAAAAAAAAAAAAAAAAAATTGTTTACTCTTATCTAAACATTCAACACGTCTCTATTAGGATCGTGAATAAAATATATCATCTAGATTTACCTTCATGAAAACATGATGTTTGAGTCACATTAAGCCAAGTATTAGTGAATCAAGCAAACTTCATATTTGGTAATCTTCGATAGGTAAATTTAGGAACTCGATTTCTTCTAACAATAGAATGAATACTGGAGAATCTATTGACTAGAAATTCAATTTAACCTAACGGTTGAATTGCTTCTATGTGAGAAGTTGGGTGTGTGTAACCCGTAAAAATGGTCGTGTTTAGCCTGAATTGAGCACCACTAGTAATAGTCTCATACTCATTCTCCAACTTGATTAAATTGCTCTTCCGATATATACCTAACGCTAGTTTACTTTTATGAACTTTGCTTCTAATTAGATTCTTTCATTCCTAGATTTATGGCATTAAGTTAGATAAGCGTGCGAAAACAAAAGAACTATAGATGTTAGGTTATACCCCATTCAACACTCTCGCATCTAACATATAAATTATCGTCTTCATTTCCTTTAGGATCATAGGATATGTAGAAACGATATCATGAGATAATAATAGGCTTAACCAACCCTCTTGAGCATGAGATCTTTAATAAACATTTTTTTTTAATATTTGATTCATGATATTTGTTGTCAAAAATCTAATATCTCTAAAAATATGCAAAAATCTCACATTTTGGAAAATAGTTTTTCAAATAACTATCCCACTTTTAAATAACATGTTTTCACTATCAATATCCACAATTTTGTTTTGATCAAAACTAAAGATTGGGAAAATATTCTTTACCATTTATTCACACATATTGAAGTAAAAACCCAATCTATTTTATTCAAATAACTCTCACATCTAAGTGAAAACTTACTTTCAAACATTGTTGAATAATGCTAAAAACATCTCTTTTAAAATCATGCATGGTGATCTCATATTTGTCATCTATATTTACATAAATGACACTTATAAGTGAACTAAATCTAATCAAGAGGACCATGGTTTGTTCATTAAGACTTTGTTTGTAACAAGTCTAGAAATCCATGCTATCATAACTACCCACTTATTGCACATTGATACACATTAGGATTAATCCTCCTAGTTATGTAGTTATGAAATACTTGATGTTGCTTAGTGTTTCCTAGCACTTATATTTTACTTGCTTGATGAGTATGTTTGCATGCTAGATGAAATTTCTTGTTCACTTAATCCCTTTGATTAACATGCTTTGGCTACATAATTACCTACAAAATTAGTATATGCTTAATTGCCTCAAAGAGTTGGACTTGTTTGAAACCAAAAACACAACCTTTCTGCAGTTCACTACCAAAAACCCTTTTCTGGCAATCTGGGAATCACCAGATGGGCGGCCCCCTTAATTATTAAGGGACCGGCCTCCAATTAAGGGGACCGACCATCTGATGGTCGAAGGTGTTGTTTCCTTTTTCTACTTTTTAGCCCATTTCATCCTACACTTCCCAAAATTCATAAACCTATTTTATCCTAAACCCTCTATCAAAATCTATACATCCTTAATCCCACCAATCCTACATTATAAACACTCTCATTCCTCTCAATCTATTCTCATCTCTTCATGACCTCTCCCATTAAACCAAAACCACCAAACCGTTTGGAGAAGTAAGCCTAACTTCCACTAAAAGCCCGTCAAACCAAATGATGTTGTCAAACATCCAACACCAAATTCCTCCTATGTCTTCAACATTACATATCAAAAACCTTTACTCACCCATATTCTTCTACATTACACTCAAACCTCATAATCTTTTTCACAACTCAAGTGATGTTGTTCATAATCAACCAACACCTAAACCTCACTCTCACACAAATGATCCATTTAACAACATATCATCCATTCGTGCTTCCACTAATGCTCGTTCTTATGATGAGCATGCACAATCCCAAAAAAATAATCCCAACCTCATTACCAACACTTTACGTGATGCTCATTCAACAAAAACACCATCCACTCATGAAGCATCTCTTCCACCCATATCATGTTTTCATGAATACCCAAGCTCAAACATGTCTACACCACCAAGAGTATCACCACCACATCCTACAACTTCACATGCCATTCCTATGTTGCATGTTCAAACCCTCACCCAAGACTATTATCATGCTCCACCACCATCACCTTCCTCCGAACACTTGAAGTTCGTTGAGGCGCTAAAAGAAGCCCATGAGCTTAGTGCTCTTTTAGCCTTACATCTTGCTCAACGCAATTTGGATCCACCTTCATCTAGATCACCCTCATCACCACACAACTTAAATCAACTTGAGAAGCATGTCAACAATTGACCTTGTTGCATCTTTCTCCTAAAAACCATTGCATTCAATGAACACTTCACTTGGATTGAATATCTTCTCACTAGATCATATCCAATACCCTCACTTGAACAACATCCAAAACCTTAATCAACCTCTTCCGCTACAAACTCTCCACCACCAAACTCTCCAACATTCAAGACCCAAACATATACCTCCATTAATCCAACAACCTTACCCTACTCAACCATCTTCATTCCAAACACTCAATCATCAACCATCTAAGCATACTACATGCTTATGATTTTCACTTTCAAATACGAATCAACCAACCCTTTGTTACAAGCAAGTCCAATGGCTCTCTTTGGCAAATTAGGATCTTTTAACATAATCACTTTGAACTAATTGTTATGTATCCTTAATATTTGTTTGCTATGCTTGTTATTTGTTATGCTTGTTATGTATCCTTAATATTTGTTTGCTATGCTTGTTATTCTTCTATATATGCTTGTGCTTCTAATATTTTTCTTGCGAGCATTCCATTTCTCGATCCCTTGGTGCCATCAAACGAGGGGGAGCACACATCAAGGGGGAGCTTTCATCCCCGTCTAACTTCATTTATGAAGCTAGACGGCATAACCTTTTTGATTCTACAAAAAGGGGGAGAAGTGAATATAAACTCACTAAGTACTTGTCTAAAAATTAATTTTTAGACTTAATGAGTTTAGGTTTTGTAATCATCAAAAAGGGGGAGATTGTTGATATAAATAATGTCTAAAAACATTATTAACATATATCGATATCTCTATGTTTTGATAATCACAAAACGTAAACTCATTGAACTACAAATTATGACGTAAACAAGTATTTAGTCGTAAATATTTGCTTTAGCATCCATATCACTTAAGGTATGAATAAACAAAGTGTCTAATGCATTTTATGATCAAAGGAATTTTTATTTTTACAAACCTTACATTTTATTAAAATGGGACAAACATTTCTAAACTTATACAAAACATTTTTGTATTTATAAGAAATGTTTTATTCAAAATAAACATTTTGAATTCAAATTTCTACCCAAAAAACGGCCACATTCTTCAGGAAAAACCTTCCCCACAAAAAGACAAAAAATCTGAAGAAAAAATATTTTTTTTAGGCGGCCCCTTAATTATACTAGGCGGTCCCCTTAATAATTAAGGGGACCGGCCACGCTCCCTGTCAGATTTTGTCAGAAATTTTTCCCTATAAATACCACCTCAAACCTGGAATTTTTCTCACCTCTTTGCACAAATATTTTCAGATCCAATTCTCTCTAAACATCCTTCTAAAACCCTTTGATCATAAGATTATTAATCTTTGTTTCAAGTGATCCAATCTCTCATATCTCAAAGTGCAAGAGAAGAATCCTCCCCATCATAAAGCCAAAGATGTAGTTAGTGCTTATGTAAAGTTGTGAGCTTTGTATATGTAATAAGTAGATCAAGATGATCTTACTTAGTAGTGAGTAAGAAGTAGTGTAAAGAAGTAGTAGTGTGGAGAAGTGATGTAGGTGTGAAGTAATAGATGTGTGAGTATGTAGTGGAGTATAGAAGAAGTTGTGAAGTAGTGAAGAAGTCATGAAGTTGTGAAGCCATGAAGAAGTCGTGAAGCCGTGAAGAAATAGGTGTGTTGTGAAGGTGTGATAAGTTGTGTAGTAGTAGTGTTGTGAAGAAGGTGTGTTGTGGTGTGAGATTGGTTCTAGCTACTATTAGAACTTGACATTTAGCTTAGTGTCGTTAAATGGTGTAAGCAAAAGTTGTGTAAGGTTTTCTCCGCCAAAAGGGAGCTTGTTGTGTAGTGAAGAAAACTCTCGAGTGTGGTACTCGGGGAGTGGAGTAGGGCAAGGAAGGTGTCCTTGTAGCCGAACCACTATAAATCATCGTGTCCGGTTTGCATCTTCTTTATCTTATCTCTTTACATTTACTCTTGCATTTATCGCTTTATATCTATGCTTGCATATATGTGTTAGGTGTTGCTTATATTGTCATGATGATTGATTGTGTTATAGTTGCAAGTTAATATTGTGAAGATGTGCATAATTATATAATATGATCGGCTACATTATTATTCACACTCCTCATATTGAGTTTAACTTAATAGATGATTTGATACAAAACGTTTTAAGATTTCAAAAGGAAAACATATTAACTTAAAGATCAACCAATGTTTTATTCATAAAACAAAGTTTTGAAAACAAACTCAAAAGTACACATATATAATTAATCATATTGATTATATATTGTTTTCATAATAAACTCTAATTGAAGATTTTTCATAAAACGAAAAAAAGAGGGGAAAACCATTCAACCCCCCCCCCTTCTAGTTTTCCACAAGCAAGATCTTCTATGAGTTCCCATGATTGTTCCGCATTTAGATCACGTAGCTTACCACCGGCCGATTGGTCAATGGCTTGCCTTGTGGAGATATCGATATGGTCATAAAAAATTTGGACTTGGAGCCAAAGATCTATGCCATGATGAGTGACTTTTTGGAGTAAGTCATTGAAACGAGTCCATGCTTCATAAAGAGATTCATTTTGACGTTGTTGGAACATCAAGATGTCATTTCTAAGCTTAGTAGTTCTCCCCGATGGGAAAAATTGAGCAAGGAAACGAGTGGTGAGATCATCCCATGTGGTGATGGATCCCGCGGGTAAACGCTCAAGCCATTGACTAGCTTGATCCCGTAGAGAGAATTGGAATAGGCGTAATCGGGTTGTCTCTCTAGTTTCAACACCTAGGTCTATGGAATCTACGATTTTGAGGAAGTCCTTAAGATGTTGGTTTGGATCTTCGGAACGAAGTCCATGGAATGCACATCCGCTTTACACCAACCGGATGGTGTCGGATCGCAAGGGGGTCACATTGGCTCCGGTGAGCTCAATGGTGTTTCGATAGCCTTGGTGGCTAGGTCGGGAATACTCTCCTAAGGTTCGGGGCCTAAGGGGTTCTAATGGTGGGTTTTGTTGTGGTAGGATGACGGGTTCAAAGATGTTCCCGTTGTCCATGATGTCGGGTGGTAAAGAGTTACGAACAAAGACACAAAGAAAAAGATAGACTAAAGAAAACCTAAAAATAAAAATAAAATCTTACAATAAAGGAATCTAGCAAGTAGACCTAATAAAAAGAGATTCTAACCTAGACAATAACTATTCCCCGGTAGTGGCGCCAAAAACTTGATACGTGGGAATCGCACCAGGCTTTACCTCTCAAGGGATCTTGAGAAGCTTACAACCCCCACCAGTCAGTGTACCTGATCGTTGTAGTATAGTATAGTGACAAGTACCGGGGGATTGATCGTTCAGCTAGGAATAGTGTCGCTAGGATTAGAAAACCTAAATACTAGTTCTAAAGGTGAGGGATAATTATTTTTGTATTTTTATATTTTTTTGAAAGCAAGTAAAAATCTCGGGTTTGAAGGATTTGGGCAGAATTAGTTGCTAGTCAACTAACCCAATACTAAAGATGCAATCAAAATAAAATACTAGAAATGAAAATAAACTAAATTATACTAAAGTTGTGAGCAATAAGTGGAGAAAATGTGTTTACTTAGATTTCACTACTCCCTAAACACCTTTTACACGTTAATTACTTGTTATAGTTGCATGGAAGACGGATTGTATTCCTTAATACCATTCATGGGGTGGCGCGCTTAACTCCCCAATCCTATGAGCTCTTATCTCCTCCTATACCATGCCCAGCACAACTATAGGGATTATAAATAGTGGCTCATGCATTAAATACAACCAATAAAACCTAGTGCACATCAGTTCATGTTTCCTAAGACGTTCAAGCATGTTACCAATTGGAGATCTGCCAGTTTTCTAAAGCCTAACATCGAATTCATTCATCCAATACAATTATAAACAAGTAATCAACACATAATTAACATCTAGATTTTATTATATCCAAGCAAACACAAGATAGATCTAGCCTAGCATGATGGAATTAAGACAAGAACAAGATATAGACAACCAACACATAGACATATTGATTGAATTAAAAGAATACTTCTCTCAATTACACATGAAAGGTATCAAGGGCTTAGCACCCTTGAAAAACCTGTAAAATTCGCACCAAGTTCGTACTAGGGTTTCTCCAAAACTTCTCTCCTTTAATGTGTGAAAATTAGAAAAATATATATAGGAAATAGGTTCTGACGGCGTCAAGACCAATCTTGTGACGCCGTCACCTCGCCGCCAAAATATTTCTCGGACTGCCTTGATCTACTTTTGACGCCGTCATGTGTTAGCATTTTCCAGGCCGTCATGCATTTTACTCTTGACGCCCTACTTCGTGACGCCGTCAAATCTGTACTGGATCGTCATGGAATTTACTCGTAACGCCGTCAGGAATTCCTTCTTGACGCCGTCACCTACTGTTCCCAGCAAGGAAAATTAAGACTTTGGCGTTTTCTTCACTTTTATGCTCCAAAAACGTCCGAATTGCTTCCTTTTTTCCAGATTTCACTCCCAAAGTACCTAAAATCACAAAAGGAACGATTTAGGGTAATATTTGATCAAATAAATTCAATTCCGGGCTTAAATGACCCCCTAAAAGTGGTTCATTTTTCGCCTCATCACATGTCGAAGAGAGCATTACAAAAATGAAACAAAAGGATTTGAAACTCATTGATTACAACAAATTGAACAAACTTTCGGGAATTACTTTTGTTCCACAAAAAGAACCATCTGTGTTTTCCATAAAACGACCATTCTCAAAAATGTTTTCTAAGAAAGTAATTGCTTCCAAATCTCTTTCAAAAATAAAACAAATTTCTTCTAACAACACTTTTAATACAAGTGAGGCTAGAGACATTCTGGATGACGTTAAAAAGAGAATTCAAGAACTTCAAAATATCGTTGCTTCTAAAACTACAATCAATATTAACAACTGGCATTCCAGTTTTCATATTGAGCAGAAAAAAGTTTTTGAAAACTAAATTACTATCCCACTGAATAACATCAGTGCGAGGGTAATCCATTTTGAACAAGCTTTCTTAAAAGAAACGGCCGACTTTTTCAAGGACCACAAATCCCTGGTAAACGAAGCTAATGAAACTTGTGAAAATATGAATGTTTTGGAAAACATAAATGATTCTCTCTTCGAAGCTGTTATGACCACTGATATTATGTCCATCATTTTACAAACATATTCTGTTCAAGACGATGAAAGACTAAGAGCTAAGACCTCCGCAATTGTTTCAAAATATAAAAATGCTCTTATAAAACTTGAAAAAGAAAGTGTGTCATATTTTAAACAACTTGATCGAAAAAAGGAAGAATGCAAGTATGACAAATTGTCGTATGAGCATGCCTTAAAGAACATGAAAGAGCAAAATGATCTTTTAAGGTATAACAACCTAAAATCTGAGTAACCTTTGAACGTTTAAAACGAATATGTTATAAGATTTTTGAATATTTGAATACGTTTATAATCTAAAGTGAACTATATGTTACGAATTTAGAACCACAAAATATGAAACTCTAACCTAAGTATATTTAGAATTTCGCCACTCTAGCCTTTTGAACATTTTACATAATTCGAAACTATTAGATTAAGTACCATGGGAATTGTCACAAACTATAACTCCTAAGTTCTTAAAATTATATTACACGTTTAAGAGGTCCAATAGGGTCCCATTTCTTTTAAATTTGTGCACAACATTTACTTTGAAGATATGGTAAATACTTTTGAATTTTTTGAAGAGAAGTAGTCCTCCCCTATCTCCTTTAGACTCGGCAAACCATCCTCCTAACTCCCACATGTATATCAAACCGTATAACACATTACTCCTCACTCACAAAACCCTAAACTACAAAACCAAATCGGCAGCCTCCATTTCTGTTTTCTCAAGAAGACCAAGTACGAATCAAGTTTAGCTAAGGTGGGTGATCATTGGAGTTCATTCTCTTGGTGTGATCGTTTGTGGTGGATTGGTTCTAAGGGTGTTTTCGTGTTCGAGGTTAGGGTCGACATTCGATGGAGTTGTGGCTGCTGTTTCGTGAGCAAGAGATTAAAGTCAGGTTTGGTCATGTCTCGATGTAATCACTGTTCGGGTTCCGTTTGTCATTCGGGTTCGACCTCTTCTCTTTTGTTTTCAATCTCACTACATCACGAATAATATGTTCAATATGGAGTATTATGAATCGGTTAATAAAAGCCTGTGCATGTATATACGATTTAGAAAGTCACATGAAATGATGTGATACGACCCAGTTAGGGGTTGTATCGGGATAGGGCACCACTTCAAGCGGGCGCAGGCTCCTTAAGAAGAAGATTGGAGAACTAGAATATTATTGATTGAAAACTTGATTGATTATAACAAAGGATTACAAGTGTATTTATAAGAGTAAAACCCTAAGACCTAAATAGGCCATGGGCTCGAGCCCAGGCGTATCATTCCTCACTCCTTCAAAACCACCTTGCCCTCAAGGTGTAGTCTTAAAACATTCTTATTTGACTTTCCTAAAGAAACATGAAAATAATCCTAAACAAAGACATGTAAATAAAGATAGATTATATGACATAATCTTTATGCCATACGTTTGGACTTCTTGAGTCGTTTGGGCAGTCCGTCCTCCTGCAACATTGGCGTAATCCGGGATCCCATAATCTTCTTTGAATTGCAACCTTCACCTTTTCCTTCTTTCGTATTCCTTTGCCTTGGACATAACACAGCATCATTCTTCCGTCTTCCGCTACACATGCCATAACACTCCCCACTCTTTCAAAAATCACCTTGCCCTCAAGGTGATATGAAGAATATGCAGATTGAGATTCCGCTAATTCCTCGCATAAATTCAAATTTATTTCATCCAAACGACTATCAAATTCACCATCTCCATCCTTAAGTGTCGATATCACCCTACTCAACTTATCCTCGCCAACCTTAAGCGTTTCGCCACCACCCACAACCTCTTCAACTCCAATATACTCATCAGCATTCAATGACCCTTCAGCCTTAGGTGAAGCAAATTCACCCTTTAATGGTAGAAAGACATCTATTTTCTTTTCAACGATATGCTCTTTCTCTTCCCTTGCAATTGTCTCAAAACGAACCTCGGTGATACGAGCTTTGAAGAAGTCTTCTCCCAAAGTTAATGGATTGGACCTCAAAAATCCCCAAATATCTATGTTCGCGAAGCGTGTTTCCGCCGCACGGGTCAATGAAAAAGCTTCGTCTAAAGTTTTGGGATTTGTCCGTAAGAGTAAACATTGTAGATCCAGTTTAAGTCCGGAGATATAAAACGATATAAGTAAAGATTCAGATATCCCTGTTACGCGATTTGCATGTACCACAAACTCACTCTGATATTCAGCCACGTTACCCATTTGCAAGAGCTTAGATAGTGCGTCCTGATCGCTGCTGCCCGACGCCATGAACAATATCTCGAAGAAGAAATTTTTTTTCCTGATGAACAGTAACTCGTGAACAGTAGCCGCGAAATAGTGATCTATGAACAGTACTCCCCGGATGAATAGTACTGATGAACAGTACCGATGAACAGTGTTCGATGAACAGTACTTTTTTTTTTTTTTTTTTTTTTTTTTTTTTTAATTTTAAGTTTGGAACCCTAATAAAAAAACCCTCTCAACAAGAGCTCTCAATGAAAGCACCAATTGATACGACCCAGTTAGGGGTTGTATCGGGATAGGGCACCACTTCAAGCGGGCGCAGGCTCCTTAAGAAGAAGATTGGAGAACTAGAATATTATTGATTGAAAATTTGATTGATTATAACAAAGGATTACAAGTGTATTTATAAGAGTAAAACCCTAAGACCTAAATAGGCCATGGGCTCGAGCCCAGGCGTATCATGATGATTCAAAACTAATATGATTGATCCTTCTGTTTTGTCATTCGATGCATGTTATACTAATGATTTTTGATTCTTTGAATCACGATCTAAAAGCTGTTGTGAAGTAATCTGGTACGAGTTAATAAGAAGGTTGCATGCATGTTCATTTGGTTTACGTTTCGATTCGAAATAACAAAATATATAAACACTATATTGGAATGATTATATGATGTCTAAGAACGTGACCAATAAACCTGGAAGTAAACTTAAATAATTAACATGGGTGTACAAAATATAATTACGTGAATATAAGGCTTGATTTAGTGTGATTTGCATGAGAAATATTGGCTATGAATATGTGAAATGGTGTGTGTACGCATGTATATATATAAAATTTTGGGTCGTCGCGGCATAAATATTAATATCGTGGGTACGCTAGTAAATTATATAAATTTTAACGACGGGTCTAAAATTATCATCTTAATATAAATTTATAAAATAAACCTTAAAATTACTTTGTTTGACATTTTTAAACATTTAATTTTTGATAATTTATATTTTGACCCTAAAGTTTGTAATATTGTAATAATTAATCCTAATCTATTAATAATGTTTATTTTGAGTACTTTAACTTAATGTTAATAGTAATCGTTTATGACTAATCTTGCTAATTCGGGAAACTTACTAATTATGGAAAGTTACTATTTTTGTAAAAGCTGCTATAAATGAAAAGTTACTAAAAATGGGAAGTCGACTAAAATGAATAATCTGATTTAAAACAAGTTATTAATAATTATCCGATCGTTAATCCGTGTAGATTCGCCGAATAAGGAGTGTCTTCCTATCCCTATGGTTACGTTATGGTTTCGTTGGCGGTTTAAGGTACAGATATTCTTCCCTTTTTAGTAGGGACTTCTCATGACTCTCTTGATCCTTGACATTGCTATGATTCCATTTCGATATGCCATTGCTATGATCCCTTTGTTATGATATTTCGATATGAGCTTCTGATATGATCTTTCTGATATGAGCTTTGATATGACTTGTTTGATATGATTCGTTTGATATGATTCTGTTCAGTTTGATATGTTCCGTTGGATATGATATGATGATTCGATATGATATGATATGATTTATTCTGTTCTGATGCCCGAGTTTTTATTCTACTCATGGAGGTACCATGGGCGTGTCATTGAAGCACCAATGGCATGACACTTTCTGTGGAGGTGTGATTGATCCACGGCGTCCCCATTTGATATGATATGTTATGAGCTCTGGATTATTATGATATGTATGATTTGCTTTGTAGGGGGGGTGTATGGATGCATCCTAGGTATTCTGTTCTGTGTAGGGTGAATGTGAGTGTGTGCTTACACTTCTTCACGTTGGAGCTAGCTACTCCATTTGGTACTTAGAGGTCTCCCCTCTTCGTGCACTTATGATTTGACGGATATGTGATTATATGGTAGGAGACCTATTCGAGTATCTCGTTAGGTCGGCTCGTGGCTTTCCTATGTTTCTTATGTCTATTCGAGTATCTCGTTAGACGCGCCTTTGTTGATATGTGCTCTTGATTCTCTTATGATTTGTTTATGCTTGATATATCTATAATGCTTCATTTCATTTGACTTATGATATTCGTTCAGTTATTCGTTGATCTCTTATGCATTTGACAGATGACATTCATTTCAACAGGAGTTTATGATTTCTTTTCTCATACTTATATACGTTTCGATTATTCGTTTTATTATATATCTGTTCACTGGGCTTTTTAAGCTCAGCCGAATTTCCTTTCCTGCGGCAGGTGTTAGGTTGGAAGCTGGGTTTGGGTGAAGAGTGCATAGGAGCTTTAGTGGACTACCCCATGGACTAGAAGCCCATTACATCTGGACTAGTTTTTGACTTGGATTAGATTAGACTTTGTTTATTTTGAATTTTCTTTTCTTTTATAGTTTTAGTATTTCTTTTGTACTTTTATATTTTTCCCTTGTAACCATTTGTTTTAAGTCTTCCGCTTGCGTTGTATGCTTTGTATGCTTTGATATGTCACCATATTGTAGCGCTCCGGACCCATGTCGGGTTGAGGTGTTACAATTATGGTATCAGAGCTAAGGCTGCGACTTGTAGTACCTAAATTATGGCCCGTGAGTTTTGGACCCTTAGGTTTGCACCTTAGACGCTTTAGGAATAACTTTGGAAGGTTTTGCCTTAAGTTTCTCCCTTTAAGAGCTTTATTATGACCGGTGAGGATTGGGTAGATATATGATCAGACTTTGGTTTTCTTGCTTCCGCTTTACTCTGATTTATGCCTTTGCGTTTCGTTAAGCTCATACTAGATCATTCGTTTCGGAGACTTAGAAAACTTATCAGGATTCGGGACATATGTTAAGATGCCTTTATACTTCGTAGTGTGCCATATAATTTTCATTTCCTGGAGTTATCACTTTCTTTTGAACTTCAACCCTTGATTTGTTTGACATTCGTTTAGATGCCTTTCGTTCTTTCAGAGATTCGCATTTGTATAAATCCTACATGTTCGACACACTCTATGACTTCTCCTTGTTTCTGATTCTTTATTCATTGTTGATTTTGACCTTACCTATTCTACCCCTATGATCGTTATGTGACTTTTCATCATATATATTCGATTTGTCCGATGCGTTCTAGAGATATTTGGAGATGATTTTGTTATGCTAATATGTTTACGTTGGAGATGTTTGATTCGATGTTATTCTGGATTTGGATTTGTTGCCTGAGTATTATAATGATGATGACTCTCATTTTATATTTGTCATCTTCGGCGATTTGAGAAACTTGAAATTATGTAACATGATTCCCCACCTGGTAAACAATTATGATCATCTTTGTTTTGAGAACTCGTACTTTAATCCTTCGTGATTATGAAGATACTTCGTTTGATGAAACTCGCCTCGAGAGTTATTCGGATGGCTTGAAATGTTCATTGTGTATTCCTTGATGAACTACTAGGTGGAAAGGAAAGAATTGAAGAACCAGCTTGTAGGAAGTGGTTTCATCAGTACAAGTGTATATCTTTGATGTGCTTCTATTTTATTCGGGGAAAAGAATGGTGATAGCATGAGGTAGTGGATTGATTGATGGAAGCTAAATCGTATCATGTTTTGTATGTAGGAGTGAGATAATCCTAGAATCCATTTTCGTATTCGTTTTGGTCTTTATGAGTATAAGTGATGCCAATTGTATTGGCTACTGCTCCGACTATTCCTATAGAATTGATAAATCATGTCTTTCATGAATACTTGGACAACTTGTCATAGTATGACATATTGGTATGAAAGAGGAACACTAGGATCATCTTCTTACTCTGTGTTGACGCTTCTACGCTAGAATAAGCTCTATGTAATATTTTAGAAGAGTAACTTTGGTGGAAGGAAGAACAAGGGAAGAATTGGAAGAGCTGAAAAGAGATTTGTTTCTACTTCAGAAGGAGAGTTAACTATGTCCTTATGCAATACGGGAAGATATTTTTTGTGCATCATCTCAGCTAGCACAGAAGGAAGTGAACTATCCGACGTATGAACTGAGAGTGAATTGTGGCAGACATGAAGAAGCTCAGGAGCAAGATGTTAGAAGATTAGCTATGTTAGAAGATGGAAGGAAACAATTTTGAAGTGAAGCACACAGTTCTATCGGCTCCATTCATCTTAGTTGTACTAATATAAATAGAGGCTTGAAGCAAGAGCTAGACGGGATGGTATGAAGACGGTGGTGACTACATTGGTGATTTCTACGTACATAAGGAAGAACAACATGAATTTAATTACAGTGGATAGTGTGACTAGGGTGGCTCGTTTGGAAGATCGGTAGAAATTTCTTTCGGCAGAAGATAATTCAAGCTACATGGCGCAACTGCAGTGATCGTGAGAGAGTCGCGTTTTGCAGCACACTTCAGAAGAGGTACATAAGCCTATGGGGATTTGACTCGTGATGTTAGTACGACTTTTCACTATTAGACGGATAGACAGATAGAATAACTATTTGAACTTGGAAGATGTGTTGAGCGGAGATTTTGATAGCTGTTTAGCTTGGTTATGTTTTTTTACTAAGGGAGATGGCATGCAAGTGACAAAAAGGTCCTTTCTAGGATTTTGTATGAATGAAGGTGTGGAATACTTTTTGTTGGAATATGGTCAGAGAGCTACTTACTGAAGTTTCAGAGTCGATTTCAGCAACTAAGAGATTAGTTATTGTTGTGAAAAGGGAATTTGGAATTTAGAATGGGAGTTGTGTGTTTCGTATGATCCTTCTGCACAGAGGAGAGAGACATCTTGGCATTTGAGGAAGTTCTGGTTCGTGACGTGTTAGATCTTAGATTCATTCTTATCCGTACGATTATCCTACCTATTCTGTTATGCCTTCTGATACGTTTGATACCCTGATTTGTGATTTTGATCGTCAGTACGCATATGTTACCCATCTTTTTATGAGACTCTTGATACGTTTGATGATTCAATTTGTGCTCCTTCGACTTTGGCAAGTTCCTTTGCTCGTTCAGATTTTGGTAGGAGTTGATGGAATTTTATCGTTTATCACTATCTCTGTGCTTGCCTTGCCTCGTAGGATTACGTGTTTCATGTATATCTTGTAGAGATTGCAATTATCATCTGTCATCTGTTACGCCTTTGTTTCGCATTCGTTGGATCAGATTTGTTACGATTTATGTTCTGTGGAGAGCCTGGGGCTATCCTTATTGTTGGGATCGAGTCATGAAAAAAAAATTCTGTTTGTGAAGATTCTGTTGGAAGGACCTCCCCGAGTGTGAAGCTATTTGTTGTCGTTCTTTTGTGATTCGCTACGCCTCCTTCTAACTTTTGCGACTTCAAATTTCGTAGACGAAATTTTTCTTTTTAGAGGGGAAGAATTATAACAACCTAAAATCTCAGTAACCTTTGAACGTTTAAAACGAATATGTTATAAGATTTTTGAATATTTGAATACGTTTATAATCTAAAGTGAACTATATGTTACGAATTTAGAACCACAAAATATGAAACTCTAACCTAAGTATATTTAGAATTTCGCCACTCTAGCCATGTGAACATTTTACATAATTCGAAACTATTAGATTAAGTACCATGGGAATTGTCACAAACTATAACTCCTAAGTTCTTAAAATTATATTACACGTTTAAGAGGTCCTATAGGGTCCCATTTCTTTTAAATTTGTGCACAACATTTACTTTGAAGATATGGTAAATACTTTTGAAATTTTTGAAGAGAAGTAGTCCTCCCCTATCTCCTTTAGACTCGGCAAACCATCCTCCTAACTCCCACATGTATATCAAACCGTATAACACATTACTCCTCACTCACAAAACCCTAAACTACAAAACCAAATCGGCAGCCTCCATTTCTGTTTTCTCAAGAAGACCAAGTACGAATCAAGTTTAGCTAAGGTGGATGATCATTGGAGTTCATTCTCTTGGTGTGATCGTTTGTGGTGGATTGGTTCGAAGGGTGTTTTCGTGTTCGAGGTTAGGGTCGACATTCGATGGAGTTGTGGCTGCTGTTTCGTGAGCAAGAGATTAAAGTCAGGCTTGGTCATGTCTCGATGTAATCACTGTTCGGGTTCCGTTTGTCATTCGGGTTCGACCTCTTCTCTTTTGTTTTCAATCTCACTACATCACGAATAATATGTTCAATATGGAGTATTATGAATCGGTTAATAAAAGCCTGTGCATGTATATACGATTTAGAAAGTCACATGAAATGATGATTTAAAACTAATATAATTGATCCTTCTGTTTTGTCATTCGATTCATGTTATACTAATGATTTTTGATTCTTTGAATCACGATCTAAAAGCTGTTGTGAAGTAATCTGGTACGAGTTAATAAGAAGGTTGCATGCATGTTCATTCGGTTTACGTTTCGATTCGAAGTAACAAAATATATAAACACTATACTGGAATGATTATATGATGTCTAAGAACGTGACCAATAAACCTGGAAGTAAACTTAAATAATTAACATGGGTGTACAAAATATAATTACGTGAATATAAGGCTTGATTTAGTGTGATTTGCATGAGAAATATTGGCTATGAATATGTGAAATGGTGTGTGTACGCATGTATATATATAAAATTTTGGGTCGTCGCGGCATAAATATTAATATCGTGGGTACGCTAGTAAATTATATAAATTTTAACGACGGGTCTAAAATTATCATCTTAATATAAATTTATAAAATAAACTTTAAAATTACTTTGTTTGACATTTTTAAACATTTAATTTTTGATAATTTATATTTTGACCCTAAAGTTTGTAATATTGTAATAATTAACCCTAATCTATTAATAATGTTTATTTTGAGTACTTTAACTTAATGTTAATAGTAATCGTTTATGACTAATCTTGCTAATTCGGGAAACTTACTAATTATGGAAAGTTACTATTTTTGTAAAAGCTGCTATAAATGAAAAGTTACTAAAAATGGGAAGTCGACTAAAATGAGTAATCTGATTTAAAACAAGTTATTAATAATTATCCGATCGTTAATCCGTGTAGATTCGCCGAATAAGGAGTGTCTTCCTATCCCTATGGTTACGTTATGGTTTAGTTGGCGGTTTAAGGTACAGATATTCTTCCCTTTTCAGTAGGGACTTCTCATGACTCTCTTGATCCTTGACATTGCAATGATTCCATTTCGATATGCCATTGCTATGATCCCTTTGTTATGATATTTCGATATGAGCTTCTGATATGATCTTTCTGATATGAGCTTTGATATGACTTGTTTGATATGATTCGTTTGATATGATTTTGTTCAGTTTGCTATGTTCCATTGGATATGATATGATGATTCGATATGATATGATATGATTTGTTCTGTTCTGATGTCCGAGTTTTTATTCTACTCATGGAGGTACCATGGGCGTGTCATTGAAGCACCAATGGCATGACACTTTCTGTGGAGGTGTGATTGATCCACGGCGTCCCCATTTAATATGATATGTTATGAGCTCTGGATTATTATGATATGTATGATTTGCTTTGTAGGGGGGGCGTATGGATGCATCCTAGGTATTCTGTTCTGTGTAGGGTGAATGTGAGTGTGTACTTACACTTCTTCACGTTGGAGCTAGCTACTCCATTTGGTACTTAGAGGTCTCCCCTCTTCGTGCACTTATGATTTGACGGATATGTGATTATATGGTAGGAGACCTATTCGAGTATCTCGTTAGGTCGGCTCGTGGCTTTCCTATGTTTCTTGTGTCTATTCGAGTATCTCGTTAGACGCGCCTTTGTTGATACGTGCTCTTGATTCTCTTATGATTTGTTTATGCTTGATATATCTATAATGCTTTATTTCATTTGACTTATGATATTCGTTCAGTTATTCGTTGATCTCTTATGCATTTGACAGATGACATTCATTTCAACAGGAGTTTATGATTTCTTTTCTCATACTTATATACGTTTCGATTATTCGTTTTATTATATATCTGTTCACTGGGCTTTTTAAGCTCAGCCGCATTTCCTTTCCTGCGGCAGGTGTTAGGTTGGAAGCTGGGTTTGGGTGAAGAGTGCATAGGAGCTTTAGTGGACTACCCCATGGACTAGAAGCCCATTACATCTGGACTAGTTTTTGACTTGGATTAGATTAGACTTTGTTTAGTTTGCATTTTCTTTTCTTTTATAGTTTTAGTATTTCTTTTGTACTTTTATATTTTTCCCTTGTAACCATTTGTTTTAAGTCTTCTGCTTGCGTTGTATGCTTTGTATGCTTTGATATGTCACCATATTATAGCGCTCCGGACCCATGTCGGGTTGGGGTGTTACATAAGGACTCAGCTAGAAAGTCAAAAAGGAAAGGGTGAGGAAACTAAGTTTGTAAAACCATTGACTTTGGAGAAACCAAATGTTTCAAACACGGTTCAAAAACCAAAAATGTCAATTTCACGGTTTGCTCCAAAAGTCGATGAAAAAAAGGATTTGACAAAACCAGTCACTCCAACACCCTTGCCTAAGAAAAGTGAAAATGTTAAGATTGTTGATAAAGGAAAAGCGGTTGTCGAAACACCAAAAGTGATAGCACCTGGACTTTTTAGGATTAGTCCCACACTCCCACTAATGCGTCTGCCTCCACATCTAAGACAAATGCGTGCAAAAAGGATAATTCTAAAGAGTCTAGTGATGCTAAAAAAGACAACAATATAAATCCTAATGCGTGTGCCTTACCTTCTACAGGATTAGAAAGCACCTCTAGGAGCAGCAGACTAAAGCCTAGGAGCAATACAAGGAATAATAGAGTCTCGCCTGTCTCTACGAGTAGTAGCAAGAATAAAGTTGAAGAAGTAGAAGAACACCCTAGGAATTTATCGCTTTGTAATAAGAAACATGATTCATCTGAATGTAATGTCGAAAGTACTGGTTCTAATGCATGTAATGACTCTGTTTGTTTAATATGCAAGAAATGTTTAATTAATGATGTTCATGATGAATGTGTTTCTAAGAATGTGAATGTTACGCCTAAACAGAAGTATGTTCCAAAGGGAACTAGTGCCAGATCTAGATCTATAGAAAGATTAGTTGCACGCTTTAGGTCTACCACTAGTAGTCGAATGCCTAGGAACTACCTTAAGCTTTGTATGTGGAAACCTACGGGTAGAGAATTCATTCTTCAGGATGGTAAATTGAAAGTTGTTCAAAATGGACAAGTAGATACCTTCTATGAATGTGATTCAGATTTTACCCCTAACCCCATGGAATCAAATTCAAAACGGTTTCCAAATACAAACTCTTCTGTTCTTGGCAGGTTATCGAAATATGTCTTTGGATCGTCGACTCGGGTTGCTCCAAGCACATGACCGGGAATTTAAAGCTGCTGATCAATTTCATCTGGAAATTCATGGGAACTGTACGCTTTAGAAATGATCATGTAGCAGCTATTCAGGGTTATGGAGATCTTCAGTTTGGGAATTTTTTAATCACTCGAGTTTACTACGTCGAAGGGTTGGGACACAATTTGTTTTCAGTCGGGCAGTTTTGTGATGCAGATTTAGAAGTTGCATTCAGGAGAAACACGGTTTTTATCAGAAATTTGGTTGATGATGATCTCTTAACTGGTAATCGTAGTACAAACTTGTATGCTATCGACATCAACCAAATGGCTTCTACATCACCAATTTGTCTCATGACAAGGGCAACCGAAACTAAGTCCTGGTTGTGGCATAGACGTTTATCCCATCTCAATTTTGACACCATCAACAAGTTAGCCAAAGACAACATCGTCACCGGACTTCCTAAGTTCAAATACACCAAGGAACACCTATGTCCATCATGCGAACAAGGAAAAAGTAAAAGAGCATCATATAAACCCAAAACTGTACCTAGTTCGGAAGCAAGGTTACATATGTTGCACATGGACTTATGTGGCCCAATGAGAGTTGAAAGCATTAATGGGAAGAAGTATATTCTCGTTATTGTTGATGATTATTCAAGATATACTTGGGTAAAGTTTTTGAGATCAAAAGACGAAGCACCAGGCATCATCATCACCTTTCTGAAGTGCATTCAAGTTCTACTTCAAGCTCTAGTAAGGATTATAAGAACAGACAATGGCACAGAATTTACAACCCAGGAGTTAAGAACTTACCTTGAAGATGTTGGAATCATACACCAAACATCATTTGTAAGAACTCCACAGCAGAATGGGGTAGTTGAAAGAAGAAACCGAACTCTTGTGGAAGCTGCTCGCACAATGCTAATTTTTTCTAGTGCACCACTATTCTTATGGGATGATGCTGTAGCCACTGCTTGTTTTACTCAAAACCGATCCCTAGTCCATCCGAGATTCAATAAAACCCCATATGAGCTAGTGAACAACCGTAAACCTGACATCTCTTACCTTCACGTGTTTGGCGCTTTGTGCTATCCGACAAATGACAGAGAAGATCTAGGGAAGTTAAAAGCTAAGGGTGATATTGGTATCTTCATTGGATATTCAGAAAACTCGAGGGCATTCAGGGTGTATAATAGAAGAACGAAAAAGATAATGGAGACGATGAATGTGAAGTTTGACGAGATTTCACAAATGGCTTCTGAGAGATACGCTCTAGAACCCGCGCTTAATCCAATGGCTTCTAATCAAAACGGATTAGGACCCGCACCAAACATGCAGACTTCTGGACACATCAGTTGAAGACTCGTACCTCAAGGAGCTCAGTTAACAAACATGGATAAACCTTCAGAACAAGAACTGGAAAATTTCTTCGAGTTAATGTTTGATGAATACTATGGTGAAACTTCGACAAATGCATCTCAACAACATTCCGCTGCACTCGCTCAAAACCATCAACCACCACCACCACCACAAGATGCATCTACCACAATCGAAGCTGAAGCACCAACTACATCAACATCATCTACACCTACTCAAGCAACTCCAGTACTTGAAACTGTTCTACCAAGAGTTGATGAGCAACACCAAAACACAAATTTTCAAGAAGAACCAACAAATAATTCAAACGATGTTGCGTTAGAAGAAGAAGAAATATTTGAAAACCCATTTGCAACAGACTCTGCTGAATCTTCTTCAAGGTTACAAGAACCATCTAACACACATATGTTTTACCCAAGGTACCCTTCTACGTTTCAATGGACAAAAGACCATCCAATAGAACATGTTATTGGTAAACCTTCGAAGCCAGTTCAGATAACGAGACAACTTGCCACTGATATCGAATTGTGCATTTACATTTGCTCAATCAGCCTCAAAGAACCAAAGAACATTCGGGAAGCAATGGCAGAATACCCTTGGATAGAAGTGATGCAGGATGAAATTCTTCAATACGATTTACATGACAGTTGGGAACTTGTTGAACGACCACTTGATGCACGTGTTCTTGATCTCAAGTGGTTGTGGAAGAACAAACTGGATGAGGAAATGACTGTTATTCGCAACAAAGCTCGTCTCGTGGCTAAAGGTTATCCACAAGAAGAAGGGATAGATTTCGAGAAATCATTCGCACCTATAGCCAGACTTGAAGTAGTCCGGATTTTCTTAGCCTATGCCGCTCACAAAAACATCACAGTCTATCAGATGGATATTAAGACTGCATTCTTGAATGGAACTCTGAAAGAAGAAGTGTATGTGAGTCAACCAGAGGGATTCATCGACAAAGATCATCCAGACTACGTCTGCAAGCTTAAGAAAGCAATTTATGGTTTAAAACAAGCTCCAAGAGCGTGGTATGACGAACTATCATCCTTCTTGCTCAAAAATAATTTCACAAAAGGAACGGTTGATGACACATTGTTTATCAAAAAATTCAAAGATGACATTTTGATCATTCAAATTTACATGGACGACATTATTTTTGGATCAACCAATCCTAACCATTCAAAACATTTTGAAAATCTCATGAAAAGCAAATTTGAAATGTTCATGATGGGGGAACTAAAATTCTTTCTTGGTTTACAAATACATCAATCCCCTCGTGGTATTTTTATCAATCAAGCTAAATATACAATAGAGATTTTGAAAAAACATGGAATAGAAAATTGTGATTTTGTTGGTACACCAATGGTCACTTCACCAAAAATAGGTGTTGATTTGTTTGGAAAACCCATCGATCCGAAAAAATATCGGAGCATGATCGGTTCTCTCATGTACCTAACTGCTAGCCGACCCGATATTCAATTTGCTGTTTGTTTGTTAGCACGATTTCAGGCAAAGCCTACCGAACTTCACCTCAAAGAGGTTAAACGGATCTTTCGGTACCTACGAAGCACCATTAACATGGGACTTTGGTATCCGAAGGATTCGGGGTTTAATCTAACAGCATTCTCAGATGCAGACCATGCCGGTGATCAAGTTACAGCAAAGAGTACATCAGGTGGAGCACAATTTTTGGGTGAAAAGCTAGTAAGCTGGTCGTCAAAGAAACATGATTGTACTGCACTATCAACCGCCGAAGCCGAGTATGTGTCTCTATCTGCATGTTGTGCCCAAGTTCTTTGGATGCGGACACAGCTCACAGATTATGGCTTTACTTTTGACAGAATACCTATGTATTGTGACTCAAAAAGTGCCATAGCCATCTCGTGCAATCCCGTACACCACTCTAAGACGAAGCATATCAAAGTCCGCTACCATTTCATCAAAGAACATGTGGAAGAGGGTACTGTTGAATTATTTTTCGTTAAGACTGATTACCAACTCGCCGATCTGTTTACTAAAGCCCTTCCAAAAGAACGGTTTGACTATCTAGTTCGACGAATTGGCATGCGAAGCCTAACTCCTGAGGAGCTAGAACGTCTTCTCGAATCTTCTTGAAAAATGTTTTCAAAATCTCTTCGCTGTAAATATTTCTCAAAAAAAACAAAATACAAAATTTGAAAAACCAACAAAAACAAAATACAAAAATATATAATTTCAAAAAATACAAAAACAATATAAAATCAAAAAATACAAAAATATTCTTCTCACGACATGTCTCTCGTATAAATCAATATTTTGTACGTCTCTAGAAATGTCATTCGACAATGATACGGACATGTACAGATGCTTGAACGGGAGTTCTTTTATATATTTTTCTAAAACATGTCGTTTCTCAAATGTTTTTTCGCTATGGCTTTCGTATACATCAGTACGAAACCCGGACTAAAATGATGACTTCTGATTATTTTCAAATCAAGGACTCGTACGTTCAAAGATGAAATCACTTTCAAAAGTTCGAGTATAAACAAACGAAAAGGATTTCAAACATAAACTCGTTTTTTTTAAATACAATTCTTGAGCACTTTTTCAAGATTGTTCAAAAGATTTCTCAAAATCTCTCAAAATGAGTGCTCAAGATAACTCCCTCTAAACCCTTAATTGATTTTAAAATGTGCTATCATTAAGGGGGAGTACAAAAACAAAATTGTTCCGTATTCATGCAAAATGAAATCTGTCTTTCTCTCCAAAAAGCTTTTTTTTACTCAGTTGATATCAAAAATATCACAATATGCTATTTTTGAGGGGGAAAAGACATGATTAAAATGTGATCAAAGATGTTTAAAAATTGTGACTGAATCTCAAAAGAGCTCGACTCAGTAAGTACCAATGAATTGACGAAGCTTAAAATGTCAGTAATCGAAAAGACTTGTCCTGGACGGGTAATAATTTCAAGCTAGTCCAACTAGTGATGTAAGCGTGTCTCGAATAGGACTTGTCTGAGTAGAATGTACCATATCGAGATACTTTCTTTGGACTTGACCAGGACGGGTAATAATTTCAAGCTAGTCTAACTAGTGATGTAAGCGTATCTCGAATCGGTCATGTTCACTGAAAGTGGATCAATTCAAAAGTGCAAACTCATCTCACATGTGCAAATTTCTTAAATATTCATGAGCACATGTGAAGGGGGAGACCTTCAAAAGTTGCAAAACTCTCAAAGTGGTAACAACAATGTGTTTTATTATCATAAACACTTTGAGAGATTTTCAAATGGTTTCATGGCAATTACAGGATAGTCATGGTGTTATAAGGTGACTAAGGTTAGGAAAAACCGTCCTATGATCCACCAAAGCCGGAGGGATCTACCCAAGGACAAATCCAATAGATTAGTATTAGAAGTCCTTAGGTATGATTGAAAAAAGGAGAAAATGAGAAAGGAGAAAGAAGGGGTTGAAGAATTAAAAAGAAAAGTTATGAAAAAGGGTGAAAAGAAATAGCCCTCCATATGTTCAACCTTAGGGCAGACACCGGGTTCAACTCATATGCTACTGGTTGTTACTAAAGTGACACCGGTATTGAAGACAAAGACGTCATGGACCCAGTGACGCACTGCACTAAATCTTCTTAACCACTCAAGTTCTCTTAAAAGAGCTTGTTCCATTCTCACGGGGAACCGGTGTAATCTATCGACCTGTCTCTTAGAGATGGTTGATATTGAAACAGGAGACCTCTCCCTAATCTCCGCATAGGAAACCAAATGTGCACTTATCGAGTCTAGAGCCCCGAGATTCATCAAAAGATCTCATAGGAACACATAATATTCCTACATTGGTTGTTCATCATTAAGGACGCCAGTTGTAAACTTAAGAGTCCTACGCAGATCTTAGCAATCTGCCAGAACATTTATGAGAGAATTCACACAAGTGTTTCTCAATGATTGAATGGAAACTCCTGCCAGGGTCAACATCAAGCAGCCCTGATAGCAGGTCACTTCGGTAATTCTTTATGGGTTACGCTTAGTGTTCGCGGTGGTTTCAAACGGTCTACAGTCGTGGAGTGATCCCCAGCGACTCACCCAGTCATTGAGCTACTAAGTAGGTCTTGTAAGCTCCCTCGGGAGTATCTGACATGGGAACGGCCTTGGTAAGGGTTAGAAGGAGTCTTCACACTATGCTGTTGACGATCTCTAATTCGAACCTGTAAGTACCGGTTGATTTATTGCTAACTGTTTTCATGCAGCTACACATCACCTCCATGGAGACAGATTCCGCATGCTCATACATACATCTGGAAGTTAAAGAAAGCTCCCTTAAAGATCTATACAACACAAAGTTCAAAGAAAGATTATACGCCTAAAAGAAGAATCTACAAAGTATAAAGACTAAAGATCCAAGTGAAAGAAAGGGAACTACGTACATATGAATATCAAAGTCCAAAGATGTATGAGCATATTGGAATGGCAGACAACCACCAGAAACGCAGAAGTGACGAATGGCAAATGACTCCACATCTCAAAAGAACTAAGAATGATGAAATGTCAATCATCAAAGATCACAAAGCATGAAGGAACAAAGACTAAAGACTATTCTGCTACGACACACAATGGTCAACAACAAAGAACAAAGAAGACCTAATCACGTGGAGCATCATTCGAATGACCACCCCTTAGGGGGAGATTGTTAGCATTAAAAATTATATTAGAAAGTGATGGTCATTCTCATTTATTGTAACGTCGTAATGTGTCGTAGTTTTTGTTATTAGAATAGTCAATGGGCCTTGGTCTTGATAAGCTAATATGTCATGAGTTAAGTTATGTAAGCCTTTATATGTAAAAGGAAACCAAGCCCAAGACCAAGCCCATGGAAAGCCTCTTAAGGCATCATGTTATGAACTATATAAACACCTCAAAGGCTCATTTGAGGTGTGTGCTTGTGTGTGTATTGTGTGTGTTTTATTAATAAAAGTTCTCTTCATCTTATACTCTCTTTCAATATTAACGCCACACATATATATCATCAAGTCACCATCTTTACTTCATCTAGTGCTTATATTTGTGATAAAGTTGATATATCTAAGGTCCTACATTATTATTATTATTATTATTATTATTATTATTATTATTATTATTATTATTATTATTATTATTATTATTATTATTATTATTATTATTATTATTGTTATTATTATTATTATTATTATTATTTGTAAAACCATCACTTCATTAGAAAATCATAGGATTTACAAGAAATTAGTGGGGAGCATAGAAACGAGCTGGGCCCCCACACCTTTAGCTATGACAAAGCTAATCCTACTAAAAATATGATCAGCAGTACGTGCACCAATGTCTTGAGTCAACGAGAACCTACGGATACGTTTTAGTAAGGTCACCGCGTCCTTCTCAAGTTCTCCCAAGGAAGAGAATGAGAAGGGGATAAAATCGTATCCAATGTCCGCGCATTTAGCCTCATACTTGGCGCGTTTGCGTTGTGCAGCCTCAACCACCGCACGACCAGGAGCAAAATCAGCCATGTTGGTTTGTGTCAAGGGAGACGCCCCTGTCAAATCAACACAGGTGTCCCGTCCATCATCCCAAATATAGAGTAACACATCAGCTGGGCGTAAGGTTTGGTCCCTTCCCCCACATAGCCCAATGTCAACCTCTTTACGAGCCGAGATCCCGGACCGGGAACATATGTTAATAAGGGTATCACGCACTATATTATGCCGATGTTTAATCCCGATAATACCAGCACATGTGACCGCGTGATCCCCATAAGTGTCCCCCGCAAACACCCTGGAACAAGCTGAACATGGCATTTTAGTAGAAAAGAGGGAAATACCCAGCCGATAACATAGCACACATCGGTAAGTTCTGGCATTCATGGTCTGTCCCAACCCAGAAATAGGGACCACCCGAAGCCAGTCTGAGGTGTGGTTCTCATTTTGCGATCTCCATAAAGCCATCTGACTAGTAGATAAGCAAAAGGTCGATTCGGTCATTTTGGCAACATGTGTAAAATATATGTCTGCCAGTTTATTCATGAGTTTGGGGGCAGCGATCTCACATGAGCTGCCTAAAAGGTCAGTTTCCATTTTCGCATTAAAAGCATGCAAGGCCTCATCGAAGGAAAAACCAGAAGTCACGATGCCAGAATGTCGGAGGAGCCTAGTCTGCAAGCTAGTGGATTGGAGTCTAGATGCAAGGAAAGCATAGGGCAAGACATCACCGGCAGCATATACACCAAGTCCCCCAAATTTGAAAGGTAGTGTGGTCAGTCTCCATTGCCATTCGCCAAAACCAGGACCAGAAGCAGTGACAATACGCACTAGAGAAGAGCGGAGTGCCGCATCAAAGGAAACCTGAGCCCTCTTGAAGACCTGAGGGGGGACACGTGCGCATAGAAAAATATAACTTGGAGATTCCAGCACATGCCCGAAGGAGTAGCAACTCACATTGAGGGTCATTAAGTTTAGCAACAGCATCCATAAGCTCAATGGTTTTAGCGACCCTCTTCATAACAAGCTCACTGCTAAACACAAGGTCCACACTAGCAGGCCCCCCCAACAATTTAACACCATGTAAAGGCCGGGCGATATTAGGCGGGAAAACACCTACAAGCCTGCTTCTAGGGTCCTCCCTTGGCCAAAAAACCTCGGTTTTATCGACATTATTTTTATTGTTGTTGTTATTGTTATTGTTATTATTATTATTATTATTATTATTATTATTATTATTATTATTATTATTATTATTATTATTATTATTATTATTATTATTATTATTATTATTATTATATTTTTTTATTATTTTTTATAAAACATCACTTAATTAGAAAATAATAAGATTTACAAGAAATTAGTGGGGAGCCGAGATACCAACTAGGCCCCCACTCCTTTAACTATAGCGAAACATATCATACTAAAAATGTGGTCAGTAGCATGTGCTCCAATGTCACGAGTCACCGAGAATTTTCGGATGCGCTTTAGTAAGGTCGCCGCATCCTTCTCATGTTCTTCAAAGGTAGAGAACGAGAAGGGGAGTAACACATATCTAATGTCCGCACTTTAGTAAGCGCTTTATTATTATTATTATTATTATTATTATTATTATTATTATTATTATTATTATTATTATTATTATTATTATTATTATTATTATTATTATTATTTTATTTTATTTTATTTTATTTTATTTTATTTTTTTATAAAACATCACTTTCTTTAGAAACAAAACCATAGGATTACAAAAATTAGTGGGGATCCTCGAAACTATCTAAGCCTCCACACCTTTAGCAGTAGCAAAACTAATCCTACTAAAAATATGACTAGCAGCACGTGCCCCTATGTCTTGGATTATAGAGAACTTCCGGATCCTCTTAAGTAAGACCACGGCATCTGCCTCAAGTTCCCCCAAAGAGGAAAACGAGAAAGGGATGAACCCATATCCAATATTCGCACATTTAGCTCCGTACTTGACGCGCTTACGTTTTGCGGCATCAATCACCACACGACCTGGCACAAAATCAATCATACAAGTTTGCGTGAGGGGAGACGACCCGGTCAAATAAACACACACGTCTTGCCCTCCATCCCAAGAATAGAGCAGGATATCTACTGGCCGTAAGACTTGTTCACTATCGCCACCCAACCCAATGTCGACCTTTTTACGCGCCGAGATCCCAGATCGAGAGCAAATATCAACCAAGGTATCGCGCACCATGTTATGTCGATGTTTAATACCAATAGTGCCAGCACACGATACATCATGGTCTCCATAAATATCCCCAGCGAAACCCTTGGAGCAAGGTGAGCATGGCATCCGAACAGAGAAAAGGGGAACACCTAGCCGATAACATAATACACACCTGTAAGTTCTAGCATTCATAGTCTGTTCCAGCCCATATATCGGAACCACCCTAAGCCAGTCTGAAGTGTAGTCCACCTTTTGCGATCTCAAGAGTGCCATTGTCGGGAAGATAGGCAAAATGTGGATTCGGCAATTTTGGTGACACGTGTGAAATATAATAAAATTATAGTAATGAAATATCATTTAAAAATTTGGAAAGAGAAAATATAATTATTCAATGTATTTTATAATAAAATTATAGTAATAAAATATCATTTAAAAATTTAAATAAAAATGATATGTGAGAGTAGATTGTGGTGGGTCCTACATGTTTTGACAAAACCCTCCAAATTAATGTGGAATGAAATTTGATTCAGGGTGCGTTTGGTATGGCGCCATGAATCACAATCGGAATGATTTTGATAGTAGTGGTGGGCCCCTCGGTATAAAAGATCCATACCTTACCTTTTTGAGGTATATGGAGTATGAAACATTTCTATCATTCATTACAATAGTGGTGGCCTCTTCAACTTAAACAAACACATTTAATCACTTTCATAGTTATAGTCTCATTCCTATAATGGGATACCAAACGCACCCTCAATCTATCATTCATTTTATTGAAAGAATGAACCAAACAACAAATTATTGTCCCATCAAACTTAAAACCCATTCCAAAGTATCAAACAAACACACCCTGAGTTTATCGCATTGATTACACTTTTTAAATTCTAAAAATGCATACCAAACATTTAAAAATTAGGAGTGAAGCAAAATCCTACTTAAAAAAATCACAAACCAAACGGGCCCTTAGTCTTTTGTATTTGCAGTCATGAGAATAATGTATTGACAAAAATAATAGAACCACTTTTAAATAAATTTTATTTCTTCGCGTTTTATTAACTTATAAGGTTGTTAAGAACGGAGTTTTTTACAAGTAAAATTAGAAACGACCTTTTATTTATTTGCATTTTAGACGTAATCTTCTCGTGTTAATTCATATTTAAGTTTGGGTACAATACTGAAAAAAAAAAAAAAAAAAAAAAAAAAAAAAAAAACCAAAAAACAAGGTCACTATCTTAAATAAAAGTAGCTCCAAGTTTTATAAAATTTTGTATTTTTTGTTTTACGTCTGTTTCACTGTTTGCATGTAAGTGTGGCTAAAATGTGTATGCATTTCTATGTCTATAAGAACCTGCTTTCCATCTTTGAACTCAGATTCTCAGAGGGGTACGATCGTCTCCTAATTAGGCTATTTATTATTTGTGTAGGTGCATCTATCTTAAATTTTACAAGAGCCCTTCGGTCCTTTATATGCTTGCTAATTTGAACTCAAATCAAGATGGCTGTTCTTCGTTATAGCCAATAAACCTAAGGGGATGTTTCGTACGATGGAATGGAAAGCTGAGATTAGGAATGAAAAAGCGTTCTCGTGTTAGTTTGTGTTGAGAATGGAAGTGAATCAATATTTGATTCTCTTTCCATTCTCCGCATTCTCATAAAATAGCGAAGAAATGAGAGAATTGCTGACCAAAAGGCAAGGCGTTCTATGGTTGATTCTTTCTTATAATGAAGGACCTAATTTAAAGTCATCGTATATAATACAAAAATTGATTTCTTGATTTCACCTTTCGTCTTCAAACTTCAAATGTTTTGTTTCTTTGATTTAATTATATATATTTATTTTCTTTTTTCTTTTTTATAATTATTTGAAATACAAAAATGTATCAAACCTTCGTATCAACGTTTCTATTTTAACCTTTTCTTATAAAACCAGTTATTCAAATGCTCACACTTTTTATGTTTGGGTTTCTTCAAAATTCACCACAATTATTATAAATAAATATTATTAGAATTAATTTTTAATTGTGCACATGGTTACAAATTGCACCCAACAAAAATCCTGCAATATTGCTTTTGCGATAGAAGGTTAACATATACTCGGTGTACTTAAGCTAGCAATATAAATAATCATATTATTTTATAAGTGTAGGAGCATTTAAGTTTTTTGGATATAATTATAGGTTAATTAAATCACTGCACTTAAATGGATAATTCAGTACATACTATATAGATTGTAAGAACATAATTCAGGGGGAAATTCCTAAAAACATGCATGAACGTAGAGTTATTAGAAGAATGCTATAAATTTCTCAACGTATCACATCCTGTCACAAAAAAGCTGCTAAAAGTTAATCACCTAATTTGAGGACTTTAATATCCTTCCAACGAGACTCCATATAGAAGGAAGCATTGCTTGATGTGTAAACTCCACATTTGAAATAATGGGATTTACCGCCACGTCCAGTCCCTTCGTGTTTAAGAATCCCGTCTATGTAAACTTTAACTGTGTTGCCTTCCACATCGTGTATAACATTTAAACGAAACCATTTGTTGTATAAATTAGAAAGAATGACAGGATTTGTGTAGTAGTAAAGGCTTGAATTATATACTCTAAGCATTGTGGTTGTCGCATGTGGAGGTTGTGACCCAAAAACTTGCATTATGCACACCCCAGTGGTCGAACATGGCACATATCCATACGCTTCGAACTGCCATACACCTGAAGAATAATCATAACCCTTCAAAACAACATAAAAAATACTTGTCAGCCTACTGAAATCTAGCATTGCATCCTTTTCTATCAAAATGAAGTGAATATTGCAAAATACATACTCGAATACGAATCTCAGTACGTGGCGCGGTCTTGCTGGTTGTTGAGTGAGGTTTATCCGTTTTGATCACCCAGAGCTGGTGGACTCCATTAGAAAATTTATATCGGTGCTCAAGTGGAACATCATATGGCTTTTGGATATCGAAATTGGACTGATTGAGTGGTTGTGATATAAAACCTAAGGTTGTATCGATAGGTTCACACCCTATGGCTTTGTATAGGAATAGAAAGACAAGTGAAATGTAAAACAAATAATTTATGTGAGAATTCATCATTTCTTGAGATATTTGATTGACTATGATTAAACAGACTATTAATAGATGAAAGGGTTATACACAGTGACAAATAATAAAACATAGTATTTGTGAAGGCTACAAAGTAAATTACGATAGATATCAATTTAAAATGCTAACTTGGATGGACCTATTTTGAAATGATTTGATTATATATTGGGTGGTTAATGTCTATCGCTAAATTCCACCACCCGTGAGTTCGTTAATAGGAAAAAAAAAAAAAAAAAAAAAAAAAAAAAAAAAAACACTTATAAATGATGGGGTTACGTGATAATATGCATGCGATGTTGAATACACTTTCGCGTGTCGGGACTATTGCCAGCAGCCACTCTAACAACGTTAAGAGTGGTGCTTTTATTTTTCATCGAGCAAGTTTCTGTATTAAAGGGGGTGAGAGCACAGATTGTGTCTAGACTACCCTCCAATTTCATGTAATTTTCATGGTTTCAATGATATATCGTTTTATAAAAACAAAATAAGTAAATAAAAAATTATAATAATAATAATAATAATAATAATAATAATAATAATAATAATAATAATAATAATAGCTACTTTGTAAAAGACTTGCTAACAAAATAGATGACGTAAATAAAAGTTTCATTTGATAAAAGAAACTTAGAAAGAACAATTAAGATGTGTTAAAGGACTAAAGCCGGCCTTTTACTCAAAAGCTAACATATGATTGACAAAAACAGCTATACACATCAAGCTCTACTAAATTAATGAATCATTTTAGCCCGTGTCTCCATAGTCCATAGTATGCTAACATCCATTTTTAACTTCCACCTGCGACAAAGAAACAAATAATTGACAATGCAACTTATTGGTCATGCATCTGCCTCATGCTAGAGTGTCGTCTTTAGCTCGTGAGTCGTAAACATTCTGACCCACAACAAATTTACCTGGTTTATAACAGATAATGCGCAAATCTTGATTGTTTTGGATTCATGTTCTTCTTCTTGTGTCTCCCTAGTCATCTGATAGTGTTCCATCTTAGAAAGAAGGCAAAAAACAAATATTAAATACCATACTACTCAATGGAACTTAACCTTTGCTATTTTGCTTCAAATAAATAATGAACTAAATAATGAAAATTCAAGTACTTCTTAAGTTGATCCAACCCGGTATAGTTCAAAAAATACAAAAAGTTACCCTTGTTGACCAGCTACCTAATTTGCCTATTGTGATGCCTCTAAATTTATCATTTTATAAACAATTGTCTTGTTCTCAATGTCCATTGCAATAAACTATATTTGTTCATGTATGCAACTATAAACTACATTAGTGTTTCTAAAGTAGTTGTCAAAAGGGTTGTCTAGATGTTAGTGTATAAAACTAACTTAAATGTTTATAATGGAAAGAAAAGAATATACTACTCATGAAACCATAAAATATGAATTCCCATAAGAACACTAAAACTGTGATGAAGAATAACCACTTACGGACTGCATGAATTGTCATATATCGCCACACTTGCTGCATTAGTACCTCTGTTACCCCTCCCATCATCATGTTAACAAAAGATGACGACTTGTAATGTGACATATATAACTTTGGGAAAGAATGGGGAAGTGAAACTAAGAGCTATGGCATGAAAACCCAACATTGGATAGTGTTAAAATGTGCAAAGGATGTCGTCTTTCACCTGATTGAGTGCCAATATTTATGATAAGTATACTGAAATGCTAGACATAAAATTCTGTTACGATAAAAGTCAATCAAGTTCTCAACATACTCTCCTAGTTTCAATATACTAAGAGTTTTTTCATTTATGGTTGTTTATTATCCATTTCATAGTAGTTAGAGATATGGGCATTCTCTCTCAAATGAAAGAGTTAGTAGACTTCATTTATAAGAGACAAATTGATATCGTTAATCGTCCACACAGGGACGGAACCAGGGGGTGTCCCGGGGGGTCCCGGGACACCCATGAATTTTTGTCTCGTAGTGTTAATTTTGTTATAAAACCTCTATTTTTCTATAAATGCACCCGATCCCAAAAAATTATGCATGTAGTCTTGTTTGATTTCTCATAAATGCACGCGGTGACTTTGTCTTGTGGTTCCGTCCCTGCGTCCACATAACTATAGATATTTGCATATTATTTTCGAAGTTTCTCTTCACTAGTAAGGCTGATATAATCGATTGGTTAAGTAATTGGTCACCAAAAAATAATTTTCAACTTAACTAAGTGAACCTCCATGACCCATTTCATTTAGAACTAACGCTCACCTACGAAAAATAACTTTTAAATCAGCGGTAAAATTAGTACTTAAAAATATCAGTTGCTGTAAGTATCATTAGACCAATGTTTACTTAAATTAAAGGAAACTAATGCTACAAATGCAAGCGTCACAATTTGACAATAGAGAATCTGAACACCAACCATAAACATCTTTGGATTTTTAGTTAGATTTGGGTCATTGCTCATGTAGTTTAAAGAACCAAACAGAGTATATATGATAAGGTTACAAAATGAGGGGGAAAAAATGTTACAAAGATTTTAGTACAAATAACTCACAAATAAGGTGATCATTCTTGTTACATCTTCAATAATTTTTGTAAATCATTGTGGCAAAAAGCAACATTTTGGTCACTTTGTGAGCTATGACAATTCCTTTTCTAGTGTATCCATCTCATTTTCTAAAATTATAGTTGAAATTCTTTCACTTGTTAACGTAGCTAGCCTTGATCACCCACTTTCAATGGCTTTTAGCATTCACATTGAAAGCAGCTATGTGCTTCTTGAAACTCATTCTCAAATACAGAATTGGTTTCAACCTATCAACAAATAGATTACACAAATCAATCAAAACCCATAAATCTTTCAATATCAAAAGCTGAAACTATTAGGGTGTTTTTAAGAATAAAATGATTAGAAGAAGAAAAACTAAAATGAGAACAATAAGAAGGATTTCTAGCTACACATTTCAAGTAAGATGGAGAATATTAAGGGGAGATGCATCTATTTTTTTAGGTGTATTTGAAATGTGTTGTTGTAGTTTATTCTCACCATTCTCATTTTAATTTTTCTTCTTATTTGATCCACTACTACAAAAAGGACTTTTGAGACCTGTTGTACACTTAAACAAGACCGGTTTAGGATATGGTCTCTATGAGGGGGGGTCTCCATGTGAAAAACAAATGAGACCGGTTTTAAAACCAGTCTCCATTTGGTTTTCAAGACCTGTTTGAAGATAAAAAACACGTCTATAAAACAAAAGAAAGACCGGTTTTCGTCACAAAAATAGGCTTTTAAAGACTAATAGAGACCCGTTGCTTGGTACAAACCGGTCTCTTTTTTTGTTTTTTTTTAATTAGAAAAAGGGCTGTTTGGGATTGCTTATTGAAACTACTTGTAGTACTTTCAATAAACCGTCCCAAACAGCCCTTATAAGTGTGATCAATAAGCAATCCCAAACAGCAGCTACAAATCATGCATTTTGAGTAATATTGAATTCCAACCAACCAAAAAAACTTCATTAATGAAATGTATACAAGTCAAATTAGTTAGCTCTAAATGAAATGTATTGTATCTATGTATCAAAGCCGGCATGTGACAGCGGCAGCAAGGCTAGCTGCAACAAAACCCGCCGAGAAATTTGCTCCAAGCACGGTGGCGGCATTAGCTTCCTCACCCACCAGACCTAAGAGCCTTCTTCTGACTGGCTTAAGGGTAGACCAGCAAATGGCAGAAAAAGGTACATCATGAGCAAGTTGTGCCCCAAGACCCGTTCAGCAACTTCTTTATCACCCCAGGAGCTTTGTTACCACTGTTAAAGTCTGTACAAAGCGGTAACAAAACAAGGTGAGAAGAGGTGCATAACTACCCATGAAAAGGAACAAGTGCAACTACTCCAACGCTAAAAAGGCTTCATTCAACAAATACCACGCAACTAGGCATTGCCATGTTTGGACAATAAACATCAAGTTTTATATACAAAATCACGCTTAAAGCACATGTGTGGTTTTGGTGGAAGTAAATAAACAATTGGGAACTGCTAAACGCACCTGATTACGAGTTCTAGCAAGTTCTATAGGATAACAGACAGCACAAGCCACTGAGCGTAACAATGAGCGAATTACGGAATATGTCATAGCAAGAAAGATACATTCCCACCTGTCGAAAGCAAATACTGAAGCTGTTAGTTCACACTCAAAGTGACATTAGCATTAGTTAACATAACTTTACAAATGCGAAACTTACAGTTGGTATGACCAGTGCAAGACCAACATTTGTGCCTCTCCATAATCTCACAACTCCATCCTGAAAAGACAGATGCATATTTAGTACCTGATGAATGATAATCCATAGCCTTGAAAGGACAAAGCATCATACCTCTTGAATATGTTACAGCTCAAGCATTGACTTTCAGTAACACAAATTATGTTACTATTTTGCATATTGCCAACAACAACATGAAACTTGAAAGACAAGGCATCATACCTCTTGAATATGTATTTCTAACCTGAATAAAGTCCATCTGTATGATTAAGTGGTAAAAGGTCAATATAAATGTGAATACATTTGTTTGTCAAATAAAACAATCAAGTTGCATAGCATAATGTGCTTTTTGCTTATTTGTATCCATTGACCATAATTGAACTAATAAACTGAACCATTTGGCTCGAAAGATACACAGGTAACTAAAACGAACTAACAAAACTTAAGACACCAAAGGGTTAATACTTAATACCTCAAGAGGCTCTAGAGCTTCAGGAACACCCCTGCAAGTAAGCAAGCAACAACAGTTTTGTTAAAACCAACAATACATTAATAGGTGAGTCCGAGCAACTAAAATTTACACAAAGAACAGGAATTGATATTTGTGTATATTACCCAAGAACATGGCAGCCTCCATCAAATACCCTCTGAGATATCATACACATTAGACCAACACTTCCACCACCATATACCAGGTCAATCTTCCTATTAACCTGTAATTAACAAAACTACTACAAATGTCAATCTAGAAACTATTACTCACTTGTACAAGAAATTAAATACTGATTTTATAACAAGAAACCAAATTCGGATGAGGAATTACAACATACAGGTAGTGCACCAACAACAACTACAACAAATTCCTCAAAGTTCAAACGATCCATCATCTTAATTCATAAGCAGCCTCTGTATGCAGCAACAACAACAAAGAAAACATATAAACAAAATGAAGCATTTCATCAAACACTTTCTATGCAAGCTTTAAACCACATGAATCAGTTTCCAAACAAACTCTAACTCAATCCCATAATCTTTAAAATCTTTTGCGACAAACAAATATATCAATTTTCAAAGTTATGTGATTGACTGATTTTGAGAAAAACAAATACATCAATGTTCAAACAATCAATTAACTGATTTTGAGAAAAACAAATATATCAATTTTCAAACATGTATAGTAATTACCACAAAACACAGATATAATTCAAGTTTTAACAAACCTTTGGTAGAAATATATAGTATGGTGTTAGTCCCATTAAGCGGTGGTGGCAGAGATGTTCCACGGTTGAAGTTGTATGACGGTGGGGTAAGTCAGAGCAGCGGTGTGGGTGTGGGTGTGGGTGGGTTATGTGTTGGGGAAAGCATATCAAAGTGTAGATAGGTAGGGTTATGTTGAAAAAGATTTAAAACCTTTCAAAAATTTTAAGAGGGCAAAAGACCCGCTTAAACTTTTTGGGAATCAAGACCGGGTACCAGTTATAAGACAGGCCTGCTTCTAAAAAGTAAAAAGAAGCCGGGTTTCACAATTAGTACCGGTCTATTTTAAGCATAACATAGACGTGTTATTAGTTGAAAAACCGGTCTCAATTTGTTATTTACATCAAAACCGGATTTTTTTTTTCAAACAGGTCTTGAAACTTTTGGGCAGGCCAAAAACAATTCTTAAGACCGTTTTATTTTATAAAGGGTCTTGATGAGGGGGTCTCTAAACCAAAAAATGTAGTAGTGCCTAACTCTAGAAAAGATTTAGTTTTTTAAAATGTCAAAGTCCCTGGGTCTTCCTTTATTATAGAAAATATAACTTTTAGGGTCAGTTGTCCGATTGCATGTGTAAACTTAGTGCTGTTGTAATTCTGTTTAGATTAGAATTGGCTTGGCCGGTTGTGTAATCTTAATGTTGTACCTAGATTAGAATCAGTATGGCCGGTTAAGTAATCTTAATGTTGTTGCCATCTTACTACTAGTTCTTTATCTATAGAGTAAATGTCATTTTTCGTCTCTGTGGTTTTCCGGGTCAATCACGAATAGTCCCTGCCGTTAAATTTCGTCGGGTTTGGTCCTTGTGGTTTACAACCCATACGGGTTTGGTCCCTTGACCAAGTTTGACTGTTATGCTGAAGGGTATTTTTGTCATTTGATCCGGCAGGGACTATTCGTGATTGACCCAGAAAACCACAGGGACGATTTATGACATTTACTCATACTCTTCACACCACCTTCACCGCCTTCCACCACCACCACTTAACACCGCCACCACCACCACCACTTAACACCACCACCACCACTTAACACCGCCACCACCACCACCACTTAACACCACCACCACCACCACCACCACTTAACACCACCACCTCCACTTAACACCACCACCACCACTTTCGTCAATTTTTTTTTTAGAAATTTTTTCGAATTTTTTAAGAAAAAATTTATCAGAAATTTTTTTTTCAAAACTTATTTTTTTTGAATAAAAATTTTTCGTCAAAAAATTTTTTTTAGAATGTTTTTCGAATTTTTTAGAAAAAATTTTATTAAAATTTTTTTTTTGAAATTTTTAAGAAAATTTTTTTAGAATTTTTTTATTAAAATTTTTTTTAATCAAGATTGGTCCATGTGGTTTGCATATATATATATATATATATATATATATATAGCTAAGGGTGTTTTTATCTTTTTGCATATATTTAACGGTCAACTGACGGTCAAGGGACCAAACCCGTATGGGTTGTAAACCATGAGGACCAAACCCGACGAATTTTAACGGCAGGGACTAAACATGATTGACCCGGCAAACCACAGGGACGAAAAATGACATTAACTCTTATCTATATAATATATACTTGCCTGTAGAAAAAATATATCAGTAGTTGGGAATATGCTTATGTCTTCACTTTCAGCTTTATATGTTTTGGCGAACGCACCCGTGAAATTGAGTAGGTATCAAGGTATGAAGAAGTCCAAGTCTATGCATGACAAGCGAAGTATTTAGTTTAATTAATGGTCCATGTTCACTTTAATTATTACTATGTTTTGGCGAAGGAACCCCGTGAAATTATATTGAAAACTTGGACTACTTTTTTAGGCCTAATCCTATGTTTGACGAGTATACACAATTTCTCACTTCAAAAAGTTTATTGTTGATAATGACCTGATTCACTCTTTTAAGCGTAGAATTAGTCCCATAAGTTAGCTATCCAATCAATATCGTGAAGTGAGAAATTGTGAATGATTAAAAAAAATATCGTGTCAATAAATGTACGTAATGAATAGTATTTATATGTATCAAAAGTCTGATATGCTCCATATTGATATCGATGTAATTCTGTCAATTTCTGAACAACGCTCGACTTTTGTTTAGATATAAACCATCAAATGATATAGAAACTTTGTACTAGGAATCAAATTTATTTTAAAATATTAGTTTAACATCACGGATATATAATAATACTAGCTTCAAGACCCGCCGAATAGGCGGGCTAGTCCCATGAATTTAATTTACTAAAACTTAGAAGATTAAGCATAAAGATGGTTGTTTATAATGCATAAAGTTGCTAAATATTAAGACAAACAAAGGATATATGAATTCACACGATTATATAAAAGCAATTAAACACGTATTCATTTGTTCGAAACAAAAACATATGTATCGATTGAGGCAACATAGAATATCAATAGTGTGGTGGGTTTTTTGGATTTTTTTTTTTTTTTTTTTGGACATTGAATGATTTTTTTATTTTATTTATTTTTATTTTTATTTATTTTTTTGACGTGGAATGATTTTGCGTCAACACATACATCCATTAAGTCCATGTTTGCTCTTAACTCTCGACATCGCGACCTAAATTTAGCTATAAGAGAAACTCATGCGTTAACTAAACTCAGGTGTTACTTGAACTTAAGTGGGTTCTTTTCAAAAGTCATTACTAATATACTAAAGCAGTGATCACAATTACGAAATCATAAAAGCATAACTTTATTAGCATATAAACTTACTATAATAAAAATGGACAATGGTGGTTAAAATCTACCATGTAATTGCTAGCTTCTTGCTAGTTTTCTTTTTAATGAAATGCCGTTGTTCAAAAAATAATAATAATAAAATAAAAAAATAAAAATGGACAATGAAAAATACATGAAACTCACCACTTCACCAATTAACACAAGTTTATACCATAAAAAATAACTACATATAAAAATTTGGACCATTAGCCATGTCCAAACCACACGATGGGGTGTCATTTCATGTCGTTGATAATTGCACGGTATTTTCTTTAAAAAGTAGAAAGCGGGCCGGTTTTTGTGTTACATGCATAGTTTGCGTCTTCCCACTACTTGTTACACCGTGAGAATTTAAGACCCGCGCTTTGCGGCGGGGCGTTTGTCAACATAGAATTTTGTATAGACCATTTTATATAAAAGAAATAATGTTTTACATTAAACAATTTAGTGGTGGTAATTGATATACAACTACAGTGATATACAGTTCGACTCCACATACACGTTAGCTTTTACAAACCAGACCATACCATGGACTGCATTCGCTAAACATTATACACAAATGCTAACAATTTTAATCCTCTAATGAATCAGATCCATTGGAAATGGGGGATCTGTAAACTCCCGTAAATTTTCCTATAAATAGTAAAAGTAAATCAAAGACTAATATATCATACGTTAATTAATAACGTTTTTACCAATAACAATTTTTTTTTTTATCAAATATGCTATGATACTTAAAAATCACTACGATATTCATGATCTCATTTTGCTTGGAACGATGCTCACACATGTACCACTATAGTCTAAAATCGCGAGAATATTAAAATTTTCTTTTATTCGTTACGAACCTGCATTTTTAGGACATTTTTCAAATTTACTATTCATCGGTTACTATTCACCAAATACTATTCATCATTTCACTATTCATCATTTTTGGAGTCGGTTAATGATATTGAGATGTTTTTCAAAAGTTTTACTATTCACGATACACTATTCACTCTCGAACTCACGTAAATGTTTCACTAAATATTTCACTACTCACAAATTAATTATTTTCACTAATCCTAATTATATATAACCGGACCCTTAATTTCATTCTAAGCCCAACTATAAAACCGGCCTGTTACTATTCACAGCCCACAAGAATTTGAGCCCAAAACCACTTATAATTATTTTAGTAAAACTCGACTATACCATGCCAGAAACACGTCTCGTACTCTTTACTCTTACACAAGACACATAAGTATTTTCACACTCCCTCATTCCTCACCTAGTCGACTTCAAGTATGTCAAGTTTCAACTTCCCATGTCGAGTCTAAATACATTTTTACGAGGCAAAGTATTTGTCCAAAAACAATGTCAAACGTTTTGCAACTAATCCAAAACTAAACCATTTTAAGTCCCGTTTGTTTCTAATGAGTTCTAAAACCATTCTTAACTCAAACATATGTTTTAAACATGACATGTGATCGGTTATCACCAGTCCTAGCCAAGTATACAAATCGTTTGCAAAATAAAAGGCATGTCGACATGTATTATTAAAACAAAGATTGTACCTCCCTATTTCATGCTCACACAATACTTATTTTATATCCCTAGACAAGTACAACATGCATTTTTAAATACAAACTCAATTGCACAATTCATTTGTAAAATCAAAACAACACGTTTTCTTTTGATCTTTGTGGATGTCAACATGCTAGCAAACAAGAAAACCATGCCAATTTTCTTCCTCTCAAGACTTTTGATTACACGTTAACATCCAATCTCATAATTCATGGTCACTGGAACACTCAAAAACCCATATATATAGCACCTTGCATGCATGCATTCGTTCCTACATACATATAAACCAACCTCAAAAATATACTAAGTCTTAGTTTTAGTTCCTGGTTCAAATCGCTTTGGCTAGAGAGCAAGCTTTTCAAATGGAGTTTAGGAGGAACAAATCCTTGTTTGTGAACCTTGGTCGAGCCAACATACACACTACACTCTCGTATTCACTTCCCCTCGACTCTACGTCTCGTTTTACCTCACCATTTTGGTGTAGTAAGTCTCACACAACTTTTTCCATTTTTATTTAAAACGTATTCCTTGATTTTTAACGTATAAAATCACAAACAAATGTACCTTATTACTCGTAAACTAGATAAACAACATATACGTATTATACTTTCGTCTATATATTTCCCACCTTAACAATCACGTAATATAAAGATTTGAACCTAAAAAGTTACGTACAAACTATTTTTGAATACCTTTCTAACGTATCACAACAAGTCTTGAAAACTCTTAAAATTTTTCTAAGTCTTTTTCTAATAAAAACTCGTTCCATGCAAGCCCAAAACGAACGTATATCTTTGAATTCCACGTAACGAGCACTCTATTTTATTTCACAAACTATTAAACCTCCCGACAAACTATCATTTTCGTGTATAACATTTGTAATAAAAATCATGTCTCGACCCTTTAAATAAGGCAAAGCATCACGACTTGGAAACCATTTCTGAAAAACTAATAAACATCGGTTGGGCCTTAAGGCCCAATCCTTTGAAAATAAGCAAATCGTATAAGCAGTCTAATAAGCTGTCTCGAAATGTTTTTATTGTCCTAAGATAAGCCCAAAACCCTTATAAGCCCAATGGATACAAAAAGCTTAACGGGCCTAGTCCATTTTCGTTAACAAGCCCAATAAGCCACGAATCAGCTTTTTCGACAAATAAGCAGTTTTAAAAAGTTAATTAAGCTGTTTTTAGCTTAATTAAGAAATAAAAATGTTAAATTTCGAATTTGGTAAATTTTTGACTAAATTTGCAAAAGTTATAATTTTCGGGTCAAAAGTGTCACTTTTATAAACTTTAGGTAAAAATTGTCATTTTACAAACTTGAGGACGAAAAACTGATTTTATAAAATTTTGGGATGAAAAATGTAAAAATTATAAAGTTTTGGACGTAAAACGTAAAAATATTTAACTTTGGACTAACGACGTAACGCTAACACCGTTAGGGTAAAAAGTGTTAAAATCTGAAAAGACAAGGGCCGTATAATATAATTAATATTTTTATTTTACTTTCCATTTTTACGATTTCACATTCACGACGTTACATTTTATTTCAAACTATTATTATTATTATTAAACTTTACGTTATATATATATATATATATATATATATATATATATATATATATATATATATATATATATATATATATATATATATATAACTTAACTAAACTTACGATATAATATAAAATCACAAGTTTTACTATCGTTAAATTAACAACTCACGTAATCAAAAACTACTCGCGATTAAAACATTAAGATTATCAAACACTAAAACTTGCCATATATTATCTAGGTCATGTGTGGAGCCGTTTCCTTATTGCAAACTGAGTATCGATATTTTTACCACTATACCACTAAGGTGAGTTCATAGCCTCGCCTTACTTATTTAAATGTTTTATAAACCTCGCGAGGGGGATACATGCTAGTTTTCACAAACTGAACACAAGTATTTTCTTTTGGTATGTTATACCTGATATCATTATTGCTTAAGTCCCTTATTGCCAAAAGTCCCTCATATCATGAGCCTTAGTCACCCAGAGGGTGAACGTAAATAATTGTTGATAGATTTATTAGGGATTGACAATCCCCATTTGGGCGTTGGAGAAAACTACCAAACGCACTTTATTTGAAATCTAATAGGTTACTGGCAAGAACCTATCCCGAGGGCCACTGTTACTATAATCCATCATTTATGATGAGATCTGTTAATCGGATGAGTGTCATGAGCTTAATGCAATAACAACTGTTTTTAACTTATAATTGTATGACGGTGCAATTATCACTTATAACTTGTGTTCAACTATTAAACTTAAACCTATGAATATCACTCAACTTTTGTTGATTTTTAGCATGTTTATCTCAGGTCTATAACGAGCAAGGATGGGACGGAGGAGCACGAAATTCTCACAAAGGCTATAAAATTTTTACTATCATTCGAAAACCTATTTAACAAACTTTGAAACCACTGGGACCTCATTTTGAAAACTCTGATAATTACAAAACTTCGAATGATAAATGTTTTAAAAAAATCATTTTCTACTGAAAAACTATGAGCTGTGAAGTAACACCCAATCTTTCTTCCGCTGCAAATATGTATTTTAAAATTGGGGGTGTTACAGATTGGCATCAGAGCTTTAGTTATAGCGAAACGGGTCTAATACAGATCCGAACTATAACCGTTTTTACAAACCAAAACATTTTATAGCCTTACACTCTTCGTGCCTTCCGTGTCTACAAACTACCTTGCTCAGTACATTACCTGTTAAGATTATTCTGCATGTTTAGAAATTGCGCTTACAAAATTTTTATTTCATCCGTACTATTATATCTATAACTTAAAAATTACTTATAAAATACTATTCCCGGTTACTACAGTAACATGTCTCCAAAAACTTTCGTGAACGCCAAAACTACTCTCCGTAATACTAATACATCACCCGTCAATCAAAATTATTCGAATACTGAAGACCCCTACGTACAAATATCACAGTCCCAACTTAATATAGAAATCACTCAGAGGTCACTCCCATCGTCACCTATTTGTTCACCCCTACGTCAAAAACTTAGGAGAACTACTGAATCATATGAAGATGTGATTGGTGGTCAGGCAACATTCGAAGTTGGACAAAGTTCACGTCGAGAGAGGCCATGTAAGAATGTTGAGCCAAATTCTCCGTCACCCTACTCTTCAGATTCCCCAATACCAGATATCCCAAATAATCTATCCTCACCTAATTCCCCCAACTACAATATAAGCACACCTGATTCAATATGGACTCTTGTTTATCAACAAGCCAGCATATTAGAGGCTCACACTGAACAACTGAAAGGTTTACGACCAACAAAATTTGAATGGTACGACCATAACCTTGACGCATTGTTCAAAAGAGCGGATGCTGAAAGACGAGCAATATGTAAATTAGGAATAAAGATTAATGAGATAAAGGACAACACCAACCAGGAACTTGGAAGTTTGGATTCCAGGGTCCGTTCTGCAAGAAGAGAGCACGGCCATACACATGGTAGAATTGAAGAAATTGAAAGGACCCTATGAATGGCCAGAGACACAGCGAGAAACCAGAGTCAAAGGATTGCTGCATTAGAGACTATGCTGGCTAATCAAATGAACCTGTGTCAGGAACGTTTCTCAAACATGGATGCAGCACAACTTGAACTTGAGAAAGAGATTAGATATTTACGTCAGAGGCGTAACTAATTTTAAGTTTACAAGTATTCCTGTTGCAACTACTAAACCAGACAGACTTAGTTAGTATTTCATGTAATGTTCAATAAATCTGAACCTTTCAGAATTTGTAATCGAATCATAATATATAATAACCTCCTCTTCCGTTACATCTCTCTGTTATGAATCAACCATTTCTTTCGTATCAAGCATGCATACTATGAATCCTCATACCTTCATGCAAAAATCTCATCATTTTGTTATCTCCCTAGATAAACAAATAACTCCACGTAGATCTATGACATATTAATAAGAGACCTTGTACTAATCGTTTTACAAAGATGATTAGTCAAGTTATTAATATTATGATGACTTCTACTATACTATTCAAATCTACCGTAAGATTTCTTACAATTGTTAAGACTTCTTAAACATACTATAAATCACCAGAAACCAAAGGATTGCCTAAAATAAATTTTCAAAAGAGAACTTGAAAAATGGAGAGAAAATTTATTTTAGTGGACGAATCGGTTTGTTCCTTAGTAATCCCATATCAAGAGTTGATTATCTATCTATGATACAACACATACATATCTTGAAATTAGATTACAGTAAGGAGTCAATTCAGTCTATCATCAATGAAATAATTAGAATTCATTATTTAAATTATTTTGACATCAGAAGGATTCTAAGTTAAGTTTCATTAATGATTTCAGAAAATGGACAACGTAAACAATACATGTACTCCATCATCATCAAAAATCACCATGACTACTGAAGATGTCAGGGAATTAGTAAGCAACATCATGTCAGTAGTACTTAAAGGGGTCACCATAGTTTATCCAAGAGGAGAGTCGGATACGTCTGACAAGCATAACCAGGAAAACTACATGGAATATAGGCCAAATCCCTTTAAAACTCCAGAAAGGACGACTAACCCTATCACCACCCATAACCAAGAGATTAGGCAAGAAGTTAGACCTAATGGAATCAAACAAAAGCACAAACCCACTAAAATAGGAACCAGCAACTCCACCCACTGCAACTTCACCAATGCTCAAGATTGCCACCACAAACGTCTGGGAGATCGTTTCAACTATAATCACCGACTAGGGTACAAATAAAAAGCCAATAGATACTGCCTCGTCACACCTGTTGCCAAAAGGGTATATCTTGGAGGTAAACCCCTGTGTCGAAAATGCGAGAAGCATCACACAAGAATCTGCAAGATTAAGTACATGGAGTGTCAGAAAACAGGTCACAAGGCAACTAACTGTAGGACTTTGGACAACAAGGGACAAACAACAACTGTAACATGCTACGGATGTGGTGCAAAAGGACACTACAAGAACCGATGTCCAAACTACAATATAAATTGGAAAGCCAAGACTTTCACAAGGAAATGAAAACTCCACAAGGACTTCGGTGGTATCAAGGAAATGATTACTAGATTTATGCAGATGAATAAATTCCTATTGTGAATAAATAAACTCTAGTTCAAAAATTTCCTGATTGTACCTCTTCCTTATATTCTACTTTAAGTTACGATGGATGTAACCTAAAGTATAACAACTATCCTTCTACCGTATCGAAAAATCTACCTTGTAATATTTCCAAAATAATCTACGTCAATTTCAATTTCTATTCCATTTACCAATTAACAGTATACTGTTATTACTCTAGAAATTTCTGACTAGAAATTTCTGACTCATCATCATAATACGAACATCATCCAAAATATAATATATATATCAAATAAATAAATAAATAAATAAAGTTTCCTACTTTATTCTTAAAAGGAAATTACGTGTTATATTATAAAAACAACACGTTGAACACCATCTAAAACAACTTAAAGAAAATCATAAATGCCACTGTGACTGAGCCAAACATCACATCGTTTAGTCCTCAATTATACATAGCCTGATCAACTATGTCTAATTTAGGAAGAATCATGTTATGAAGGAACAATCATAATGTCAAATTTTCTAAATAACAATCTTCATGTAAAAGCAACAAATAGAGATAAACTGAACTATTCATACATATTACAAATTACAATAAATACCTATCTTATTCCTTCGTCATTAGGACGAGAAGCCAACAAAAGTACGAATAAGAAAACCCTAAAGACTAACAGAAAACTCCAATAACGAAAAATTTATCCGAATCCATGGAAATTAATAAATAAACAAATAATTAGCATCGGAAGTGCTAATGTTGTGACAACCGGCAATTTAGGGAGCCTTTTTGAAAACCCGCATTACGTTAAAGTTCATTCATAAATTTTATTTGGAATTTTTATTCGTAACGAACTTGTAAGACCAATTTTATGGATAATTATATTTTATATCGTTATGGGATTTGAGGTTTATTTAATGATTCGTTATGGAATTATACTCCGTGATGTATTTTTAAATTCTCACTTGGTACTACGTTGACTCCGGCACTAGGAAACTGAAAAGTTTAAAAACTTATGAGTTTTAATACGTTGGACTTTTAGTAACGTATTTATTATGAATTTCGGTGGAATAATATATATAGTCCGTCAAATGGTGAATATAACGAGCTTCGGGGACGTTTAACATTTTCTTCGTAAGTTATCGCTTACGTAAGGGGACGTTTTTATTAATTAAAGTTGGAGGTAAAAAGGTTTTGTGTGCAAAATATAAAGGAAACTAAGTAGAGGGACCAAAAGTGTAAAATACCCTTAATAAACCTAACCCTAACCCTCACCATATCATTTTCATCCTCAAACTTCACCCACACCCTCTCCTCTCTTCCCCTCATCGCCGGCCACCCTTAATCCGGCCACCACCGCCGCACACCACCGTACACCGCCACTCCCAAAACACTCCCCACATCTTCCTTGTTATTGTATTGTGATTCACGCGCCCAAAAACAACCATCCCCACCTCGTTCGTGCATCACCGACGTCGTACACCTCACCACCATCATTTTCTTGGTCGATTTTTGTAGATCCATGGGTAAGTATGCACGGGGTGCATCGGGTTTGATGAGAAACGAACCAAACCCACAAATTTATTTATGATTTGGGTCGGATTTGGAAGAAATTGATAAAAATAATAATGGGTTTTGTTAAAAACTTGGTAAATCTTGGTTTGGTATCCGGGTATTGATGTTTGGTTGTGTTTTCGTGCGTGGTCGACCCATAGGCCGAGGGCCTCACCCTCGATTGGTGATGATACCGAGTCGTGGTTATCATTTTGTCCCGATTTCTTGGTTGGTGACCACATTTGGTCCTAGTGATTGTTTGGTTTGATTGGATTTCTTGATTTTGTTTTTGTTGGTCGACTTGGGTTGGAGCCGATGACCCCATAGGGTCGGTTTGATTATTTATTTTTGTTGGGCCGAGCTCTTGTGAGCTAGCCGTGACCTTGTGGTCTCGGGTGGGACCCACGTGACACTTGGTATATGATTTTGATTCGGGTTGACTTGGTAATTTGACCCGAATACGGTTATTTTGAGAACCGTTTGTGATGTCGAAATATATATATTTCGGCTAAATTTAGTTTCATGGTTATTATATATTGTTAGTTATTATTATTATTGTGGCTTATTTGATTTTGAAGCGGTTGTCGAGTATTATGGACTTGTGGTATTATTTGAAGTTGTGTTGATGATAAAGTGGTTTTGGGGACCGATTGTGAGACGGTCACTTAGATTGACGGAGATAGGTTAGTCGGGTGCCGTAGTCGGACCCTATTGTTGTAGCACGTGGATTGGGATTGATTGGACGGAGATGTATTGATTATTATGACTTTTACATATTATTTTGGACTTGGACAATGAGCCGAGAGTCATGACTCGGACATGTGACCATTTCGTATGACTCGATAACTATTTACAATTTAAAATGCAAATAATAAAACTCGTAATAATATTATTGGTAATATAAACGTTTATATGAATATATAGACGTGAATAACGTATATATAATTGTATAAATGCATATATTAATAATAATAAAAATCACGAGTCGTATTATAAATAATACGACTAAATATATTATGCTACGAAAGTAGCGTAATATTATTGGAGGTATTATTATACATAAATATTATAAAACGAGAAATTCTCGTCGTTAACTAAATATCAAATGAAATGTTATTTTATATATATAACGAGTAAAACTATCGAGTTATGCGGAGTCGTGGTCACTCGAGTCCAGGTAAGTTATTGTTTGTGACTTTTGTGTTGTCACGGATATATGACGATTAATATAAACATTTTCTATAATTAAATAACTTACTTAACCAACAGGTTAAACCGAGTTATTTGGCTATACGAAATGAGTATATTAATGGGCATCGTATCCTACGACGCCCATAGGTTGTGGTATATGTAAAGGGTAATAAATTGCTAAATATATATATATCGGGAAATCTGGCCAATTTGACGATGTGTATAAGGAGTTTATTAAACTACGATATATACCATATAGTATTTATGTGCTATGTGCTTTAGGATTAGGTGTAATCTTGGAACGGTATGTTACGTAAATAAATATGGGGATTATCAAATCGACGGATTTGATAAACTTCGGCGATTTATTTAAATGATATATTGGGCTAATATTAGATCTATAGTTTATTTTTCTTATTATTCTTTTGTGCGACCTTTTTGGTTTGTTTGTGTCGACCCATCACCCGTATGGATACCAAACGTAAAAACTCCAAACTATTACGAAATGGATTTTCGGTAAATAAAACAGAATACGTCCGGGTTTGGGAATATTTGAATTTGAGGAAATGATTTCTGAACGAGTTGATATGGTTAGGTCGTGCCGAGTCCGTAGTTGCCGTCTTGTGAGTTATTATACATCTTACTTCTACCGATTTCCTCTTGCTGATTTCTGGACTTGAGGTGAGTCATAGCCCCACTTTTTAATCTTGAACTATGTTTTCAATACTTGGGGTGAGAAACGTGCAAATTATTTTATGTGGACTGTTATCGCTTTTATATTCTTTCTAAACTTGCTATGCGTATGGACTAGGATGTATTGTCAGCTTTAGTCACATATATTTTATGTGTACTATTCAAGGTTGGCTTATTTGTATTGTCAGCTTTAGTCACACGGTTCATGTGTACTATTCAAGGTTGGCTTATTTAGATACTGTAGCGTGCACCTATAGGTTATTAATACTTTGGAGGTTATCCGAGTATTTATTGGTATTGCGGGGGTTACCCGAATATCTATGTTAGAACGGAGGGTATCCGTGTGTTATGTTGGAGCGGAGGGTATCCGCAGGCTTTTAGTGAATCCTTAGTCTAGCTAGCAAGCGTTTTGCGTATATGTCCACTATATTGTTAGATGAATTTAAACCTATGATCTCACCAGCGAAAGCTGACTTTTAGCACGTTTTCTCAGGTAATTAAGAGATGATATGGATGCATGGATTGGAAGGCTCGGCTAAGGCTCCTGGTTTATGGATCTGTTTTTCTAAACTCTGATATTGAATTATGGACCTACTTTTATTTCTTTTCGGCCTAACTCTAGATGATGTTGGGATAAATGTAAACTTTAAAACCCCGTTTTGGTTGCGTTGTTATTATGTTTACTTTATCTCGTTCTATTATGTCTTGTGTTGGATACCAATCCCCGTAGCACTCCGAAAGCTTGTTGAGTCTTCCGCTGTATCAAATTTTGGGGGTGTTACAAATGTCACAATAATTACAATATAAACCATAGAATCTTCAATAGGTTGATCCGCTATGACAACAAAAACCCCCACCAACATAACCATAGCAAGACTAGTTTTTTTTAAACATAAGGACAAATAAGTCTTATTTATTGAGGATTACATAGAAACATAACAAGGATACATTTTAAACAACCCTAGCTCAAGACTAGTGCCTCCATATCTTATCAACAACATATGATAGAACCGTGAGTGGTATTAGGAACCCCAAAATCCTGACCAAAACTACATAATCTTCATCCGTAACAAAAGTCAAATAGGTGATGGCAACAACGATATATACCATTGCGATAATAGTAATTAGGCTCGGCATTTTCGGAAGTATTTAATGAGTGAAAAGGGTTAAGAATAGGAAATGTGAAATGATAGGAAAATGGTTGATGGAAGAAATGGAAATTTGAAAGGGGTATATGTAGGAAGAAAACTAGCCGTTAGATTACTATTCTGAACCGTTGGAAATCACTATTCCCGACCGTTAGACACAGTACACCTAGCCATTAATTTACTATTCATAACCATTACCTTCAATATTCACAACCCTTAAATACACCAGTTACTTGATCTTTTCTAAGCACAAATAAGTCTAACTAAACCACGTCTCCTAAATCTTAATAATAAAAATCTCTCGACAACCCTCTGATCGAAATTTCCTAATACAGAAATTTCGTTAAACTCGAATTCCGGGACGGAATTCACAATGAGGGGTAGGTACTGTAAACTCCCGTAAATTTCCCTATAAATAGTAAGAGTAAATCAAAGACTAATATATCATATGTTAATTAATAACGTTTTTACCAATAACAAATTTTTTTTATCAAATATGCTATGATACTTAAAAATCACTCTGATATTCATGATCTCATTTTGCTTGGAACGATGCTCACACATGTACCACTATAGTCTAAAATCATGAGAATATTAAAAAAAAAAATTTATTCGTTACGAACCTATTCACTAAATTTTGGAGTCGGTTAATGATATTGAGATGTTTTTCAAAAGTTTTACTATTCACGATACACTATTCACTCTCGAACTCACTAAATATTTACTAAACATTTCACTAATCACAAATTAATTATTTTCACTAATCCTAATTATATATAACCGGACCCTTAATTTCATTCTAAGCCCAACTATAAAACCAGCCTGTTACTATTCACAGCCCACAAGAATTTGAGCCCAAAACCACTTATAATTATTTTAGTAAAACTCGACTATACCATGCCAGAAACACGTCTCGTACTCTTTACTCTTACACAAGACACATAAGTATTTTCACATTCCCTCTTTCCTCACCTAGTCGACTTCAAGTATGTCAAGTTTCAACTTCCCATGTCGAGTCTAAATACATTTTTACGAGGCAAAGTATTTGTCCAAAAACAACGTCATACGTTTTGCAACTAATCCAAAACTAAACCATTTTAAGTCCCGTTTGTTTCTAATGAGTTCTAAAACCATTCTTAACTCAAACATATGTTTTAAACATTACATGTGATCGGTTATCACCAGTCCTAGCCAAGTATACAAATCGTTTGCAAAATAAAAGGCATGTCGACATGTATTATTAAAACAAAGCTTGTACCTCCCTATTTCATGCTCACACAATACTTATTTTATATCCCTAGACAAGTACAACATGCATTTTTAAATACAAACTCAATTGCACAATTCATTTGTAAAATCAAAACAACACGTTTTCTTTTGATCTTTGTGGATGTCGACATGCTAGCAAACAAGAAAACCATGCCATTTTTGTTCCTCTCAAGACTTTTGATTACACGTTAACATCCAATCTCATAATTCATGGTCACTGGAACACTCAAAAACCCATATATATAGCACCTTGCATGCATGCATTCGTTCCTACATACATACAAACCAACCTCAAAAATATACTAAGTCTTAGTTTTAGTTCCTGATTCAAATCGCTTTGGCTAGAGAGCAAGCTTTTCAAATGGAGTTTAGGAGGAACAAATCCTTGTTTGAGAACCTTGGTCGAGCCAACATACACACTACACTCTCGTATTCACTTCCCCTCGACTCTACGTCTCGTTTTACCCCACCATTTTGGTGTAGTAAGTCTCACACAACTTTTTCCATTTTTATTTAAAACGTATTCCTTGATTTTTAACGTATAAATCACAAACAAATGCACCTTATTACTCGTAAACTAGATAAACAACATATACGTATTATACTTTCGTCTATATATTTCCCACCTTAACAATCACGTAATATAAAGACTTGAACCTAAAAAGTTACGTATAAACTATTTTTGAATACCTTTCTAACGTATCACAACAAGTCTTGAAAACTCTTAAAATTTTTCTAAGTCTTTTTCTTATAAAAACTCGTTCCATGCAAGCCCAAAACGAACGTATATCTTTGAATTCCACGTAACGAGCACTATATTTTATTTCACAAACTATTAAACCTCCCGAAAAACTATCATTTTCGTGTATAACATTTGTAATAAAAATCACGTCTCGACCCTTTAAATAAAGCAAAGCATCACGACTTGGAAACCATTTCTGAAAAACTAATAAACATCGGTTGGGCCTTATAGCCCAATCCTTTGAAAATAATCAAATCGTATAAGCAGTCTAATAAGTTGTCTCGAAATGTGTTTAGTGTCCTAAGATAAGCCCAAAACCAAGCCCAAAACCCTTATAAGCCCAATGGATATAAAAAGCTTAACGGGCCTAGTCCATTTTTGTTAACAAGCCCAATAAGTCACAAATCAGCTTTTTCGACAAATAAGCAGTTTTAAAAAGTTAATTAAGCTATTTTTAGTTTAATTAAGAAATAAAAATGTTAAATTTTGAATTTGGTAAATTTTGGACTAAATTTGCAAAAGTTATAATTTTCGGGTCAAAAGTGTCACTTTTATAAACTTTAGGTAAAAATTGTCATTTTACAAACTTGAGGATGAAAAACTGATTTTATAAACTTTTGGGATGAAAAATGTAAAAATTATAAAGTTTTGGACGTAAAACGTAAAAAGATTTAACTTTGGACTAACGACATAACGCTAACACCGTTAGGATAAAAAGTGTAAAAATCTGAAAAGACAAGGGCCGTATAATATAATTAATATTTTTATTTTACTTTCCATTTTTACGATTTCACATTCACGAAGTTACATTTTATTTCAAACTATTATTATTACTATTAAACTTTACATTATATATATATATATATATATATATATATATATATATATATATATATATATATATATATATATATATATATATATATAACTTAACTAAACTTACGATATAATATAAAACCAAAAGTTTTACTATCGTTAAATTAACAACTCACGTAATCAAAAACTACTCGCGATTAAAACATTAAGACTATCAAAAACTAAAACTTGCCATATATTATCTAGGTCGTGTGTGGAGCCGTTTCCTTATTGCAAACTGAGTATCGATATTTTTACCACTATACCACTAAGGTGAGTTCATAGCCTCGCCTTACTTATTTAAATGTTTTATAAACCTCGCGAGGGGGATACATGCTAGTTTTTACAAACTGAACACAAGTATTTTCTTTTGGTATGCTATACCTGATATCGTTATTGCTTAAGTCCTTTATTGCCAAAAGTCCCTCATATCATGAGCCTTAGTCACCCAGAGGGTGAACGTAAATAATTGTGGATAGATCTATTAGGGATTGACAATCCCCGTTTGGGCGTTGGAGAAAACTATCAAACGCACTTTATTTGAAATCTAATAGGTTACTGGCAAGAAACTTTCCCGAGGGCCACTGTTACTATAATCCATCATTTATGATGAGATCTGTTAATCGGATGTGTCATGAGCTTAATGCAATAACAACTGTTTTTAACTTATAATTGTATGACGGTGCAATTATCACTTATAACTTGTGTTCAACTATTAAACTTAAACCTATGAATATCACTCAACTTTTGTTGATTTTTAGCATGTTTATCTCAGGTATATAACGAGCAAGGATGGGACGGAGGAGCACGAAATTCTCACAAAGGCTATAAAATTTTTACTATCATTCGAAAACCTATTTAATAAACTTTGAAACCACTGGACCTCATTTTGAAAACTCTGATAATTACTAAACTTCGAATGATAAATGTTTTAAAAAAATCATTTTCTACTGAAAAACTATGAGCTGTGAAGTAACACCCAATCTTTCTTCCGCTGCAAATATTTTAAAATTGGGGGTGTTACAGGATCTAAGGAAAACTTGCTAGGTGTTTTTCCTGCAAGACTTCTAGGATGATAGACGTAAGTATGACTGCAGCAAGAACGAACCCATAACCAATCTTCCATGAACTTCCAACATAATAACGGTACCAGTTCCAGTACTTTCTATGCTTAATGCCATAACCTGAAATCCATGATACGAATAACATATACCGCTAGAGCTATAGTTTTGGCTTTTGCAGCCAAACATTTTTTGTTTCAATCCCATAAAGGCTAGAATCTATTTAAGATTTCTATAAAACTCTAATGTTCCATTATATTTTGGTGATGGATTAGTAAAAACATGAATCTTTTACTTGAATTTTCAAGATTTAGGGATTGATATTGGAATTAAAGTTTAGTATAACTGTATAAGGCAAAGATCCATTACACTTTTTTGAGCGTCTGGTGTCCTTAGCACTGCTTATTGATGTGGCTCGTCATTTTTATGTTTGAGATTCCAAATTTGCTTCACTACAGCCATCTAGCCTGTCATTTTCTTGTAATCCAGTCATCACACTAAGTCATCATGGCCAATGTTAAAAATCAGCACAAAATCATAGTGTTTGAGTAAAATGGGTAATTTCAGAAATAAATACTTCTAGTGATATTGAAACGCAACAATAGTGAAATTTATAAAGAAAGTAAACCATTTTTCCAATGAAGATAAAGTAACACAACATTTTGGAGAAGGCGATACAATAAAGGGCGAATAACTACATGTTACGTTCCACGTCTTTACAAAAAATTCAGAAAAGTTATTCAAAAACTAAGGATACCAAACGTATTTGATCTATCTTTGAAAAAGTTGAATTCACCAAGATCTTGTGTTTTTCTATGGTGTGTATTAATTTACACACCTTTTATAAGACCAAAACCGGGCTCAAATGATCAAAAACTAACCAAATTATGCCAAACATGCTGTGTTTTTGCATTTGTGATTATGCAGGTACGGATATTTAAGAAAAAGACAAAAACCACGAGAAAACGGCAAAATCAAGCATGAGAGTAGAAAAGAGTGTACAGAAGCCGAGGCCCGGGAATGCTTTCTCATCTATGGATCACTATTATGCCAAATTGTCTAGAATTAGCCCTTGAAGAATCATCAATAGTCACAAGTGGCCCTTGGAAGAACTTTGAAAATTTGGCAAACTTAGTCCTTGAAGTTACAACATTTGAAACCTTGGTCCTTAAATTTTTTTTACCAATAATACTAGACTAATTACTACATCAAGTCTGCCATATCAAACCCAATCCAATTACAAAATCCAAAGCCCAAATACCACAATCCCAGCCCACTACTTTAACCATATGACCCGAGCCTACTCCCTACCCGGTCAAAACACCCAAACAAAGTCAAACGTAATAAATAAATAATACTTTTACCCCGCCCTCTCTTTTTCCCCAATTCACCCACATACCCAGAACTTACTATTCACCATGAACCCTAACTCCCCAATCCTTTTAATTACCACAATTAAGGGTAATTGGGTCCATTCAGATGGTTTCTAGAAGTTATTCAGAGGTGTCAGGTGATGTCAGATCAAAGAAGCACAAAATGGGACAGGTGTCAGAGTGCAATTGGATTTAACGCGTCATATTATTCAATCCAAGGGTGATTAATTAATGATGGAATGATTGATCGTGATCAAGGGTTCAGATTATGCTCAAAGAAACACACCACACGGATTGCCAAGCTGGCAATCCGTGGCCTCCTTACATCTAGAACTATCTTACTTGTAGTATAAATAGAATGCTTAGGCTAGTGATTTAAGTGTGGAGTCTTTGAGTAGCAAAGCTCTGCCGAATTTTTCTTGTATTAGTTTAGTGTAATTGTAATTGATTTTAATAAAATTCTGTTTTCACCTTTAATCAATGCAACTTTTAGTTAACTTGTTATTCTTTTTAGCTTATATCTCTTAAAGTTTTCAGTTTATTCAGCTTATTTTCATTTCCTTAAAGTTAGTTTTTCATTTCAGTTTTTATTATCATTTAGTAATTCAATTTAAATCAAAAAATATAAAAATTAGAAATAGTTTTATTAGATTTAACTTACAAATAAGCTAAGATCTGTTTTTACATTCAAATTAAGCTGTTGAGGTTATTTTGGAATTGTTTCTGTTTGAATTCCACAAAAGTGCATGTTCAGTCACCAAAAGTCAACTAACTTTATTCCTTTGATTTTGATGGTGGTTTGGATAAGTTGAGACAGACATGGATGGTCTTAGCCTATCCTAAAGATAGGCTAGCTAAGTGAATCCTCTCTATTTTGAGCTGAGAGGAAAATCATCTGTAAGTTTTTATTCTCAATTTTGCTTGATTCAGTTGATAATCTCTGAGATTTTAGATAATTGTTTGATTATTAGTTGTTATTGACTGTTGGAATTGCTTTTAAGTAGTGTAGTATTGGTTATTCTGATCATCAGTATTGAGTAGTTAAGAGTTAGTATAGATTTTTAGTGTTAACTGTTTAATATTGGAATGATTGGATCTGTCATTTTGTTCATCTGTTGAAACTAGTTGATCATAACTGATCATTTGGCTGTACACTGAGATTTTTGAGGTAATTGAATCAGTAGAATGATAAGTTGTTAAGAAATTCACAGTATCTCAGTTTAATAATCTCATAAGGGAGTGTTTGGGACTGTGATTTGCTGAGTGTAAGTGTGGAGTATTTGCTGAAATTTTGTCACATCTAGGTTGCTTTAGTGTAATTTTAGAGTATTAAATCTTAAAATCAGTAGTTCATTTGAATAAAAAGTCAAATAAGGATTCTAAAAGCTTAACAGATATATTATATAGAAAACCGATAATGTAGTTGCATAAGTAGTTACAATTTAGTTATAATTAGCTTAATTTTGCATCATTGAAGCTTTATATCATTTGTAAAAGTAAAATTCAGCAGTAGAAATCCAGTTTAGTCAAAGCTTAGGTTGCATTATATAAGTCAAAAACTGTAGTAAATTTAGTTCATAAGCACCTGATCTCAAGTCCATTCAGTAGATCATATTGATTTGGAATTTGTAGTTTCTTGATTTTCTTAGTTCTCAGTAGGTTAGAGTAACTTTTGCTCCTTTAATTTTCTAGTTAAGAGTAGCTTAGGTGTAGCTTATTGAATCTGCTTCTTAGGGGTTTGGATTGTTTTCTGTTTTGTGCATTAGAGGTGTTTTACTTACTTAAGCTTGTTCTTGATGATTATTTGTCATATCTGAGTTGTATTGGTTGAGTTTTAGTAGATTGCTTTGAATTTGTTCTCTTGGCTTTTCCTATAGTGCGTATTTGCTTATCTTTAGTTTACATTAACTGCTTATAGCTTGCATTCTGTATCTCTTTGCTTATCTCTGTTCATTTTTTAGTTTCATTGAGCTTATTGAAGCATTAAACATCTATTTGATTAGATTGGTTGAGATTTGTGGCAAGTAAGCTTATAAATAAGCACTTGCGATAAGTTATTTTGGCTTAAATAAGCACTTCTGCTTAGTTTTTTTCATTTCAAAATTTTTCTGCAATCTTTTTATAATATTATAGATTTTCTGTAAATTTTTCATAATTTTCTGAGTTGATTTGATATTTTTCTTAATATTTCTTCCTTTTTAATCATTTTTAAATAACAAAAATCCATAAAAAATCAGAAAAAGCTTTGAAAAATACAAAAATATTTTTAGAAATTCTTTTATAATATTTTAGAATTTTTAGAATTAAATTTTCATATTTCCACATTAATTTTCTATTTTTCCTTATTTTGAATTCATTTTTAATTCCAAAAATAGAAAATAAATTCTAGAAAATAAATAAAAACTCAAAAAAATATTTTTCTTTTTCTTAAAATTCATTTTAATAGTTTAAGATTTTTAGAAAATATTTTCAAGTTTGTAGGATCATTTTTCCTTAAACGTTACATTTTAAATTTTACGGTTACATTTCCGTTTTTACGTTCTTCACTTTGGTGCATAATTAGCTGGAACTCTTTGCATATTTCATAGTTGTTAGTGATTACTTGAATATCTCAATTGTTATTTTTCACTTTCTCACTTTCCAATTCACGATTTCACGAATCAATATTCTCGATTCCATTCGCCTTCGTTGGGAAACGACTCGGGTGATCCGTATTTTACGCGGATCACTTCGATACTAAACTATATATTATATAATTGGTTTTCACGACGAATCAATTTTTGGCGCCGCTGCCGGAGAAGGTTGAAAAGAATTTTTGAATTCCGTTTTGAAAAATCGTGTTTTGTTAAGCCTTCCTCTACTTTGTATATATATTTCTATAAAAATTGAAAAATTCAAAACACTTTTCCTAAAGTGTTTACAAAATACCAAAAAAAATAATAAAAGTTACAGCCTCGACTCGACCGAAAGGAAGGGCGTTGTAAACCAAAAAAAGTCTCACAATATAACGAAAACGTAATTTAGTTGTTTATCAGACTATTTCAATTACTACAACCGATTAAGCGGGAAATACGGAAGCTAAGACATTAAATTGCTAGCTGAAGAGAGATCCATTCTTCTCTCCCGTCCCGTCGCGCATGGTTTTGAAAGAAACGGTTTTCAATTAACGTTACGTTTTTAGAAAAGAAAAACAAAAGAAATAAAAAGTTTTTTGTGAAAAAATATAAAAAACAAAAAGATTTTCTTTTCTCTTTTCTTTTTCATTTTCTTTTTCATTTTGCTCGTGGTGTATGCACACCCGATCTTCTTTTGAGAGTCTTACGTCTCCATTCTCTAACCCCGATCGGGTTTTACGACATACGAGTTGGGTTCATTTCCTTGACGATGAGGAGATGAACCAAAACGAACACAACGGACCCCCGCCGATGGGTGGTCCGCAGCACAATGTTATCCCACCGATGGGACAACAACCGGCATTTGATCCACGTCCGATGGAAGAACAACTCCAATCACCATTCAATGGTGTTAGGAGAGCTATGGTGATTCCGGACATCAATGCTAATTTTTAGATCAATCACGGATTACTCAATTTGATCACGGGTATATCCTTTCACGGGTTCGATCACGAAGACCCCTATGCTCACATCAGAAATTTCACCGACATCGCTGAGACCATAAGGATGAACCAAGTTCCTCACGATGTGGTGAAATTGAAGCTATTTCCTTTCTCCTTAAAAGGAGCAGCCCGGACTTGGCTGGAAAAGGAACCACCTAATTCGATTCACACTTGGAATGATCTCGCTTCCAAGTTTGTGAATTACTTCTATCCTCCCTCTAAAACTTCTAACCTACGTTCTCAAATCTTTCGGTTCCAACAAGCTTTTGATGAAACGTTTAGTTAAGCTTGGGACCGATTCAAAGATTTGAAGGAAAAATGTCCGAACCATGGGTTTACCGACCTTCAGCAGATTGATACGTTTTATAATGGGTTATGTCATGCTGACCAAGACTCACTCAACTCTGCTACGGGTGGTAACTTGTTGGCTAGGAACACGAATGATGCTTTCATGATAATTGAGAATAAAGCTCGTGTGAGAATGTCAAGGAATGAACCTCAAGTGTCTAATAATGGTAAAAATAATGATGAATTGGTAAATATGATTGTGGCTTTAACGAAGAAAGTTGATGCAATGTCTATTGAAAAACCAAACCATCAAGTCAATGTGGTTAGTCACGGTTATGAGGCTTGTGGTGGTCCACATTTGTATTATGAATGTCCGGCCACCGGTGCCTTTTCTCATGAGAACGTGTATGCTGTAAACGCGGGTAACAACGGTTACCCACAACCTCAAGGAGACCGTAATCTCCTCAGCTACCGTTCTCCTCATTTTCTTGGACCACCTTTTCTCGAACAACAAAACCAAGTCCCTCGGAAGAGATGAGTGGCAATCCCACTTATCGTTCTGATTTTTCTGATACAACGTATGGAGCTTTTCATTTCGATCACTCGGAAGAGACGAGTCGTGGCAGTACCACTTCTCATGCTTTTATCTCTCTTCCGGAGTATGAGTAATTTCGTTTTGATTTGCTTTAGTATTGGGTTAGTTGACTAGCAACTAATTCTGCCCAAATCCTTCAAAACCCGAGATTTTTATTTGCTTTCTAAAAAAATATAAAAAATACAACAATAATCATCTCTCATCTTTATAACTAGTATTTAGGTTTTCTAATCCTAGCGACACTATTCCTAGCTGAACGATCAATCCCCCGGTACTTGTCACTATACTATACTACAACGATCAGGTACACTGCCTGGAGGGGGTTGTAAGCTTCTCGAGATCCCTCGAGAGGTAAAGCCTGGTGCAATCCCCACGCATCAGCAAACCCGAGGGGCGAAGTTAAGGCGATCATAACTCGCAGTGGTGCTCAATATGATGGACCCACAGCTCCGACTACCTCTACTTCTTCGTCTCCGCCTAAGGTAGTGGACTGTGAGACCGAGGCGACAAAGGACCCGGTTCCTCCTATTAATAATGGAGGAGCTGAAAACGGCCAACCTCCGGTTGTCCAAAAGTCGAAAGATAAAGAAAAAGTCGTTTTTGAGAATAATGTGAAATACAAGTCTAAATTGCCATATCCGTCACGATTTAACGATGAAGAGCTCCGTGCAAAGTCTAAAATACAAATGGAAAAATTTCTGGATATTTTTCAAAAGTTGCACTTTGATATAAGTTTTATGGATGCTCTTGTGTACATGCCGAAATTTGCTTCAATGTTCAAAAATCTCATAAGTAATAAAGAGAAATTGCTTGAATTAGCCAAAACGCCGATAAATGCTCAATGTTCCGCGATTCTTCTCAAGAAGCTTCCCGAAAAGCTTGGTGACTCGGGAAAGTTTCTCATTCCATGTTCATTGAAAGATCAAGAAGTTTGTAACGCCCTGGCCGATTCAGGTGCGAGTATAAACCTCATGCCATTATCGATCTACGAACAACTTGGAATGGGGGCTCTTAAACCGACGAGAATGACTTTGGAGCTTGCTAATCGATCGATCACTCATCCAGTTGGAATTGCTGAGGACGTTTTTGTTCGTGTGAATTCGTGTACTTTTCCGGCAGATTTCGTTGTTGTCAATTTTGAAGCTGATCCGAGAGTTCCTCTAATACTAGGGCGACCATTTTTACGAACCGCTAAAGCCCTAGTAGATCATTTTGAGGATACTCTAACTTTACGACATGATGACGATATTATGATTTTTAAAGCCGATGCTTCGAAATTGAAGAAGTACTCCGTCAAAAGCATCGATGTTTGTGATTTTACCTTTGATGATTTTGTCAAAACTTTCGTCTCCGACTCTTCCCCATCATTTCCTCCGACTAAGGATTATGATTCTTTTTGGGAAGAGGTCGATGAATTTCTTGCAATTGAAACGATTCCGATTTTTGAGACTGACGACTCTTACTTTGATTCGGAGGGTGATATTATTTTTCTTGACAATTTTTTGGACAATGAATCGTCAATCCCTTCGGATAAAGTTAAGACGAAGATTGAGCTTATAATTGACGATCCTCTGGAGCCCGAGCTCGAGGAATTTTTACCAGACTTTGAGAGTTTTACCTTTACGACTGAGGAGATGAGTGGCAATCCCGCTTATCGTTCTGATTTTTCTGATACAACGTATGAAGCTTTTCATTTCGATCACTCGGAAGAGACGAGTCGTGGCAGTACCACTTCTCATGCTTTTATCTCTCTTCCGGAGTATGAGTCATTTCGTTTTGATGAATCTGAATATGAAATGGAAAAGTTTTCTAAACCTGAATATGAAAGATTCAGTTTTGATCTTGAAGTTGATCATGATCCGGGTGGTGTGTTTAAAAATGAGAGTTTTAATGAAGATTTTATCCCAACCCTCCCACCCGGAAAAGTTTGTAAAATAAGCTTAAATGATAAAATTCATAATTTCACAATTATGAAGTTTTCTTTTGATGATGATGAGTTTTTCAAGATTGTTATCATGACTTTCTTGCCATTTTTAACATTTGGTGTGGTTTCTCTTATCCTTCACTCCGTGGAGAGTGAGGATGTTGTTTTTGACCCTGGTATCGTTTTTGAAAGTTTTCAACATTAAAATACCAGCGGTTATCTCTTCGGGATGGAACTTTCAAATAAATCATATGTTTTTCAAATATTTTGAATGAAAACCCGAGTGAGATTATTTTTCCACGGTTTTTCCCCAAGGACGAATTAATTCGGGGATCGAGTCAAGCTACGTGACTCGGAAATCAAAAACAAAGCGCTTCGTGGGTGGCAACCCATGCTTATCCAATTTTATCTTCTTATTTTTCTATTTTCTAACGAATAACGTGAGGAGGGGGCGCCTCTTCTACTCTTGTGTTCCGTGGTTGTTTGTGATTTTTGTTAGGATTGTCCGCGATTTATGATGACTCTCGTGCTCGTTATCTTCTCTCCGCTCGAGTTTCATTCATCGGTGCTACTTGGAAATCCTATATCCGTGAATCTTATCGACTAACGTTTTCTTTGGCATAATTAATAAACGGCCTAGAATTTTGTTAGGATTACCTTTACCCGAAAAAAAACATTGAGGACAATGTTTCATTCTAGTCTGGGGGAGGGTGAATCTTCAACTCGATTTTAACCTTGCATTTTTCACATGTCGTGCACTCTTGCAACTCCGTTTTTCCACCAAAAATAAAAAAATTGAAAAAATTGAAAATTTCAAAATTTTGATGAAAAAGTCATGAAAAAGCAACAAAAAATGAGAAAAAGTTGAAAAAGTTGTACAAAAATATAATAAAGTTTGAATAAGTGTTTTGACACCTTGTTGACTTTCTTGCTGGCGAGAGTAGGAATAAATATTTTGACTTGACCGGGCGTGTTGAGCCCTAGCTTGTTCCCTTAACCAATGATGATCACATAAGCTTGTGCTAGTTTTGTACACCAGGAGCTATAAAATGCGAATTCTTTCTTAAGAATCTGCAAGTTCCTGTACTTGACTTTATACATGCGCAGCTTAAAAGCTTTCGCTAGTCTTTTACATCAGGAGCTAGAAAACGCGAATTCTTTTTCTAGAATTTGCAAGTTTCCATATCTGACTTTATATATGCGTGGATGATTATCGGCTAAGTATTCGCTGGTTTCATTACTTGGAATCTTAAATTGTGAAGAGCGAGAAATGATAGAGTTTATTTAGAAGTTAGATGCTAAACATGGAGTAGTAGTTCTCTTTAGAGCTCATGAGAGGTACTTGTGGCTTTTTACTCCCATCAGAAACGTCACCAATATATAATAGATGTTCTAGGTTAATTAGTGGTATTTTGGTTTGAATAATATTTAGTTCTTTATTTTCTTAAGAGAATTTTTGCTTTAGAAGTTGTGTACATATCAAGGAACATAAAAAATAAGAGCAAAAAGTGAAAAAAAATCAAAAGTCAAAAGTTGATTATCTATGTGGTTTTGGAGCTACCCGATAAGCTTCCATTGATCAAGAAAGAAAAAAGTATGAAAAATATGAGAAAAGTGAAAAAAGTAAAGAATGAAGAAAAGTGAAAGTTGAAAGTTGTATCGAATAAGAGCTTATGTATAAATAAGTTGTTGGCGCGTGAGGTGCATGTGAATGATTATAAATTGGACACATGAAGTGCACGTGTAGTACTCCGCAACTTATATTTCTGATATTGTATGTACCAAAATTCCTTGATGTGGACCGAATTTCTATTGCAGTGGTTCTTAAGAGAAAATGAATAACTACTTATCGTTTTAACTTAGGTATCACTATCGGACTAAAAAATAGTGAAACGAGAAAATATGAAGCAATTCATTTCTCAACAAAAATAAAATATTGAGATACAAAACCTATGAAATGGGAGTAAGGAGTTTCACAAGTAATTGTTATGAGTAGTGTTAGCATCTAATTTGTAGATAGGCTGTGATCTCGTTTATACGCTTAGTTTGGGGACTTGTGAAAAATCAAGGATGACGATTTTTATCCGTATGGTCACTTTTCTATGAAAAGTGTTTCTACTCGTTGACCCTAATAATTATTGCAAAATAATGAAAGTTCAATAAACCGTCACAAGTATGAAGTAAGAAAAGTCCAAAAATAGAAAGTGTAAGTGAAATAAAAGAATAAAGGAAAATATTGAAAAACGGAGCGTTTTCGGGAATAAATGATTTTATTACTTCTTTCGAACCTCCTTGCTACTTTTCAAAGTTAGTAAAAAGAGTTTTGAAATTATTTATCCCAAAAGCGTGAATTGATCACATTGCGTGAGGACACGACAATACCTTAGTCTGGGGGATTTTGGTGTGTATTAATTTACACACCTTTTATAAGACCAAAACCGGGCTCAAATGATCAAAAACTAACCAAATTATGCCAAACATGCTGTGTTTTTGCATTTGTGATTATGCAGGTACGGATATTTAAGAAAAAGACAAAAACCACGAGAAAACGGCAAATCAAGCACGAGAGTAGAAAAGAGTGTACAGAAGCCGAGGCCCGAGAATGCTTTCTCATCTATGGATCACTATTATGCCAAATTGTCAGAATTAGCCCTTGAAGAATCATCAATAGTCACAAGTGGCCCTTGGAAGAACTTTAAAAATTTGGCAAACTTAGTCCTTGAAGTTACAACATTTGAAACCTTGGTCCTTATATTTTTTTTTTACCAATAATACTAGACTTATTACTACATCAAGTCTGCCATATCAAACCCAATCCAATTACAAAATCCAAAGCCCACATACCACAATCCCAGCCCACCACTTTAACCATATGATGTAACACCCCTAAAATCGGGTCCAGCGAAAGCATACATGTCACTAGGGCGCTACTAATTGGTATCACGACACAAAGTAAAGAGAACGATTTTATCTCAACCGTTTAGGAAAATTTTATAAATCAAAACATTAAGTTTACATCATTCCAGAAACAGTGCGAAAAATATAGGCCCATAAAAGAGTTTAAGCAGTCCCAAATACATCAGAGTCATCTGTGACCATGCCATGCCTTGCCAAAAGCCTTCAATAGTAGCTATCGCCTTCAACCTGAAAATACTTGCTAAAAAGTGTCAACACGAGGCTGGTGAGTTCATAGGTTTGTATAAATAACAATTTAGTATAAAAGAAATGTGAGTTCGATAAAAGTTTTGTGACCATTGTGTTGCTCACAATGTCATGAAAATATAGTTTACTTTCAAGTAAATGTAGTAAAGTCGACCACAAGGTTTTCGAGTGTGAATAACCATTCACATATAAATCAAGTTCAGTTTTAGTGACTACTGCTTTACTCACAGTGTCATGATAAATATTAGTAAAGTAGACCATAAGTATTAAGCATAAAGTTGGACCATAGGCAAAGTATGTGATCATTACAATGAATATAATGTCACATAAAAGTAAAAGTCTATTACGCTAGCACTAAGTTCATGCAACCGAAGCTATGACAGTATGCATGCTCTAGAAGCATGTTAAATATAGAGGCCCGACAAGTGTTTATCCCGATACACTTGTAATTCGACATGTTATACGTTCGCGTTTGCCTATCCGGTCAAACCGAACGGGGGAGTCACCCCAATAGATCTATTTATAACATTCGCGCTTCCCAGCAGGAATTGACGGTTCAAGAGTTTGGGCAAACTGGGATTCAAAGGCTTAGGCTAATCCGCGTAATAGTTTAAATAAAGCATAAGTTTCAGTGTGGTCCATAAAAGTGTTTGCATAAAAGCAATTGTCATTCAAGTGTTTGCGTAACAACAATGATTTGTAAAGTGGTTTGCATAAAAACAATAGTTCATAGAGTGTGTTGCATAAAAGCAATAGTTCATAAAGTATGTTGCATAAAAGCAATAGTTCATAAAGTGTGTTCCATACAAGCAATAACTCATAAAGTGTGTTGCATAAAAGCAAGAATTCATAAAGTGTTTGCACGTTTCTCACCCCAAGTTTGTAAAGCAAAGTAATTAAAGAGTGGGGCTATAAACTTACAGTAATATGAAAATGTTTAGAGTACTTGTGAAAGTAAAAATAAGCAGTTGAGCATGTATCTCCCCCAAAGAGTTTATAAAGTAATTAAACGAGTAAAAGTGGGGCTATGACTCACCTCGGCAAATAGCAGTCTGATAGTGAAAATATTGAGTAGTGATAGTGAGCGGCACCGACACGCGACCTAAATTAGTTTCGCAAATCTTAGTTTACATGTTTGTTTACAACTCACGGTGTTCAAATAAGTTAAAGTGTCTAAATATGGTTGTGTTCAATATTGCTTGTGTGGTATGGTTTATGTTTAAATAGATTTCAAAATATTTGTAAGTATTGGCTCTTTGGAAGTGCGTAAGTCTTTAAGTGATACGGTGGGTATATATATATGTATGTAGATACATTTGCAATTATATTAACTTAGTGGATGATAAGTTAGAAAAATTGTATAATTTATTTGCAATAGATAATCTTATATTATCTAGTTTTCGTAGTGTCATCGAGTTTGTGAAAATAGGCCAAGTATAAGAATTTTACAATAATCGGGCATGACTTGGTCGTAAATATTAGTTTCCCTTTATAAATCAATTGCCACAAAATATCCCATGTCAAAATATAGTTTATATAATAGTCTAACTAATTAAAATGTTTAGTATTAATTTTTGTTGAAAAGATATTAGCCAACCCCTAATAGTTCAAGTACCATTTTTTAAAAAATTGTCAAAAAGAAATAAAATCAAAAAGAAATAAAACCAAAATGACAGGTGCAAGATTCGATCCCCTGACCTCAGGATCACAGCAAAGCGCTCCAACCATTGGGATAGTTCCTCCTTTTATGTTTTAATATGCAAAAGATTTAATTATATCATTTTTCAGTTATGTGATATATATATTTTGCATGAATAGAAGACAGTGTGAATATGAGTTGTATTTGGAGTTTGTATTTCATTTCAAATCTTGTTTCGCCAACTTAAACATGCACTCCAGTATCTAAATCTTCAAGACAAGCTATTGTTTTGTTAGGCTAGGCTGAAAATGCTTGAACAAGTCGTATGGCTTATGGGTGTTTCGACTCAACTCCAAACGAAAACAAAATATTTAAGCCGATAGATAGGCAAGTCTTTATGAGCTCGTTTAGAAGTCGATAAGTTACAAAATAAATTTTTGTATTTTTAACTTATTAATAAGCACTTGGTATTGGGTTGGGGTTGTTATGACTCGTTTGTGGTTCGGTTTGGGTTTATTTTCAAGCCCGGTAATACGATAAGCTCGTAAGCAAGAATATAAGTTAGTTAACTCACGAAATAAGCTATTTTATGAATAAGTACTTAGTCCTAAGAGCCAAAACTTGAATTTTGTTTATATTCACGTATCCATACGTTGTTTTATGTAAAAAGAAAAAAAGAAAACTTCGAATGAGCTCGAAATATGTGCATGTATGTAGAGTTGAAAACAAATTAGCAATCTCTTATACATCTTGATTATTAGTGTTTAAGAAAGGTTTAGCCATTACCACACAAGCTTAGCAACAACACCATTTTACAAATGTATGTATGACGTGTACATGTTTACTCAAGAAACACTTTGTTTTCAAAACTTAAATATGATTACTAGCCACTAAGTTTTAACATGTTTAATTACAAGAAACATAGGAGTTGAGATGTAAGTGTTCTCACAGTGAGGTATTTGTGTGTGCCGAGTTATAGAGCAAGCCAAAGACCAAACTTCTTAACCCAAGTTTCTTAATACCAAACTTACTCCAAGTTACCCAAGAATATATATGTTAACCCAAATAGCACTAATAAGAAAACAAGCTTTCTTCCTTTCTTCTTCTTATTATGGCCGAAATATGTGAGTGAGTGAGAGAGTTCCATAAATTTTCTAAGTCTTGAATGTTACTTGTAATACGTCAGTGTATATATAGGAAAGTTAGAAGATATTTTATCACTTATAGACATGTAGTACAAGTATTGATAGTTAGTAGAAGTTTTCAAAATGGTAAGGTGTTGAAGATGGGGTTCGGCTGAAATTAGGGGGAGAAGGGGATACCATGCTCCTTGTAAAAATTTGTCCACCAACTAGTTTAGTTTGGGTTCAATAGTCTAGTTACTTACTAGTATATAGTTAGTGTATTTATTAAATAAAATGTGTAGAAAATGTGTAAAGTGGTAAAAATAAGATGTAAGTTGTTGTCAATTTTTTTTTTCAATGTATTTTGAGTAGGCATTGCGTGTAAGTCTAAAATGCGAAATAAAAGCGTTTTATGTGAAACTTAAAAATAAAAAGTGTAACTTATAAAATGTAATTGAAATAGTCATATGACATATATTTTATGAAGACATAACTTTGTATAATTCCAGTTAATTTTAAATGCCGTTTTCCGGTTTATGTGATTTAAGTTAACAATTACACGTAAAAGTAATTATGTAAACTTTCAAAATAATTAATTTTGAGTTTGAGGTTGAGCAAGGGCCTAGAGAAATAGTGGGTTGTTATATGAAATATGCTTGTGTGTCACTTTATGTGTAGAAATGTATAAAAAAAAAATTAGTCGGAGTATTGGGTACATTGTTCATGCATTTGAATTACAAAAACTTTTATTCACCTAATTAAATTAAATAAATAATTATAAAATTGTAATTATAATGAAATCAAATGTGCTCTAGCAATTAAATGAGCTTTATAGTAGTATCAATGTACTAAAATTATGTATACCAAAAATTTTATCCGGTGTCGTAGTGCACAATAGTGTGTTTCTAGGTTACGGGATTTAACCAAAAAGTTTTGCGTAAAAAGTGTTCTTGTAAAATTTCAAAGTACTAAATTTGGGTTTGGAATTAAATGTTGACGTGGAAAATTACGGGTTGTTACATATGACCCGAGCCTACTCCCTACCCGGTCAAAACACCCAAACAAAGTCAAACGTAATAAATAAATAATACTTTTACCCCGCCCTCTCTTTTTCCCCAATTCACCCACATACCCAGAACTTACTATTCACCATGAACCCTAACTCCCCAATCCTTTTAATTACCACAATTAAGGGTAATTGGGTCCATTCAGATGGTTTCTAGAAGCTATTCAGAGGTGTCAGGTGATGTCAGATCAAAGAAGCACAAAACGGGACAGGTGTCAGAGTGCAATTGGATATAACGCGTCATATTATTCAATCCAAGGGTGATTAATTAATGATTGAATGATTGATCGTGATCAAGGGTTCAGATTATGCTCAAAGAAACACACCACACGAATTGCCAAGCTGGCAATCCGTGGCCTCCTCACATCTAGAACTATCTTACTTGTAGTATAAATAGAATGCTTAGGCTAGTGATTTAGGTGTGGAGTCTTTGAGTAGCAAAGCTCTGCCGAATTTTTCTTGTATTAGTTTAGTGTAATTGTAATTGATTTTAATAAAATTTTGTTTTCACCTTTAATCAATGCAACTTTTAGTTAACTTGTTATTCTTTTTAGCTTATATCTCTTAAAGTTTTCAGTTTATTCAGCTTATTTTCATTTCCTTAAAGTTAGTTTTTCATTTCAGTTTTTATTATCATTTAGTAATTCAATTTAAATCAGAAAATATAAAAATTAGAAATAGTTTTATTAGATTTAGCTTACAAATAAGCTAAGATCTGTTTTTACATTCAAATTAAGCTGTTGAGGTTATTTTGGAATTGTTTCTGTTTGAATTCCACAAAAGTGCATGTTCAGTCAACAAAAGTCAACTGACTTTATTCCTTTGATTTTGATGGTGGTTTGGATAAGTTGAGACAGACATGGATGGTCTTAGCCTATCCTAAAGATAGGCTAGCTAAGTGAATCCTCTCTATTTTGAGCTGAGAGGAAAATCATCTGTAAGTTTTTATTCTCAATTTTGCTTGATTCAGTTGATAATCTCTGAGATTTTAGATAATTGTTTGATTATTAGTTGTTATTGACTGTTGGAATTGCTTTTAAGTAGTGTAGTATTGGTTATTCTGATCATCAGTATTGAGTAGTTAAGATTTAGTATAGATTTTTAGTGTTAACTGTTTAATATTGGAATGATTGGATCTGTCATTCTGTTCATCTGTTGAAACTAGTTGATCATAACTGATCATTTGGCTGTACACTGAGATTTTTGAGGTAATTGAATCAGTAGAATGATAAGTTGTTAAGAAATTCACAGTATCTCAGTTTAATAATCTCATAAGGGAGTGTTTGAGACTGTGATTTGCTGAGTGTAAGTGTGGAGTATTTGCTGAAATTTTGTCACATCTAGGCTGCTTTAGTGTAATTTTATAGTATTAAATCTTAAAATCAGTAGTTCATTTGAATAAAAAGTCAAATAAGGATTCTAAAAGCTTAACAGATAGATTATATAGAAAACAGATAATGTAGTTTCATAAGTAGTTACAATTTAGTTATAATTAGCTTAATTTTGCATCATTGAAGCTTTATATCATTTGTAAAAGTAAAATTCAGCAGTAGAAATCCAGTTTAGTCAAAGCTTAGGTTGCATTATATAAGTCAAAAACTGTAGTAAATTTAGTTCATAAGCACCTGATCTCAAGTCCATTCAGTAGATCATATTGATTTGGAATTTGTAGTTTCTTGATTTTCTTAGTTCTCAGTAGGTTAGAGTAACTTTTGCTCCTTTAATTTTCTAGTTAAGAGTAGCTTAGGTTTAGTTTATTGAATCTGCTTCTTAGGGGTTTGGATTGTTTTCTGTGTTGTGCATTAGAGGTGTTTTACTTACTTAAGCTTGTTCTTGATGATTATTTGTCATATCTGAGTTGTATTGGTTGAGTTTTAGTAGATTGCTTTGAATTTGTTCTCTTGGCTTTTCCTGTAGTGCTTATTTGCTTATCTTTAGTTTACATTGACTGCTTATAGCTTGCATTCTGTATCTCTTTGCTTATCTCTGTTCATTTTTGAGTTTCATTGAGCTTATTGAATCATTAAACATCTATTTGATCAGATTGGTTGAGATTTGTGGCAAGTGCTTATAAATAAGCACTTGCCATAAGCTGTTTTGGCTTAAATAAGCACTTCTGCTTAGTTTTTTTCATTTAAAATTTTTCTGCAATCTTTTTATAATATTATAGATTTTCTGTAAATTTTTCATAATTTTCTGAGTTGATTTGATATTTTTCTTAATATTTCTTCATTTTTAATCATTTTTAAATCATTTTTAAATATGAAAAATCCATAAAAAATCAGAAAAAGCTTTGAAAAATACAAAAATATTTTTAGAAATTCTTTTATAATATTTTAGAATTTTTAGAATTAAATTTTCATATTTCCACATTAATTTTCTATTTTAAATTCATTTTTAATTCCAAAAATAGAAAATAAATTCTAGAAAATAAATAAAAACTCAAAAAAATATTTTTCTTTTTCTTAAAATTCATTTTAATAGTTTAAGATTTTTAGAAAATATTTTCAAGTTTGTAGGATCATTTTTCCTTAAACGTTACATTTTAAATTTTACGGTTACATTTCCGTTTTTACGTTCTTCACTTTGGTGCATAATTAGCTTGAACTCTTTGCATATTTCATAGTTGTTAGTGATTACTTGAATATCTCAATTGTTATTTTTCACTTTCTCACTTTTCAATTCACGATTTCACGAATCGATATTCTCGATTCCATTCGCCTTCGTTGGGAAACGACTCGGGTGATCCGTATTTTACGCGGATCACTTCGATACTAAACTATATATTATATAATTGGTTCTCATGACGAATCAATTTTTCGCCCATTGTAAAAAGTGAATCAGCCGCATTCCTGTAACCGTACATGATCTTGGGTGAATGATTATAATACACTTAACTTTTAACAATTTTGGACTTGTATATTGTAAGGAGTTCCGGGCAAAAGATCAATTCACTTTTTACTCTAAAATTGACTTGCAACAATCTTGCTCAGGAGCAGCCTCTAACGATGCTCTCTTTTAGGTTGGGAGTTAATGTCAAAATGTGTGTGTGATTTAGTAAAGTCTGCATTTAAATTCAACTATAAATTTTAAGCCTAAAAGTCATCATACGACCTCAATGAAAATAATGACTCTTAGACAAACTAAATGAACATATATGCAAGCAAGCTCAATGTAATCGAAGTGTGATCTGATATTAGACGCAATGGCTACAAATTGACTAATAAAGTTATCAGACAAAAAAAAAGTAATATTTACTACCTCTGATAAGGGCACAACAAAAGATCTATTTGATATCTTAATCCTATACAGACATAATTGTTATATACTATCATACTCTATTGAAGTAACCACAGTGAGAAAAATGACTCTAACCTCAAATACTTGCTCAAACTCAATGGACCAAACACCTATCTATGACTAAACAACTACTTAACAATCAATCATTATTGTGCACTGCCTTCTAGCTGCAGCCACACACCAAACCAAAACCATCTTTATCACCAAGTATATTTTTCATCATCACCAATAACATTTATTTCTTCTTTTGACAATACTGAAGATAAAATCACTAATAGTTTTCCCTAAGTCACTGTCAAATTTTATCACTTGCTAAATATTAAATAAAGAGAAATTTGCAAGAACATAAAGCAATTTGCCCATCAGCTGTAGCACAATACGATTTCAATCATATTATTACAGCAATAATAATATGGTTAAACAATAGGCACTGTTGGAATACGACATCATACTCATTATGAAAGCATATCTAATCGTTACAGATGTCGCAATATAACTTACATTGGAAAGGTGAAAGGGATAGAAGTTGGGCTTCCCTCTATGTCCATATTTCAGCAAGCATGCCCCTCTCTTCAAAGAAGCAACATCCTGAAATACGTAACAACATAAGATAAGCAATTTTTTAAATAACCAAGACTTGATGACTATCATTAAATCACGTCTCCAATGTTTCGCTCGTCATAACTAGTCTTTAGTAGGCCGGTCGTCATTCTTTCACACTACTCTGCAAACATAACAATCATTGATTAAAAATCAATAGGAAGGGCTTGCAAGGACTGTCAGCAAAGATATCACCCTTAATTCAAATATTTTAACAAAAAGATTCAAGCTTTAACAAAAAAATAAATTAAGAACTGCAAATCTAAAATCTTAAGGTTGAGAGATGGCTTTTCACTCAGCATATTAAGTTTTTTTTACAAATTGTATCCTAATCATATAAGCAGTTCATATATCCAAACACCGAAGAGAGCGTAGGTCTTGTTGAATTTTGGGGTTTATAAGCCAAATCTAATCCTGTTAAGGTCTAACCTGAAACTTACTGTATACGTAAGAAGTCGCCGCTGCCAAAAAATGCCTTCAAGAAATTGGGAAGAGAAGCAAGCTCCCACCGTTGCTGGAGAATATTCTAGTGAGTTTCAATCCTAGCTACACAACAAAACTGTTAGTTTACAACTTAATTAATCAATACTCAAATTTCAATACAACCAAAATCTAAAAACACTGCGGATTATGAAACTTAATTATCTCATTAACCAAGAATCAAAAACACAAATTAACACGACCCTTAAAATAAATATATGTAGTTCATTACCAATTTATTTCTTTTCTACACATCAACCGGTCATTGCTCCATCCCTGTTGCCGCTCCTCACAGAGATGCTGACTACTCCAAGAGTCCTAACATATTCACCTAAAACAGATTATCAAAACCAAAACTGAAATTGATATTTGATAAAAAGAGAGATGTGAATGCACACTTCAGAATTTATTTGATATTTAAATGCCATGAATCAAAAATTAAAACCACACATATCTTGGTGTGTACAGATGGTTATATAGGAAAGAAGGAAGCTCATGATGCGACTAAGTACAAAGCATTGGTTTCATGTACCCGAAACTCTAGCTGATGCAATTGTTACTTGAAATTTTTATATGAAATTGTGTTAAAGACATGCACCTTTCCACCATTCTCATGCATAGATACATTTGGATTGTGGCGTGTTCCATTTGCCTCCGAACCGCGAACCAACTGCATCCCACTACCTATCAGGTTCCTGCCATAGCACCAGCTTGTTGATACTCGAAGTCTCCTTCTTGCATCATACCACCTTGATTGTATCCCTGGCCACCACCACATTTATCATACCCTTTGTTGGTCTCGTTTTCAATAGAAAATCAAAGATTGATAACATCTTTAAGGCTGTGACTGCTGATCTTGCAACAACCTCCCCATGCTTCGATTATTTGCACTTTCAAACCTTCACCTATAGCATATCAAAGTTAAACATTAGGATTTGTAATATGTTCGCTGGTATACATAAATGTGCCTGTATCATATCATACCTACCTTTCTTGCATATTTACATACACTTTTCATACTATCAGGCACAATCCCACTTTCTAATTCACCTTCAATGCAATAAAAACCAAAAATCAAAAGTTTTGGCGCATGACCGGTTTCACTACAGTAATAGTGTTTTGAACATCATCTTCTCTAAACAAGCCTATAACACTCTAAAAACAACTTACCCACCCTATCAAAACATAATAACTATATAAGATTCAAAATCATAATCTGTCATAATTTTTTCCATTGTACACCTAAAATCAAATTGAAAATTATATGACTTTTTAACATCAGAACATATAATTATAACATGATTATCGAATCACATTAAACACATGTCAAATTAGGGTTTGAATTAAGGTTTGAATTATAACATATATAAAGTAAACATACCTGTATCATTTTGATAATGGTAAAATTCGTTGACCGAATAGCATGTTGTAGCTTATGAATTTCATCACTTTTTCCACCCAAATTAATCATTCGATTTGTCTCTTCAAATTTTGTTTGCGATGATGTGAGGTGAAGGTATAATAAAAAGAGATTCAGGCTTTTGAAAGTTGTTTAGATCTTGAATCAAAAATTAATTGACTTTCCATTGTTTCTAGGAATTTTTGTGTAACCGGATTGACTTTGAATTTTTTGCATTCTTTCTATTAGTAGTGATGTTTCCACATGTCATCTATATATATATATATATATATATATATATATATATATATATATATATATATATATATATATATATATATATATATATATATATAATGTTTCAATGGTCAAAGTGAAATTGTGAAATCCTTAAATTTAAGTCAATCCCCATTTTACCCTTCTAAACAAAATGTCAAGCAATGAATGGAAACTATTAACATTTCGAAATGCATGGGAAGTATGTATTCATGGTCAATGGAAATGGATGGAAAGTATTGATGGTGAATGTATGGAAAGTAATATATGGAAAAAATACAAGTTTAGGAAACTTCTTAACTATGAAATGTAAATGCGTAAATATAAAGTCGACCAACTTGGAATGAATTGTAAATGGTGCATTTACAAATGAAATGAAATATCCTGCAATGCAAATTACATATTAAAGAAAATTAACGGAATGTCAATGCATCATTGCACAAGTCTATAATATATATTTGGCAACTCTTTAAATTTATTTAAAGGTAAAATGCAATTAGTCAAATCTTACCCCATAATTTTAGGCCATAATTGTTAAAAAAATTTGAATTTAAAAAACAAACCAACGAAGTAAGACTTGCAAAACTTATGATAGACGGGTCATAATATTCGGTCTATTATTCCATCGAATCGAGCCTTAACCCAACCTTTTTAAACAGAATATCACTCTGACATTATCCCGAATGATTTCTTATTCATATTCATCCTCTACCCTCTACTTTTGTAGATCTTCACTAGATTTAATTTAGGTCGAACTAATTTTAATTTTTTTTCGCAGGATTCACATATCAATCCGCATGGAACACCTAAAACGAATGATTCTTTCGTTTTCGAACATGTAGACCCTCATTCATTTGTTGTTGAAGGTATTAGAATGTTTAATTCATTTTTTTTGTGTGTTATGATGCGTATGAACTTACTGGTATTTGTGAGATGCATTGAAGAATTATCAATGAGCTTTTATGTGAGTTTGATTACTACATAAACGCTTAGGATTTTAGGAATATCTTATAGCTTCCATTCCTTTTTTTTCCTTACTCCTGATTGTCATAGATAAACATGATGCTTGAGTGTCATGATGCTTTTTGTGTAGGAAAAAAATGGGCCTCACGTGTTTTGAACCCAAGATGAGAGTGTCTTAAATTAACATGCTTTTGGTTTGAGAAATAGTTTACATCGATATCACTAGCCTTACCAAGGCATGCTTGAATTTCCAACTTTTAATCAATATTTTGCAAGATTATCTTCCATCTTCTATGTATCTTTAAAGCTAAGTGTGTCATGTCGTATGAGTAATTTCCAACAAGTATTTATTTTGATATCTTTCTCTTCTTTTTCATGATGCACATGGATATGAAATTTTTTTTGGCTATATCAATATTTTCCGATACAATGCAATACAGATTGGATGTAATCACCGGTCATATTGACTATGAACAAGTAAGTTATATGGATGATTTGAGACCCTTTGTTTGACGTGTTTACAGTTTTGGGTAACTATAGAGACCCCTTGCAACAGACATTGTTGGGCCTCTTCAAAAAGGTAATCGGCAATGATCCAAGATCTTTTTAAGTAAACATCTAAAATAAGATGTATAACTTTTGTTTATGTTAATTTTGCTAACTACTAATTTCATAGATAAAACTTCATAGGCCTGATTTGCGTTTGATTATAGCATTGGCCACAATTGAAGCAAAATCAATGGCTGAGTTTTTCACACCAGGTTCATCTATTAGTAGTCATTCATATCAATCGTCAAGTTTTATATATGGCTTAATTGTTTTTTAATAACATTAATTGAGTACTTCAAATGTGTATATTTATTAGAAAAAGGGATGACTCGACTGGAAGACGAAGAGCATGGAACACATGCATATTCTGCTATCTTGTCCGTTGAGGTACATTCAACACTATCTCAATATCTCATATTAAAATAATAACTAAGAAACAAGGTTTTTTTTTTTTTTTTTTTTTTTTTTATTATTATTATTATTATTATTATTATTATTATTATTATTATTTGCTTTCATTTTTGTAGTTCTCTCTTATTCACAAAGGATGTGTTTCAGGGTAGAAGATTCAACGTTGAGATTGTTTACACTGAAGAGCTTGTATTAGCTAAATTCCGAGCCATTGCTTTATATGCAATTTCTATTCATGACAAGGTACCCCTACTATTGTAGACAATGTTTAAAACTACATTTAGAATTTGCATTTTGCTCCTTTTATATAGTTTAGTCCGTATAAAATCATCACATGATGCCAGTTTAGATCTTGATAAGGTGGTAACTTGATGCTATTCCTAGCATTCGCGCATGAACCAATTGTCATATTTATATAAATAGATACAGGTAACTAAACAAAAAACTTATGATACCACTTGATAGTTATTGCAACAACGTCCAAACAGAGGTAATATTACTTGTAAATTGATTTGAGACCTTTTTACTTGACTTGCAAACATTATTTTAAGTAATGGGTTGAAATGGAAAACTACTGAGATAATCAAGTGTAGGAGCCTTCAAAAAATACAATTTGGGATGCAAAACTTAACATGGATGTTAGAAGCTGTTTGACTCACTTGGATTAAGAAGACTTAGAGTTTATGACCAGGATAAGGAAGAAAGATCCAAAACAGAAACTTGGGTAATTTTTCGAGATGTTGGAAGAGATTGAAAATGTTCTCCTAACAAAGGAGCGAGAACGTATTAAAGCTACACAACAATCACACACCAAAAATTTGATCAAATTCTTAAATCCCAAGACTTACTCGAGGGGGACAAGTCATATAAGGTGCTACCACAAAAAGTTTGTCGGCTTTTTGCTAATCAAATGCTTAGTTAGAAAAAATTAATATCGTCTGTATTAAGTACTTTTTAGTAGTGGTTGCTATTCTTAATAGTTTTGTAATTGGATATTGTGTAGATGGTTATAATTTGATGCAATATATAGTTTGTTGATAAAAATATCCTACGACTCAAGTTGCAACGTCTATAACATGTTTTATGCGACATCAAGCGACAACTAATGACAAAAAGCGACAGGATTATAGACGGCTAGCGACTTCATTGCAAAAGTAGCTAGCGGCATCATTCCCAATCGTTATTAGCGACCGACACGTATGTCACTATTGACGACGCTATTTTTTGTGGCGGAGTTTGAAGAGACGTAGAATATCTGTGACGCCTTAACACTAACAGGTTGCTACCCGTCGCAAAGACGCAAGGGAAAAATCCGATGCTAAATGATGAAATTCTTGTAATGAATATTGTATATCGTTAATTGTTTGCCGCTAGGAATTTCCGTTGCTATGCACGAGAACTCGCCTAGTATATATATATATATATATATATATATATATATATATATATATATATATATATATATATATATATATATATATATATATATATATAAAGATTGAGTTCCCCTATTGAATGTGAGCATTAATGTCACAAGCTAAGTAACTCAAACACGAGGATAAAGCTAAGAGAAGCCGATAGTCTTGAGCTTATTCCAAGCCTTAAAAGAGCTTTTAAAGTTCCATAGATTTATTACAAGCCATACACGTTTTTTTTTTTTTTTTTTTTTTTTTTTTTTTTTTTTTTTTTTTTTTTTTTTTAAGGGAGAGCAATCTATAAAGGCTCATTTAACTCTTTCAATTTGTAACCTTAGGCAACTCAAAAATGAGTTTTTAAAAATCTGCATTTAGTAACATGTAAATACGTGCATCAATAGCTTCGTTCCATCTTCTCACCATTTAATGTTATACAAGAATGAGTTTCATGTATTAATGTAAGTATTAATAGAGTAGGCTTATAAACTCTACTATGCTTTAGTTCGTTTGTAAGCAAACGACTTTGTGCGGCTTTTCCAACTTCATATCTTCAACTTCATATCCACACAAACACACACAAGAGAAACAAAAACACTCGCTTCTCACCGCCCTAATCACTGCCAACCACCATCACTGGTGGTTTTTGAGATTGTTGCTTAGTTTTCATTATAACTGCTTTTCCAATGTTTTGAAGACGGTTATATGTGGTGTCGTTTTCTTTTGTCATATTGGGTGGGCAAATGATGTTGCTTTGATGACACGTTTAATGTTCACAAAGAGTAATTATGTTTCCGGGTCCATCCGAAGGATGGATAAAAATATGACAAACGTATCAATCAATAAGCCTGAGGAGCATTGTGTGGAAAGACTTGCTAGCCACAGATTGCTCGAGGTCAAATCTTTTGCATATGATATGAGACAAGATAGCTAATGACGTTATGAGACAAGGACTTTCTTATGGTCTTTTGTTCAAAAAGGTAAATGTTTTGTCACTATATGTAACATTTCTAAATAAGTGGTATCTGTTTGTATGGATTTTTGCAGGAGTTTAGCGACTGAGCTTATTGTGGATATGTCAAAGAAAGCTCTTTTTATAAGGTGACTTAATTTTAAAGGTGAGCCTCTTATAATCTTTAATAATTGCCAAACACTAGGCTTATGTACAAACTGAATTTTGGAGTGACTCATGGTTATCTTGAATACTCTTGCCTTGGTATTTCATATTTGGTAAAATCTAACCTTTTAGCTATTCTAATTTTGGCTGAGGTCTGAACATGGTACACCCCCCACTGTTAATCAACAGGTCATTGTTGGAGCCACTGCTGGAGTCGCGTTCTCTTTGGGCACCCATGTTGAATTGATTAGCTGCACGTTAGTGAATCAAAGATTGTCGCTTTCCCATGTCCCACGTGTTAATTTCCAAATTTCTTGGTTTAATTTTATTGAAAATTACCATAAACTTATTGAAAAGTAGAAACGATTTTCGTATCAAATGTCATCATCATGTGTTGATGAATTTGTTCTTTCAATTAATCGTTAGATTATGAAATTAGACAGTGATTATTGGATAATCTTGGTTGATGTTTGGTTTCGGTTTTGATTTTGAAGGTAGTGGTGTGAATGACATACGCTTTGGAGGTCGAGCATAATCCCAATGGTAAGTATGTGAACCTTAACCCATTTGATGAGGAATTTCTTTTATAAAAATATAATATGGCATGTGGAGCCGTGAGACTTATAAGCACCGTGCTGTTAGCTAAAAAGTACATTTTTTAAATGTAATACATTTTTTAAATAGTTTCACAATGACCATGTCACATCATTAGATAATGAATTAAAACATTATGTATTGTGTGTTTAACCGGGGATGTAGTGCTAATATCGACATTGTATACAGAGAAGTTCTTCACCGACTTTGGGGTGGTTGGCTAAGCTTATATAGCAGGCTTAAATTACAGTTTTGGTCCTCAAAACTTTGAAAGTGCAGGGATAGTCCTCATTTTGAAGTTTGGATCGCATTTTTGGTCCTTGATCCATGTGAAATGACCAAATTACCCTTGATTTTTTAGAAATCAAAGGGTATTTTAGTCATTTAACTTTATCCAATTACCAAAACTGCAATTTAGCCAAACCACAGGGACCAAAAATGCAATTAACTCAAAATAATAAAATCTGAAAGTAGCAAACAAGGTAAGTCTCGACCAGTTTGGCATCTGTTTGAAGAATTGACTAGTGCCCATCTGAAGATGAGTAACAGGAGTAGCGGGGGGAATAGTAATAGGCCGGAGTGGTTGCAGCAATATGATTTGATCGGGAAAATAGGAGAAGGAACATACGGCCTTGTCTTCTTGGCAAAGATTAAATCCAATCGTACTAAATCTATTGCTATTAAGAAATTCAAACAGTCCAAAGATGGTGATGGTGTTTCCCCCACCGCTATTCGCGAAATCATGGTCTTTCTTTTTTCATTTCTGTTGATTTAATTTACTTCTATTTATTAGGCTTATGGGTTATTTGGTTTTGGGCTTATGTTTCGAAAAAGCTCATTTTTTGTGGCTTATTTTGAATCTTTTTGGCTTATATAAGTTTATTATGACATTATAAATATATATAAGCTGAAAAGTTTCAAAATAAGCCACAAAAAGTGAGTTTTTTTTAAACATAAGCCAAAAACCAAATAAGCCTTAAGCACGCTATATAAGCTGAAACAAACACCCCCAAAGGGGTGTTTGTTTTGGCTTATGGCTTGATTGCTTTTAGGCTTATGTTTCAAAAAAGCTCACTTTTGTGGCTTATTTTGAATCTTTTTGGCTTATATAAGCTTATTATTACATATAAGAGACTTATACAAGCTGAAAAGATTCAAAATAAGCCACAAAAAGTGAGCTTTTTTTAAACATAAGCCCAAAACCAAATAACCCATAAGCCGAAACAAACACCCCCTTAGTGACAAAGTTCTCTCAATCTCATATCCTTGTTTGTTTGCTTGTTTGTGTAATCTCTTGCTTATGGCATCCTAATTTAATTTTTATGTCACGACTTATTCTGGAATTAGGATTGAAGTTAGCGCGAAACTTGTTTTATGAGAAAACTTAATCACAACGCTCAGATTACAAGATTTTTTTTAACAAATAGGTTTAGGTATAAGTGTTATTTTCATGTTTGTTGGTTTGTTTCATTTGTACCTTATGCCGCCCGGGCAGGGAAACCTGACTTTCCCTTCCCAAGGACTTAGCCCGAGGCAATCAGCAACGATGACCTTTATATAGGAGGAGTTGGGATTGAACCCAGGACCACTTATCCAAAGCTCTCCTTGACTGGGTCAACTAGACGTTTGCGCTGGGGGAGTGGAGCAATGCCCCAATTGTTATATAATGGGAAATGAATTAATTTTGAAATTACCATTGAAGCTTGTTATATGATTGAGGAGTAATATTGCATACTTCATTCGGATAAAGTTGACATCAACGTCAATTAGTCTTTTCTTTTATGCCAAATAGTTCGGTACTTCGTTTATCCACTATTTTAGGACATGTAGAGAACATATGGGGTTGTACGTGCTCATATACAATCTCTGATGTTTGGTTTCGATAAATAGACCTATAATTGAATTGATTCTATGTGGATTATGGAGTTTTTATCTTTGATTGATTCTGAATCCTATATCTTAATCCTTACAGATAAAGGATTGCTTGGATTTTTACATCTATTGTAGTTTTTTGCTTTCTCGCTTATTTCTCATGTGATTCTATCAGTAATCAAGATTTATATATATATACTTTTATGTTTTGCTGAATGTTGCAATAATGATGATGCAGTTGCTAAGGGAGATAAACCATGAGAACGTTGTAAAGCTAGTGAATGTGCACATCAATCATATTGACATGTCTCTCTATCTGGCTTTTGATTACGCTGAGCACGACCTCTATGTGAGCATCTTTTTTATTCACGCACTTATTTATTTATTTATTTACACTTTTATGTCAAAGTATTGTATTTTTTTTCTGTATTTCCGAACATAGTGAACCTACTTTGTCCCTCATGAAGCGTAGATTTTTTTAGAGCCTTAAGACAAGTGATTGAATGCTAATTGAGTTCGTAAAGTACCCTTATACTAAAATTTAGTATGACTGATAAAGCAAGGAAGATCCTATTTTCAAAAATTAATTGAACTTAGAGTCAAGGTGTATGAAGGGTTCGATGCAAATTACTGTAATAATTATGGATTCTGATTGACATGACTTGTTCAAGTTTTGTTGTACCCTCAACATGGAGACATTGCAGTTTTTGTTTAGACACCCTTAAAAAAAGATTTACTTTATGTAACTGTAATCACATGTTTATCTTTCAATAACATCTTTGATGTATGTGTCGTACCTACTACCAAGTTGATAAGGGTAAGTTTTCAACAGAAGTGATGCTTTCAGCCAAGTAAAAAGTTGGAACGTAATTGTTTTAGGGTAAACCTATGGATTTTGTACTGCAGCGACTATTATTGTCTTGTCATATCAACTGATGCTAGCTTGATACCTTGACTTACCTTTTTAGTGTGGAAAAACCAGGAAATTATTAGACATCATAGAGACAAGGTTAACCAAGCTATCAACCAATACACAGTGAAGTCAATACTTTGGCAGTTGCTTAACGGGCTAAATTATCTTCATAGGTAAGTGAAATTCGTGAAGCTGGTCATTTTGGTTGCATAAACACCATCGGTAAACACTTACATTTGGTATAATGGATTCAGCAACTGGATTATGCATCGAGATCTTAAACCCTCCAATATTTTGGTAAGATTGCACATCCCTTTTCATCAATGATTACTACACCATTTAGCTAATCGAAAGGATATTTAATTTATTACTTCTATGTCCAGGTGATGGGTGATGGAGAAGAACAAGGAGTTGTAAAAATCGCAGATTTTGGACTTGCTAGAATATATCAAGCTCCGCTGAAACCATTGTCCGATAATGGGGTAAGTGGCAATATAAGATTTCAAGTCCAATATTATTTGACATCATATCTTTATTAGCAACATAAGAAAATGCTTCTTGTTGTTGGCAATGATGAGCTTACTACAGTAAATTTGTTTTGTTCCTCTTAATGGCGGTAACTCTGGTTTCATAAGTAGGAAATCCAAACACTAATTGTACCTTGAGCAAGGAAATCAGTTATATAGCATTTTTGGAGCAGAAATATTAAACAAAAATAGTGACGTTTCTTCATATCTCTTCTTTTTGATGCATAGAGCTGGCATTTTGAAGTTATGAAAGTAGCTTATCAAATGATTGATTGTGATGTCTAAGATGTGTCGTCTGTAATGTCTAGTTCTAATACAATAGTTGGTGTAAATAATCGTTGGCAGGTCGTTGTAACCATTTGGTATCGTGCACCAGAATTGCTCCTTGGGGGAAAACACTATACTAGTGCTGTTGGTATGAAATGTTGCCACCAAATTCCGCCTTTTTAGATTTATGTTGTTTATCATACTATTAAGTATGAACTTATAGTCATTCTGAAACAAATTTCTTTATGTTATTAGATATGTGGGCTGTTGGCTGTATATTTGCGGAGCTTCTGACCTTGAAGCCGCTGTTTCAAGGACAGGAAGTAAAGGCCACACCGAACCCTTTTCAGGTGACTAAGTAACATATCTATCTGTATTCACTAATATTTCTGTAGCGGGTGTTTGGATTAGCTTATTTTGGGGCTTATCTGATTTTTGATAAGCTCATATGGTCACTTTTGTTTTGGCTTATAAGCTTACCAACTTAAGCTTCTGAACTTAGATAAGCCATAAGCTCAAGTTGATTAGCTCGTAAGCCTAAAAAAGAGTTTTTGAGCTTTTGCAAACTCAAATAAGCTCATAAATCTGAACCCTCTTAACGTATTATGTTCTAATACGGCTTGTTGCTTGTGCAGCTTGATCAACTCGACAAAATCTTCAAGGTTTTAGGTAAGGAAATATGAAACTGAAGGCCCACTAAAGCTTTATAAAGTTCTAAATCCATATGTAGACATAACTTTTTGTTCTGCAAATTGTCATACATGAACTTTTCATTTTTTTGATATAAATTAAGATGATCTTATGATTGTGGATCGTTTAAATTTTTTCTCAGGACATCCCACAGTAGATAAGTGGCCAACACTTGCCAATCTTCCACATTGGCAATCAGATCAACAGCACATCCAAGGGCACAAATAGTAAGTTCCATCCTAGTTTTTTGTTCTGTGACTTCGTGAACAATATCTTTCTGTCGTCACCATCTTACACCCGACTTATGCTCCATACAGTGATAGTCCTGGTCTTTACAGTGTTGTTCATCTCTCTCCAAAAAATCCTGCATATGATCTTCTCTCTAAAATGTTGGAGTACGTGCTACCTCTCGTAATCATTAACATTTCTGTTAAGTTTTTTTTTAAACATGTTGAATGATATATGTTCTCCATATCATGCTTACAATTATCATAATGTTCCAATTATGGAGCATGTAGAGTAAATGACTAAGTTTGTAGGATCTCACCTGTTGGCAATACATTTCACGATGCTAGTTGATCTAGTTAATCAATCTAATGAGATTATTTACTAATTTTCTCGATCCATCATCTTATTGCAGATATGATCCTCGAAAACGTATAACAGCAGCACAAGCTCTTGATCATGAGTGAGTTCTTTCTCTTTTTGTCTGAGTCTCTCTGTTATCTGTCTATCTCTCTGTGCACATGAATACTAGTATATATTTGAGATATGATGCAATAGCTCATACCCAAAAATGACTCAAGTTAAAGAATATACTTAGTAACTACCAGCAGGGAGGAAATTATTTTTTCATCGACAGTCATTTATTGCTATCTACCCATAGGTTCAATAGGCAAACAGATCATTGTTGAACCTCTTGACTGTGAATTCCATTAATATACAATGTCACGTTGCTTCAAGCAATACTGGTTGGTCATGGCCAATATGTTAATGTGAATAGACTATAACTAATCGCTTGGTGCTTCACAAAACTGTACAATTGCTCAAAACTTTGTAAATTAACATATTCTACAAGTTATATCCCGATAAGTCAGAATTTAGTTTAGTTATTATATCAGGAATTCCAACTAAACTTCAATTTGCAAGCTTACTACCTTATGTAGTCTCCAATGAGCCTTCCTGAAACCTGAATGGGTGTTTCCATAATTGATTGTGAAATATACTGTTAATTTGACCTAAGAACGATTAATTTGTTTTATTTTCTTAAATTTCTATATGTTATTTTTCTAACAGTGTTGTGTATGTAGGTATTTTCGGATGGAACCTTTACCTGGACGCAAGTAAATTTTCTTCCTTTAAAGTGCTTCACATATCAGATTGTGTATTTTATTTATTGCGGATATAACTGATGTTATTGTTTTCTTTGTCAATAGACATTCTGAGTTAACTGTTTCATATTTCTTTTAGCTGATATGTTGATGTGTATATGCATTTATATCATTATATTTGATGTGTTTTTTTTCTTCTAATTTCAATGTTTAGTGCACTAGTACCGCCTCAACCCGGGGAGAAAATCGTGAATTATCCTACCCGTCCAGTGGACACAAACACAGATTTTGAGGGCACAGCAAGTCTTCAGCCTGCTCCACAGGTATGCTTTTTAACTTATTCATGGGAAAATGGTATATCATATGCTAATTTGACTGCGTTTCGTCCTTGTGTTCCATATGCATCATCTAGTTTGGTCTCTAGTAAATCTGCTTCATATACATTCACCTCAATTCTGATTTGTTGAATTGATGGATACTCATAAACTATTTAAGCTGATTTCCATGCCTATTTTTCTTTTAAATGAAGCTTGTAAGGCCATTGAAAAGGTGAATCAGCATGTTTGAGTCTCGCCCCTTCTAACCATGACAACAAAGTAGGAACTATTGATAGGTTTTCCTTTAAAGCTAACATGTTCACTTGCTGGTTTCTACCCGATTTGGCAATCTATTATTTGCTTGACTGACGGGAACGCATATTACCAGATAACCAATGATCTATTAATCTATGTAGCTTCTATTGTTCTGAAGAATTCTGTATCTACTAGTTTACATTTAGAGCTGTGCCCGTTCCTATGACAAAAATATGAACGAATGACTCATGTATAAACATTATCCAGCCCAGCATACAGTAGCATCTGAATCTAACCAAAAACCATTGCTCCACGTAAATGCTTCGGGTTAATCAACAATTTGTACTATGTAAGTAGAACCTAGCGCATAAGCATAATGAAACCCAAGCTTCCACCATATACAGTTTCCTATTGCTACCAAAATGTATTATATTTCATCATTCGACTGGAAATATGATACGAATCAATTAGCATAAGCTATAGATAACAAAGCAAATAAGACGAATACTAATATTAAAGTTCCTGCTAATATGAGATGCAGGTCTCTCCCTAGTCGAATGACTTCACAAAACTCTTCATAACCCTAACATCGATGATCTATAACTATTTAAACTAATGTATGACTTGCTGACCAAGAATATAAAATAAGGAAATATAAATAAACTAATTACTCGTCAACCCTCGTATGATAATTAATTGCCGAATGGCCCTTGCTGTTTGGATTGTCTTTTATACCACTTCCCCCATCTTCCTGGAGTCGTATCAGTACCCCCTTCCCAAAAAACCACCTTGTCCTCAAGGTGAAAGTCTGGAAATTGCTGTTGCACATGATCAAACAATTCCCAAGTAGCTTCATAACCAGGCAAATTTTTCCAACGAATAAGCACTTCCTGATTGCCTGCTGAATTACGAACTCCTAGAACTTCTTCTGGCTGCAATAAAACCTCCATATCTTCGGTCAACCCTTCTGGTAGCACTAGTGCAACCTCTTGTTCTCCAATTGCTTTCTTTAACTGCGAAACATGGAAAATTGGATGTATAGCTGCTGATTCAGGAAGCTTAAGTTTGTATGCCACAGATCCAATTTTTTCCAAGACTTCATAGGGACCGAAGTATTTAGGTGCTAACTTCTCATTTCTGCGTCTTGCCACTGTTCGTTGTCTGTATGGTCTGAGTTTCAAGTAAACACGATCACCAACCTCAAATTGAACGTCCCTTCTAGCACCATCTGCCTTATTTTTCATGAGTTGTTGTGCCTTTGCTAGATGCACTTTTAACTCCTGAATTATTCCATCTCTCTCCTGTAAATAATGATTGACCTCAAACGTTAGAGAAGAACCTTGTCCATAAGATACTATACGTGGCGGGTCTCGACCATACAAAACTTTAAAAGGTGTAGTTTTAATTGATGAATGGTATGATGTATTGTACCAATATTCCGCCCATGATAGCCACTTTGCCCACTGTTTTGGACTGCCCGAGGCGAAGCATCTCAAATAAGCTTCTAAACTTCGATTAACTACTTCAGTTTGACCGTCAGTTTGAGGATGATAAGCCGTACTTCGTTTCAAATAGGTTCCTTGATGTTTGAATAATTCTCGCCAAAAGTTACTAAGAAATACTTTGTCTCTATCTGTAATAATAGATTTTGGCATGCCATGCAATCGAATCACCTCACGTAGAAAAGCTGCAGCTACAGTCACTGCAGTATATGGATGTCGCAAAGGAATGAAATGCGCATATTTGCTAAGACGATCAACAACCACAAAAATAACAGTATACCCCTCCGAACGTGGTAACCCGTCAATAAAATCCATGGTTATGTCATCCCAAACTTTTTCCGGCAATTCTAATGGCTGTAACAATCCACTTGGCAACATAGTAGAATACTTATGCCGTTGACAAATTTCACACTCAGAAACCATTTTAGCCACATCCTTTTGCATTCCTACCCAATACAGCTCACCTGCCATTCGTTTGTAGGTTTTAAGTACTCCTCCATGACCACCCACAACGCTACTATGAAACTCACGAAATAGAGGAAAAATCCACTTCGAAGTACGTGGTAAAACTAAACGTCCTTTATACAATAAACGATCATTTTCTACCGTATAACCATCGAGTCCCTGCTCATTATTGAGTACACGCTTCTTGAAAAGCGTTATTTCGACATCCCGTGATAAATCATTCAGCAGATCATCCCAATTCTGAATTGTTGTAAACGTTAGTGTATGACAAGCAATAGGTTCCCTTCGTCTTGACAAAGCATCAGCAACACTATTCTCCTTTCCTGGCTTATATTGAATTTCAAAGTCATATCCTGACAATTTCGACAACCAACGTTGATGTTCACCATCAATCATGTGCTGCTCCAATAAATACTTTAGACTGCGTTGATCGGTTCTAACAACAAAATGCCTTCCAAGCAAATATGGCCTCCATTTTTGGATGGCCAAGACAATAGCCATTAATTCCCTCTCATAAACAGATTTGAGTCTCGCTCGGGTTCCAAGAATTTGGCTAAAGTAAGCTATTGGTCTGCCCTCTTGCATTAGAACAGCCCCAACACCTTGACCCGAAGCGTCAGTTTCAATGACGAACGCCTTAGTAAAATCTGGTAATGCAAGTACAGGAACTTTTGTCATGGCTTCCTTTAATCTTTGAAATGCAGTAGTCGCCTCATCTGACCACCGGAAGTTATCTTTTTTTAACAAATCTGTCAAAACCCAAGCAATTTTCCCATACCCGTGTACGAATTTTCGATAATACCCAGTAAGACCGAGGAATCCACGTAATTCCTTTATGTTCTTTGGAGTGGGCCATTCTAACATGGCTGAAATCTTGGATGAATCAGCTGCTACTCCTTCCCTGGAAACAATATGACCCAAATACTCGACTCTATTTTGAGCAAATAAACACTTCTTCTTATTACAATATAACTGCTGTTGTCGCAAGCAATTAAATACAGTAATCAAGTGGCGCTTGTGCTCCTCCAACGTTTTGCTATAAACTAAAATATCATCAAAAAATACCAAAACAAATTTCCGTAAATAAGGCCTAAATACCTTGTTCATTAATGACTGAAAAGTTGACGGTGCATTAGTTAATCCAAAAGGCATCACTAGAAATTCGTAGTGTCCTTCATGAGTTCGGAATGCCGTTTTTGGAACATCTGTCTCTTTCATACGAATCTGATGATACCCAGACTTTAAGTCAAGCTTTGAAAAAATCGTTGCCCCATGCAATTCATCCAGCAATTCGTCAATGACGGGGATCGGGAATTTATCTAACACTGTAGACTTGTTTAAAGCTCGATAGTCTACACAAAACCTCCAACTTCCATCTTTTTTCTTTACTAACAATACCGGGCTAGAGAAAGGACTTGAACTAGGTTGTATCACCCCTGCAGTGAGCATCTCCTCAACCAACTTTTCTATTTCATCTTTTTGTGCCTGCGCATAGCGATAAGGTCGAACACTTATTGGTTCAATACCGTCCTTGAGAATAATCGAGTGTTCATGGCCACGATGAGGTGGCAATCCTTGAGGAAGTGAGAAGACATCTTCAAACTCAGTTAATAAATCATGGATAACACTAGTCGTTTGTTGGGGTTTTTGTTGTTCTAAGTTTCTCATCTCAACCAGTAATCCTTCTTTTTCCTGTTGCAAAACTCGTAACAATGATTTAACAGACACCAAAGATCGACAGAGCCCTCTATCCCCTTTAATCGTAATTCGCTTATTACCATGATCAAATGACATAGTTAACTCCTTCCAATTATTTGATGTCTCTCCTAAAGTTTGTAACCATTTCATTCCAAGAATAACATCTGTACTTCCTAATTTAAGCGGGAAAAAATCTTCTACAATTTGTAGTTCTGGTAAGGCGAGAACTACCCCTTTACACAACCCAAAACTTTGTTCAAACTTCCCATTCCCCATCATAACTTTATATCACATAAGGTTGAATTGATATGAACCGAGTCGATAATGAGGTAAAAGAACAATAAAGATAGAGTAATCGACGTTCGAGAGGTCGAATAAGCTCTCCCGATGGTTTATATTAGTGAGATAAACCGACTCCCCAATTGATTAACCAATCAATACTTCATATTCATTCCACATAATACAAATTACAATCCTAATACCCTATTTATAATAGACTTAACCTAATGCCCTAACTTTCTCACCAAGAAATATAATAAAAGGAAACTAAATAAAATAACTAATTAATAATAATAATAATACTAAACTATAATAACGCAGGATCGTATCAATACTCCCGCCCCCAAAAACACCTTGTCCTCAAGGTGTTGCTTTAAAATGTCGCCATGAGTAATTCCAGGATCCCAAACTCTCCTTTGAACTACTCTCTTCACATGTCCGTCAGCAAGAAGCTCAAAATGTTGGAACACGTGATTTATCAGCCCACTGATATTCCAATTTCTTCCCGATTGATGGTAATTGATCCCTGGATTCCAAGTTCTTTTTTGTCCCCTCCCTAGATCACAATTAAGTCCCTCAAAATCCCTTAAATCAAACCCAACAGGAACTTTCAAGTCTGCAACAAACTTAATTCTACCAATTAGTTGTTTTCTTGGCCCATGAAAAAGCACATCCTTCTCTTGTACATGTGATTGATCCCCTGCCCACATTGTCTTCCTGATATCCTGGTTGTTTGCTGATTCCGGAACTCCAATGCATGTGCCAATGTTTTTTGCGTTCAAATCTTTAAGTATACTGTGAGTTTGTGGAAGGTTTTCCCCACCATATCCATCAACAACATTTGAATCTGTGACATGAACACCTTTATCACCGTTGTCTTTCACCTCCCCGCTACTGGTATAACTTTCCCCACTCTTTTCTTCATCCATGGTCTTGGTAACCATTGTAATAAGTGGTTCTATTGTCTTACTCTCCTGGTTCAACTCAGTGGATCCACAGAGCTCTATCATATTATCACCTCCTTCACGACTATTTTCTGTTGTCATAGGTTTGTTTGATTCCTCAACAAACTCAATTTCTGCCATGCTGTTATTTTGGTTACTGTAATCCCTTGATCTCACCTCCATTAATTCCTGTCTCTCAGCAAGTTTTTCTTTGATCTCCCATATATCCATCTCCATACTTTGCTGCAAAATTGCCATCCGCATTTCAGATCTCACTGTCTCCTTATGGACCTTTTTGTAAGCATCCATACTTGCTCGATGCTCTTCCATTATAGCCCGCCATATGTGTGTCATTGATAACCGGAATCAAAAGAAGATTCGACTTTTCTGAACAGTGTTTTCTGGTAGTGAATAGTGATTCGGATGAACAGTATTTTCTGGATGTGAATAGTGATCCGGATGAATAGTGTTCTGATGAACAGTTTTTTTTTTTTTTTGAAACCCTAGAATCGAACAGCTCTGATACCAATTGATACGAATCAATTAGCATAAGCTATAGATAACAAAGCAAATAAGACGAATACTAATATTAAAGTTCCTGCTAATATGAGATGCAGGTCTCTCCCTAGTCGAATGACTTCACAAAACTCTTCATAACCCTAACATCGATGATCTATAACTATTTAAACTAATGTATGACTTGCTGACCAAGAATATAAAATAAGGAAATATAAATAAACTAATTACTCGTCAACCCTCGTATGATAATTAATTGCCGAATGGCCCTTGCTGTTTGGATTGTCTTTTATACCACTTCCCCCATCTTCCTGGAGTCGTATCAAAATATCTATGATAATGAGAATGCCAGAATGACCTTTTTTGTGTAACAACGTCTCATGTACTAATGATGAAGTGCTTAGAACGTTACCTACATCACAAATTAATTTTTATTTGCAACAAAGTATCATGTAGTTGTATTACTATTTCCAGATGATACAGATATAAATGGGCAAGCTTCATTTCTATGCAAGCATGGCAGTGCTCTGGTGGTATCGTGTTATGTTTACCACATTATCTAATATTAAAATTGTTCTGCACATAGAATTGTACAGCATTAATAGTCTCCCTAAAAGCTATTAAAGAAATCAATTTGCTGAAAAAAGCTTATATTATTTTTGTCAAAAAGAAATTTCTACTAAATGTAACATCAAACTCTTGATTTCCTCTTGTGTTAAAGTTGATATCTATCAAAGAGGTAGTTGGACTATGTTTTCCAGTTGACTATTATTTTGTCAAGTCAGTAATGGAGTAATATATATTTTCATTTTGTTAAAGATAGATGTTATTGTGCATTCCTTGATATTCTTACGTGATCCTGTAGATTAGCTAAATTACACTATGTTAAATTGTTTGTTCTTTGGAAGGCACCACTCTTACGAGAGATAATTCATGCCCTCCATAATTCCATTATATTTTGTGGACTCATAGCAATTGTATCCTACCAGCCCGTGTTGTCCAAGCATGTGCATTTTGTAACTGGAAATAGGCAAATAGCTTATTTTTTATGATGAGCATTACGAATGGTTGTTAGATTATTTAGTGTTTCACTTGATAGAAATGAGTGATTAAGTATGTGGGACTAATAAGTTGCCCATGTATTGATGATTCCATCAGGCATCAGGAAACCAAGTGGCTGGGGGTATGGGAGGCCCACACGTAATGGGGAATAGAAATATTCCACGTCCAATGCATATGGCTGGGGTGCAGAGGATGCAACAACAGAATATGGCAGCGTATAATCTTGCCTCTCAGGCCGGGATGGGTGGCACAATGAATAATCCTGGAAATATCCCAATGCAGCGGGGTGTCGCTGCCCAGCCTCATCAACAACAGCAGCAGCAACAACAGGTTTCATATATTTCTTTATCATTTATTATTTGTATCTTGTCTACTTTTCCACTATTTCCTAAAAGTCTTATTTTTCACAGAACCAGTTAAGAAGGAAGGACGGAATGGGGATGCCTGGATATCCGCAACAAAAATCAAGGCGCTTTTAAGGTGATTCTTGCATAACTTATTATTTAATCATTCTCGTGCTTATGGAGCAATACGAGCTTTTAAGTTGTGTATCATAACTTCACTGCGGTTTATGCCGGTCACTACAATTTATGCCACTTTGTATATTTTTCTGGCAGTTCTTTCAAATGAAGCATGTATTAATATATGAACCATTATCTCCATTTGCTTTTCTGATTCAATACGTTCTTTCTCTAAAAAAATGAAATATTTTCTGGCAGGATAGTGGCATGTCACTAGAAATGGCACTATTTCCTTTCGGGAGATGTTTTTTCTAGGTAGAGTTACATATGTATCCCAGTAGATATCATTAGTGTAAGCTTCACCGAAACAGTGAATTGTAATATGGCTTTGTTCTATATCCTCTGTCATTGTAGTTCTGGATGTTTCTGTAGTAATGAACAAATTGTCTACTGATTGTACAATTTACATGGTTGGGTTTTGGTGTAGGACTATCGGTGGTGAAACGGCCACTTATTTGGGTTTGGTAACTGGTCAAAATAGGCTTGGGTAAAATTGATATATTGCATATGATAGCCAAACAATTTAAATTGATATTGCAAAATTTTGTTGGATGAAGCAATTTGGAAGGTTGTTAACACCTTGAAATTGCAGAATCTGGGATGGAATTTGATAATTTTCTATTACTGAAAAGGTATTAGGGAATATTATATTAACTTGTGTTATTTGGTAAATAAAATATAAGGACATGCAATAGTTGCTTGTGCACTGAGAGGCAATGGGGCAGGCATCCCCATCCTCATACTCGATTACAAAAATCATTCCCAAACCCGCCCAAATCCAACGAGGGCCCCCATTGGAGCGAGATGCATGCTCTCCCAAACCAGCCCCTTTCTCCATTATGAACCTTATGGTTGTCTTCTTTGGACGTGATGTTATATGAAACTTGTGTCGTTCCCCATTTATTATTATTACTTACACTATTAATATTAACGATTTGATTTTATGAAATAACTTAAAAAATCGAGAACTTATTGATTATAAATTAAGCACTGCCCTTATAAATACTTCAACAATAGTGTTATACATAAATAATTATATTCTACTCGCGTCATAAATAACAACTTTTTTAGAATATTATAACACAAAACAAGTTTCAATGATCATCAAGTGTTATGCTACTCGCGTCATAAATAACAACTTTTATTTGTGTTATATATTACTTGATGAAAAATATATGAATGTGTGAGTTTTAAATGTATTTCTATTATTATAATTTTCATCAAGTGTTAACAAAACACAAATAAAGATATTTAAAGTTAAAGTTATAAAATAAATACTTCAAAAGTCAATACTGGACAATAATTATGAGAATGATGTAGTATATATGTAGTATCTAAATACTAACATAATACTTATGTATATAGATACATGTAGATGCATATATATGTTTCGAGGTGGGGCGCGGATGCTGTCCCTCGTCCTTGCTCCAAACCCAATAAGAATCCTCGTTTAGGACCCGAAACCCACCCCATAACCCAATAAGTATGCCCGTCCCGCCTCAAAAGTTTGGGGTTTTGGGTTATCCCATCGGGTTCGAGGCTTTTTTTTTTTTTTTTTTGCCATCTATATACTCCGAGAATAAACCACACCCCCTCTACATTTAACTACTCTCAACTGACCATACGTACCACTAAGAGTGTTAATCGGGTCGGGTTGGTCGAGTTCGGGTCAAACGGATCGGGTCCAGTCGGGTCGAGGTTAAAAATAACATACCCGAACCCGACCCTATTTGAACTCGGGTTAGTCGGGTTCGGGTCTAAACGGGTCGGGTCAAGTCGGGTTCGGGTCCGTGCCATTTACAAAATCACATAATTTGATTTCTTAAACTTAGTAGTTAAAATCACATAATGTGTTTGTTGAATAGGTTGTATATGAACCATAGTCCACGCAGTCTTTTACTAGTAGTGCTTATAGAAGATGTTGAGTTAATAATGAGAAACCAATTTAGTGATTATATCCATGATTGAATTCGCTAATTGTTCAAACACAATAAATATGATGTATATGTATAGACCATGTAACAAACCAAAGATACAACTTACATACCGCAGACCATGTAACGAGCGCAAAGAACATGATGCTATATATGCAATAATGCTTATAAGTCTTGTTACAGACTTGCATTTTTGGGAAATTGCAAGTTGCAACATCAGTAGTCAAATACTAAAACAACATACAATACATAGAACATATAATAGTAAAATAACAACAATAGGCAAACATATAAAAGTCATGTAATAAACACTAAAACCTATATTAGTTATCCGTATTTTCCATATTATCAGACCTTGCAACGACAGTAGGAAACACCGGTAGGCCTTTCCATGCAACATATATTACATATTTACATATACTACTAAGAACAAACACTAAGAACATATACTACGTTATACTACTAATAAAGTCATGTACTTAACAAACACTAAGAACATATACTACACGGACCATTTAATTTAACTTGGGCCTTTGAATAAAGATTGAAAAACCCAAGTCGGGTTGACCCGAACCCGCATTGGCAAATATTTTGAACCCGATACCCGACCATAGTACATATTCGGGTTAATTGGGTTGACCCGATTGACCCGAGTTAGATTTTGAACCAGAGTAACCCGACCCGATTATCCTTATTCGGTTCGGGTCACCTCTACCTACCACTTTCAATGCACATTTTTAATTATTAAATTTAGCATCAAGGGTTACAAATAGAAAAACCCATTATAAAAATAAGAGATGAACCACTAGTGCAAGTTTTTAATGGAAAAACAAAATAGAAAAAATAGTCATACTTACTTTTCATATATATAAGTTTGCACACTTTTGTTGGGATTAACATAAATAGTAAAATGGACATATTTTTGTGAGGCGAAGTATTGACAAATCTTTTTTTTAATAAAACAAAACCCCTATCGGGAATTTTTCATTTAAAAAAATGGATTCATTCCTTTTTTAGTAATATTCTTTTAATTAGATTTTAATTTTTACATGTTGAAAAATTAATAAGGTCAATTATTTCCTAATATGCCTAAAAATCTTTAAAAAATCGTTTTGTATAAAAAAACTGCAAAATACACATGGACATCTATGTTATTTTGGCATAATTATAGGCATAAAATGTAAATTAATAAAAAAAATACGGGATCCATCAGTATCACCACCAATCGATATTCAACTGCACACTAAACCCTTTCCAAGTTCGACACCAAGAACAACTTTCGTTACAAAAAATTCATCGGAAGTCTTGATCCCTACAAATCCCAATATAAAGATACTTAGTAGTTAGTACTATTTAGTTCGAATCAAGACAAAACTTGTCAAAATATACTTCACAATATTTAAGTGTGTCTAAGTGGTCATTGGTAGACTATTATTGCTTTGTATATGGGGTGTCAAATTGAAGACATGGTGGGATATTGGTAATTAAATTCTTTACCCTATTAAACAATTTATATTATGGATACTACTTTGACATATTCTTATGGTTCCAAAAATGCAATGATAGTATCACAATGCACGGATTTCATCTACTTGAGTGTGGTTTCGAATTTTATTGATAAACTGTTGTTAGTACATGGATTGCATAGCCTTGATACATATCTTAGGATCAACCAAACACCTCCTTAGATAATAGTGATGTAAGTTTACTTGCGGCTATTTTGAGCTTTTTGACCCATTATAGTTTGTTTGCTCTGTTATGTGGCATTTACTTGATCATGATAGTCGGAAAGTTTGTTGAAGCGCCCCTCTAAATTTTGTTGCCTCAGTTGTCACAAAAACCAACCTGCTGCATGAATCATTGCTAAGCAGTCCTTAAAGTTGTTATTTTGTAGCTGTCGAGTCCAAAAACCGAATAAGAAGTAAAAAATTGATATGGGAGTGCAATATCCTGGATCAAAATCTTGGATTTCTGATTGTTTGTATGCTATGGCTTAAGTTTTTTTCATTCAAATGTTAATTGTTTGATTCTCAGAGGTCTATCAGGTCACTTGAAAACTAATAAAGCCAAAACATGTATATGCATTTGGGTGCCAATTTGGGTTGTAGTTTTGTTCACGGGTATTTGTTCTAATATATATGCATTTTAACCTAGGTGACGTGTCTGCAGTTCAGCCTCAACGTTTTTTCACTGAACATAGTGAAAAAGAGAGTGCTTAAGAGACTCAAGATCATGTTGTGTATGATAATGTTGTCACATATATGTTTGTACAACACATCAATCAGTAGACGTAACTGTAAATATATGTATGAATGTTTGTTTCAAGGGCTTTGATGGTTGTATTCTTCACATCTCTTAGCAAGTCCTTTGCTTATGTAACTATGAGATTAAGGAAAACATATTAAGCTTGTGAGTTTATATATTTTAAAGTCATCAAAACATATATACTAAAGAACTATTTTCATCCGTTTTGACCTGTTATCAAGCCCACCCGAATACACTTTGATATGATTTGTTACATTAATCTGTTAACAAAGGTTGAAAATTGTACCAAAGGTTGAACCAAATCATATATGCGTTGTACCAAAGGTTGAACCAAATCATATATGCGTTGTACCAAAGGTTGAAGGTTTTTATGTGGCTAAAAAACAACCACTTACTTGGTATAAGGTACGTGATCACACTAGCAATTATCACTTTTTAGTGTTTGGATAAGTCGACTGATAATTTAATTCTTTCAAGCCCTCAAATTTTGTTTAGTAATTGTTTGATCTTATAAAATGTTGATTGAAGTAAGCTTGATGCTGCTGATAGGAGTACTCGCCTACGCAAATGATATAATTATACTAAGGCAAAGTGAACTAAGATGAAAAGAAGCTGAGAAGGAGCTTAATGTTAGAAAGGAGCAAACTATTACTATGAGTTGACTCCATATGCTTTGGCACGACAAAACATTACTTACTATTTAACCTTTTATCCATGACATTATTTAGGCATCTCCGCATCTATCGAAAAGATCGTAGAACCAATTCGCATGAGATGGCCCATGATAAGTTTAAGAAAATAAAGGCTCTTCTCTTTTTGCACCACACAGATTGTAACAATTCAATCTAATTTGGTCGGAATAATGAATATCAAAAATAAGAATTTGGACTTCAGCATTTAAATCTCATTGTATTTGGGTGCTTTTATATTAAAGAAAATCTCAGATGCTGATAAATAGTCAAACAGTTTCATTAAACTAAAAACAAACTCAAACAATGTTGCAGTTTTCATGGGCATATATGAAATTCTTTGAAGGGGACAACCAAGTAAACAAATGAGGACATAATGTGTTGTGCAAGAAGGAAAACTTCGTCTCAAGCTTAAAGAATTACTGAAAGGTTATGAGGATGTCCATTTTGTACTAGGCTTTGCTATAGGTTAAGGCATTAATGCTGCAAGTCTTCAACTTTTTGTAAATACTCTTCTTACATTTATGTGGGAAAAAGGGTGTAGTTTATTAGGCGTTTGAATCAGAGGTGCTACTATCGACGCATTCACTCACTAATGGGTCAATTCGAGTAGTTTGAAAAGGAAAGTCCAAATTGCTTGAACGCGTTGAAAGTTGCCAATGTATAATATCAAAATGCGAACACATCTTTTAGGACATGTGTTGTTATTTAAGGTGTTTATGCTATTCGAGAAACAAAACCAAATTAAGTAGCCGAAATGTTCAGGTTTATTTGGAGGGATTGATATGCTCACTTTTGTGTGCTTTTGATTTGAGTTGTGCATGATGTTGACACGGATTAGGTGATAACGCCCTTTGTTTATACTTTTACTTTTGGAACCTGTTTGTACAACAAGTGACCAAACAACCAAACGTCGAGGTATACATTTGTTTTACAATGCTTTTATTGGGCAACTTGCCGTCTAGATAAGTTAGGCATGAAGAAGTTTTAGTTGGTTGAGTTTTTATTTTGCGAAGTAGCACATGAAATGGGACTATACATCGGAAGTGACAGGGTTTGTAACAAGAGCACTGGTGATAAGTGCGTCTCATAAGCGAAAACGGATAATGAAATTATATTTGAAACATATATCACCACAGGGTATTCAATAGGGATTGGAATCCTATCTGTATTATAACAAAACCAATTTTGTTTCAAACAATGTTTGTGATTTTATGTTTACAGTGCTATTTCCACTCTAATGACACCTTTGATGAACTCAACTATAATAAATATATTTCATATCAATTCCTTACTATGTTTCTTTTAGAAAATCTACTGAACAAGTAAACCTTAAACTTTCATGTTTTTTATGTCATTTTGTTGTAAACAACAAAAGTAGAACTGTTATCAGTGTTGATGTGATGCAGGCAATGAGCCAATGACACCATCATAACATACGCAACCAACATTAAGCGGAGGTGACTAAACCAAAAAAAAAAAAAAAAAAAAAAAAAAAAAAAAAAAAAAAAAAAAAAAAAAAACCAATATAACAAAACATAAGCTACTTAATATTTAATAGATGAAATTATAAAAATATATTATTAAAAAATGTAGAAAAAACCTCGTGCGTGCACGGGCATTATAACTAGTATTCTAAAAAGGAAAAACTGATAATACAAAGCAGTCCATAAAAGATAAAAACCGAAACCCAAAATCAATTGAAACTTGAAAACTAACCTAGTTCACTAATTCCTTAAATATGATAAAATCTCTTTGTTTGATAATATCAATTATGCGCGTTTCATGACAGTTTTGCACAATTACAATCCCTTAATGCATAAAATAAAATCTTAAAACTGGCAAATAAGACTAATAACCAATTCTATGGTTTCTTCTTAGCTTTCTTGGATCCGGTCGTCTTTGTAAATGTGAAATATTCACCTAGCGAAAATCGATTCCTTTCAGCATAAGTACCCACGACTGCTACTTCCCGCTTGCAAATTTCCGCTATAATTTCTGGACTTTGTTTAACATCACCTTTATGCATCAGTTTTTTCTCACCATCATTCATTCTTTCTTTGGACAGAGGGCGTAAGCTTGGGAATTGTAGATCGTACTCTTGATTACTTTCAACAGACGGGTCTTTAACCTCATCAACGTCTTGCAGTGGAACTTGTTTATTACTCACGCCTTCTTCTTGCATAATTTTGGAACTATGAGGCGTTGAATCAGGGGTTTCAACATCATCTTGTGATGGTTCATCTTCTTTTGTTTCTTCTTGAGGCGGTTCTTCCTTATCATGATGTCGCATATCATGGCCTTGATCATCATTCGATTCAGGCCTTATGATGTCAGCGTCATCTTGTTGTGGACCTTGTTTGTTACTTGCGCCTTCCTGTAGCGTAATCCTTGAACTAGCACCTTCAACCTCAAGATCTTGATTATTGAAAACACATGACAAAACAATGTTTTTGATATCTTCCTTCATCTGATTAATAATCATCATATTGGAACCTTCATTTTGATCAAGAACGGTAGCACATGATTCATGGTTATCGACCTCATCATCTTGTTCATCAGTTCTTGCATCTACTTCTACCTTCTCAATGATCACTTTCATACTACACTGAACCTCATCTTGGAACTTAGAAATACGATCACGAAGTAACTCATCAACTTTATCCACAATGCCATCAAACTCGACCGCAAGCAACCGCATACTTGCACTCACATCATCCAGCTTCTTCAATAAATTTGTCCTTGTATTCCCTTCCCTAGTAGATGATTCTTGACGGGTTTCGACAATATTTTGAGCAACGTCTTCTTGTGGTGGAGCTTGTTGATGTAGTAAATCAAAACATTGTTGCAACCCTTGCTTAATCTCTACAAGGTCATCAAGAAGTGGCGATGCTTGAGCAACTTCATCTTGTGGTGGAGCTTGTAGCAAATCAGCAACTTGTTGCAACCCCTTATTATTCACAGCAACATCAAGAAGTGCAATAGAAGATGAATCGTGAACTTCATCTTTACGGTTTTCAACAGACGACGTGTTTTGAACAACCGATTGTTTTATGGTTTTGACGAAAGAAGAATCTTGGGAGTTATCGGCAGGTTTTGTGTACGTGGTTTTAACAATATTTTCCCGTGTAATGTCAGAACCAAAAACACGTTGCAGTTCATCAAGAGCAACAATCATAGCAGAAGATGACGATGATGATTCGGCTTTTGACGTATCTTGAAACTGATTTGTTTTGTGTAGTTCCATCTCCATAATGCGACTGAAAACAGCAACATATTGGTCATATACGTCAATCGACACAAACTCGATCAATATATTCATATATAACCATTAAACATTAATCGACTAAAAATCATTTCATGTAATGCGATGCGATGAATATATAGAATTGAAGAGTATACCTGTGCACAAGTCCGATAGAAAGTTGAGCTTTAAGCTTTTGATTTATAAATTTGGAATAATGGTAAACTATTGTATTTATAGGCAACATATTCAAGTGTTCTAGCATTGATATAACTTGAGTTCGAGTAGTAATATAATTCGAATTCAAACGTTTTGGCAAAAGTGACCTCTCGGTTTTTAGAATCTTTACTTTTGGCACACTTTTGTTACCAATTTATTTATTTTTAATCTGGTGTCAAATATCACCCTGCATCTTTTTTGTTTTTTACAGTTATACAATACTTTATAATCTCGTATAGACTATATAGATAACTTACTAACTAATACAAATTAAAAATGAAACACAAAAAAATTAATGAGAACTCAATCGTGCTAAGATAATAGTTGTAGAGGATGAGGAGATTAAAGATTAATTCAAGAAGAGATCTTTATGTAAAGTTTTAAATAAGAAATAGTAATAATAAATTGATATAGCTAGAGTTGGAGTAGGATTCCATGCATAGCGGGATTTATTCAATAAAAGCTCATATAAGTGACCACATAGACACTATCGATATATTCGAAGTTAAAACCTAGAAGCTGCCACAGCGAGAAGTTGCGATTGTGGTTAAGGTACTATAGGGTTTTATATACTTGAAGTCTTGAATCGCTGCAAGACATTCATTTGTTTATATTGATAGGCCTTTTTTTTTTTTTTCCTCGAAAATTAACAGGAATATATATCAGTCAACAATACAATGGATAGTAGTTGAGATATTGGTGCATTTAAGGCTGAACTAGATGCAATAAAGATGGAGATGGATCGAGTGAGTGAACTTGCTGAGAGGGTTTCCAAACACACAACTTATGTGGAGCGTATAAAGAAGAAGTTAAGGAAAAAAACTAGACGCAGTGGAGAATCCTGGTTATGGAGCTTTATTTAGGAGTATGGAAGAAGATGTCACTCGTGCTTCTTGTTTGGCTCAAACTGCTATGATATCATGTTTGGAAAGTTTGAGTAAGATTCAACAAGAAGCCGCATGTGGCAGTCATGAACAACAATTGGAGAAAATCAGGAAGGTGCAACAAGATGCTCGTCGAAAAAGCACAATCAAATGTTGTTTGGAATGTTTGAGAAAGAGGCTAGACGAATTAATCTCCAGTAATTATGCTCAGCCTCCAAATCAACTGAAAATGTTGACGAAGATGCAACAAGATGTCTCTGCTGCTTTTGATTGTTGTTTGGAATGTTTGAGGAACACGCAAGTAGTCGAAGAACTAGACTAGTAATGTTGATCTATATTTACATGAATAAAGAGTTTCATTTCTGCGCATTGCGACAAAACTTCACTTATACTCTTGAAAATCTGTATGAACTCACCTCGTGTAGTTATACCTTTTAGACGTAATATTAGTTTACTTTGTGTAATTCGTCTTCCACAATGTGACTCGAACCAAATTTTTAATTAGATAATCATGTCGAATAAGGATCATGTTACTTTTTCAAGCCCAGGCTAACACATAAATTAGGATCTCTTGGTTGTGAACGCTCTTCTTCACTATGAGAATTTACTATAAAAACAGGTTTATATTGCCCTCTTTAATTTTTTTTTTTTTTTAATTTGGCGCTAGTTCTCAAACGTGCAACTCAGTTAAATTAGAAAAGTGACTTAAACTCTGAAAGCGTTCAATTAATTCAGTATTTCGTTTTTTGTTTGTTTCCTAATTTGAGTCGGTTTAGATTGGCAATTTATTGGCTTCTTATGATTATGGATCAATGACACTATTTCAATTCATTAAAGTTTGCAAATTTTGTGTTTATCACATTAAAGATCAACACTTTGGTTTATACATAATAAACTAATAAACTTATGCTTTTGTTTTTATAGACATCAAATTGTCTTCATTTTGTTTCACTCATCCAATATGAGATGTGAGCTGATAGGTATTGTTGCTAAATAATATTTTTCCCTTCGATGTCCTTCATAAAGCCTTGGTGCCATTCGAGTGCTCTTCCTTTCAAATGAATAGCTACGATTCTAATCTTCATGTTTTTAGGAGTCTCGTCAAGCTCGAAGAACTGGTTACAACGATGATGCCAATCCTTGAACCCTTCACCATCGAATGAGGGAAACTCAAGTTTTGTCATTCTATTTACCAACAGGGGCGGAGCCAGAAAAAAATTCATGGAGGGCAATTTTTTTTTCATCAATTAAAAAAATGGAAAAATAAGCGCCATTGTAAAACTTAACGGTATCTAATTCAGGTATTTAGCTCGTTAACAATATAAAACTTGTCACCATTGATTTGAGGTTATAAAAAGTTAATATTGTTTTAAAACAAAAGCCTAACAACAATGCTTAATATAGTAATTGAAAAGTACGCACAAATAATAAAGAATTTTGTATATTGATGTATATATATTTGAAGTACAAGTTAAGAATGACATTATTCATATGCTCTTTATATAGGAAAATTTGCATCTTTATTAATTAAGATTGTCACTTATTTACAAATTATCTTTCAAAATTGATTTACTGGATAATAAAATTTCAAAATTCCTTTTATAACTTAATTATATAAGATTAAGAAAATAATCAAATAAAAAATAAGCTAAATACAAAATAAAAGATTAATATAAAGACTAAAGGACACATGACACACATTGTTTACCCCACGTGATACCATAACAACACAAAAGCAATAATATACAAGAAGAACTTCTTTGTCCTTTTAAGGTTTCTACAGAGCCCGTTCGATCGCTTCGAGCCTACGTACCGTACACCGCAGGATTAATGCAGTCTCGTAACGGTTTATTGTAAGCGAAAACAATAACCCGTAATGTACAATCGGTTTGTAGAGTAAGAAAATATTCTTCAAGATTATGTGGAGTAACAACGATTAAAGAGATAGTGATTTTTTTGATGTGTTCATAATAGAGTTTAGCATCCCTATTTAGAGATGAGAAAGCCAATTTGAAACTGCGTATTATCAAACGGTTTTCCCATCATATCACTTCCAAGAATCACTCTCATGTCCCTTCTAATTTTTGGTATACACCGGACTAGGTAAACATGTAACAACGGCCACCACCTTGAATAAGTAAAGCCAAGCAATAATGACTTGTACAAAGACGTTAGAGCATGCATGTTTACTTCACTAGCTTACCCCCACCATATCCTTATTCCCGGTTAATGTTTATCAACTTATAAACAAACCTATTTTCTTAAAATGTTCAACCTAATGTAAGAAATTAATATGACTATACATTAATTCCTAGCAATCCCCCACTAGGTTGAACAAGTTCTCTACTGATCACTCGAACATGTTGTGCTACAAGGTGTCACGAAGATTAAACCTCATTAGATATGCATACACAAAGTAAGATCGATTCAATGGTGTCCAAAGATTAAACCATGAACCTCAAGATATAATGATGTCCGAAGATTAAACCAAAACCTTTTAACCTTACCGGCGAATACATACACACTTTCATTGTTATATTGTGCATTCTCACTACGCGCGAATATGGCCATGCAATTAGAAGGGATATGAATTGAAGTTATTCTTGGAAGTGACAATGCACAATATAACAATGGAAGTGCGCTTCTAATTGCATGGCCATATTCGCGCATAGGGAATACAAAACAAAATAAAAACGACTCACATTTACCAGCAATAATGAAAATAACATTTTTTTGCGAAAAAGCTCTCCTTTATAAAGAAGTTAGTACAAAACAAAACTTTATCAATTGTACATAAGAAAGAAAGTATAATATATTATCCCGCAAAATTGAACCAACCAGTTTGACGATTGTCACGTACGTTCTTTGTGCCTCATATTCACGCACAAGCATGTGTTCTCATAAACCACAGATCAGTTTGGAAATGTAACGATGAATGATTGAAGTCATTATACGTATACGTACTTTTTTAAAGGCGATTTATTTCCAACAAACAAAACAAAGGCATCCACTATATAAACTAAATGGTTAAAAATAAAGACGCAAAGAAACATAATAAGAGAATACAAAATACAATTACGTATTTCCACAAAATAATCATAGCCACAAGAAACATGCCGGACCCACAAGCTATAAAAGAACCAGCCAAAAAATTGCACAAGTGAGGAACATACATGCAGATCATGATGTATACAAACTTGGAGACCCACAAGCCATATACCCACATAAATATGTTAATCCGAACCAGACTATACACCAAAATGCTAATCCAAAACAGACATCTACAGGTATTTTATTTCATAGATAACGTATATATATTTATTTTTTACTAGTAGGTACCTACGCGATTCGATGGCGGATACCCTATAACTAAATTTTCTGATAATATAATGTTATTTGGTCATACTTTTTTGGGTTTTGCTTCATTAATTTGTGCCTACTGGATACTTGTTTAGCTATAGGGATTTAGCCGTACAATAGCAACATACTTTTTCAAATGTTCCATTCTAGTACGCGTACTTTTTTTTGTCTCACTTAATGTAACGTACTTTCATTTTTTGTTCCATTCTACCAAAAAGTTACCGGTTACCGGGAAAAAAGTTTGAAAACCGGGAAAAATGCCTATGTGACATATTTAATACTAGAGTAAATAGCAACGTACTTTTTCAAATGTACCGATCTAGTACGCGTACTATTTTCGTCCATTTTTATAAGTTTTTATTCGTTTTTATACGTTTTCATCCGTTTTTATATACCTTTTCATCTATTTTTACACGTTTTCATCCGTTTTCTTATGTTTTCGTCCGTTTTTGCACATTTTTCCGTTTTTGCATATTTTTGTCCGTTTTTACACGTTGTCATTCGTTTTTACACGCTTTTGTCCGTTCTTACATGTTGTTCGTTTTTGCACGTTTTCGTCCGTTTTTGCACGTTTTCGTCCATATTTACACGTTTTCATCGGTTTTTACACGTTTTCATTCGTTTTCTTACGTTCTAGTCTGTTTTTGCATGTTTTCGTTCGTTTTTACATGTTTTTGTCCGTTTTAACACGTTGTCGTTCGTTTTTGCACGTTTTATCTGTTTTTGCACGTTGTCGTTTGTTTTTGCACATTTTAGTCCATATTTACATGTTTTCCTCCATTTTTTTCACGTTTTCATATGTTTTTACATGTTTTCATCCGTTTTCTTACATTTTAGTCTGTTTTTGGCATGTTTTTAATTCGTATAAATACGTATGAAAACGGATGAAGACGAATAAAAAATGAACAAAAACGTGCAAAACTAGTGAAAACGTGTAACAACAGATGAAAACGTATAAAAATAGAGAAAAACGTGCAAAAACAGACAAAACGCGAAAAAAAAAAGACGAAAACATGTAAAACCGAACAAAAACGTGTACAAAAGTATGAAAACATGCAATAACGGATGAAAACGTGTAAAAACGAGTGAAAATGTGCAAAAACAGAAGAAAACATGTAAAAACGGGAGAAAACGTGAAAAAACGGATGAAAACGTGTAAATAGACGAAAAAGTGTAAAAATGGACAAAAACGTTTGAAAACGAACGAAAATGTCCAAACCTGATGAAAACGTGCAAAAACGAATGAAAATGTCCAAACCGGATGTAAACGTGCAAAAATGAATGAAAACGTAAAAAAAAACCAAATTTTTAGTTATTTTCGACACACGTACCATAAGAGTAAATTTTAGAAAGTATATGGCTATTTGATGGCTTTTACAAATATATAATATATAGTGGAAAACCAACGTGGCAGCTTTTGTGGGATAAAAAACTTGCTAGCCGGTTAAACAAGTTTCGTGGGGTAGAATGGTACAAAACATGAAAGTACGTTACATTGAGTGAGACAAAAAAAAGTACGCGTACTAGAATGGAACATTTGGAAAAGTATGTTGCTATTGTACGGCTAAATCCCTTAGCTATATATATAAGGAATGTTAGAGTTAATTAATATCAAAATAATGTTTAATTACGGTAATTTTAGAGATTAATAAATATTTATTAAATGCATTTTTTGATTTAAAAGAAAATTTTGTTTTCATTAACTGCGCTGAATCGTGTGCCTAGTGAGCACACCTTAGCAAAACCTTACTCTTTTTTTAACAACTAATTTACGAATAATAATAACTTTAATTAAGATAGTAGTGTAATTGCAAGTAGTTAAAAGATTATGTAATTGTCAAAAGTTTATAGATAATTTGACTGAGCTGTATTAATTTAGATGGTTGTTACAAGTTTTCGAATACACTTAATTTTCTAGATGTAACGTTTATTTGTCTGTATGCAACCAACTATTAAAATTTCCATAATTGGCAAGTGTGTAGGCTAAATTTTTAAGCCTTTTTATTCAGGGAATGACCTAAATACTTTATATAGTAGTATATTTAATTTATACTATATATTTCAACTTGAGAGGTTTTGAAGGGGTGTGCAATAAGTGCCGTCACATAAAAACTCTATTTAAAAGAACTAAATGGGCTTAGCTTAGTTAGCCACCTGAGGCCTCCTAAAGAGCTTTGGGGGAGGTTGTTTCCATGTGGTCTGGAGTTCGAGCCTCACTGGGTTTTCCTTTTATGTAAGAATCTGTGTTTGGCTCTGCCCACTCAGATGCATCCAGTCTCTAACTCGCTAACCGATAGTATTATACTAACTTGCCATTAAAAGAATGAATATATTTTATTAGTTTTGTATATAAATACGTATAATATTAAACATATATGAATCATATAATTCAAGTGTATATTTAATTTCTTTTTAGTTTACAAGTAATATGATCACTTTGTTGTTATTGATTAAAAAAAAAAAAAAAAAAAAAAAAAAAAAAAAAAAAAAATCCCTGATTTCAACCACGTGTATACGGTCCTTTAATTTGTTTTTCTTTGACTTTACTAATTTTGAGGTAAAAAGATGTTAGAGTACCAAGAGTCGCAAGTTGGCAAGTGGCAAGTTAACAATTTCAGTAACAAACTCTCCCAAATATTCATTTCGAAATAAATGACACTATGTGTTACCGCCGATTCAAGGATGTGTTTCGCGATATCAACTATCATTGCAGCAGCTTAAGCTTAATCATATAAGAGTGAACTCTTTGTTTTGAACATGTTTTACAAAATAATTGTAGCTAATACAGTAGTTAAAAGGAGCTTTTACAATAAGAGATTACGGGGTTTCATAGAGGGAAAAGATGCATACACCATTTTATTTGATATATAATATATCATTTTGTACAAGTTATACATGATATTTTATTTGATACATCACATTGTACAAGCACATATATCACCGACCTTTTACAAATTACTACAAGCACATACAATCAGTGACGGAGGTAGGATTTTCACATTGGGTGGGCCAGAATAGTTCTTCAAAAAATTTCGTACATTTAAAAATTTATTATATTGGTCATTATATTAACAATGTATGAACTTATTTGTAATTTGATAAATCATAACATCGAAAAGCAACACATGACAAAACTAATTGTGTTAACTTGATAAATTAATGGTCGAATGTATTAATGGGATAGAGCGATTTACTAAAAGTATGTTTCAAATAATTAAACTCTTGAAGGATAAAAGGTTTGAATTTTTAGTAGGTGGGCCAAATCATTTCGTGTCAAACAATTTACCAAAATAACATAAATATACATGTACTTTGGGTTGGCTATGGCATACCCACTCAAAGAGTGGCTCCGTCACTGCATACATCTTAATTTTGAAGTTGCAAATATGATAGAAGAAATTATGAACATAATTGCAAAATGAAACTGCAAGACCTAAAAAGATGTATCTGGAATATATTTTAAAAGTAAAACAACATAGATTTGATAAGAACCATTTTTTCTTTTTTCTTTTTTAACGGTGGAATACTATTAAAAAGAAGAAGGAAAAAAAAAACAAAAAAAAAATAAAAAAAAAAAAAAAAAAAAAAACAAAAACAAAAACAAAAACTAGCAAGAAGGTAGAAATTACAAGATAATAAGATGAGGGTTTTTAGGCAATCTAACCGACTAAAAGAAGCCTTACATCTATGTTTACACCAATAAAAAGAAGATGCCACAATGTCTTCGAAAATAGAGCCTTCGAAGGAATAGTTGCACCAAAAACACACTTGTCGCGAAAGTTCCAAATATGTCACCACATAACGTAGCAAACTCCTTCAAGGAGCTTTTTATGTTTAGATAGAAGACGAAGATTTGAAAGCCAATCCATCCACTCCTCATGCGAAGATATCTCCAAAAAATTAATGTCCCACCAACGAATGATCTTTTGAAACAACTCTCAGGCTATATGGCAAGCAAAGAAAATATGGCTCGATGATTCTACTGCATTATCACATAAAGGGCAAGATAGAGACTCAATATCCATGCCTCGTTTGGAGAGGTTCAATCTCGTGGGAAGACCATCTAATCTTAATTTCCAGGCAAGAATGTTAACATGGGAACCATATTAACCCATTTAGTTTTAGACAAATTAAAATAACTGGTAACGAACGATTGTTGATCACTCTTCTAACAGAAGCAACGGAAAACTCACCTGTGCCATCCATAGACCAAACCCACCTGTCCCTCGTGTCAAAAAGGGAAACGCCTTCCATGTTCACGATCAGCTGGGAAAGCTGAGCTTGTTCGACACATACTCTTATATCTTGTAATCCCCCGTAAATTTTCCTATAAATAATAAAAGTAAATCAAAGACTAATATATCATTTCGTAAATTAATAACGTTTTTACCAATAACAATTTTTTTTTATTTGTATCAAATATGCTATGTTACTTGAAAATCACTACGATATTTATGATCCCTGTTTGCTTGGAACGATGCTCACACATGTACTACTATAGTCTAAAATCGCGAGAATATTAAAAATTTCTTTTATTCGTTACGAACCTGCATTTTCCGAACATTTTTCAAATTTACTATTCATCGGTTACTATTCACCAAACACTATTCATCATTTCACTATTCATCGTTTTTGGAGTCGGTTAGTGATATCGAGATGTTTTTCAAAAAATTTACTATTCACGAAAGACTATTCACTCTCGGACTCACGTAAACGTCTCACTAATTAATTTCTAAACTTATCACTAATCACAATTAAGATTTTACTAATTATAATTACCCTAACCGGACCCTTAATTACGCATTAAGCCCAAACCAAATATTCGGCCTTTTACTATTCCTAGCCCAAAACCAAACTTAGCCCATTTTACTTTCTCTTGTTTTTCCAATCACTCGACTAGGACAACTAGAAACGAGCCTCGTACTTCCAAATCCTACAAACGACACCCCTATATTTTTACACATACTCGTTCCTCCCTAGCCAACATTTAGAGGGTCGATTTTTAGTTTCTCACCATCGAGTTTAGATACGATTTTACTAGGCAAAGCTTTTGTCCCAAAAACGATTTCATAAAATTTCACCTAATCCAAAACTTAACCATTTTAACCCACGTTTGTTTCTATAACTTCCTAAAAATCATTTCTAAACACAAACTAGTGTCTAAATATTTCAAAGTTATCAAAATCTCAAGCCATGCCGATTTACAATTCGGTTCACTAAAAGAAATGGTGGTCGACTTGCATATTTCATACAAACAAGTACTTCCTTATTTTAAGCACACTCCACCCTATATTTTACTCACCTAGGACAAGTACTATAATCTTTTAAAAACCATTTCACAAGTACAATACCCTTATAATATTTCAATGCACACGTTTACCTTGAATGGGAGGATGTCGACATATATGAAACCAAAACATGGAGTAACTTGTACTCTTACACCTTAGGACTTTTGGTGCACAAGCTAACATCAAATCACATTAAAACTTGGACACTAGAACACCCTAAGAGCCTTATATAACTCGCATGCATGCATGCTTGCATTTTCTACTTCCATGCAAAACCCAAAATTCACCACAAACCTTTAAGTCTTTAGTCTAGCTTGGGTCGAAGCATTTGGGTAGGAAAATCAAGGGATTCGTGTGGGTTTAGGAGAAACAAATTGTTGTTTGTGAACCTTGGTCGAGCACACATACACACTACGTACTCATCTCACTCACTTCTCGACTCTACGTCTTGTTTTACCCACCATTTTGGTGTCGTAAGTTCCTAACAAAACTCTTTTCAATATTTAAATAAAACTTTCATTTGCATCATTTTTATTCGCGACACACACAATTGCACCACTTTATTCGAAAACTAAATATACAACATATATATATTTTACGTTCGTCTATATATTTTACACCTTAACAAATAAACTATGTAGAGTTTTGAAACTAAAAAGCTACGTACAACTATTTTGGAATACCATTTCTAACGTATCACAACTAGTCGTGAAAACTCTTAAAATATTTCTAAGTCTTTTTCTTATAAAAATTCGTCCCATGCCACGCCCAAAACGCACGTACAACTTTAATATTTACTTAACGAGCATACCTTTTTATTTCACAAACCAATAGACCTCATGACAAACAATCATTTTCGTATAAAAACTTTATAATAAAAATCGCGTTTTGAACCTATAAAAGTCACCAAGCAAATCGACTTGGAAACTAGTTTTGGAAAGTTATTAATATCGACTGGGCCTTAAGGCCCAATCATTTCAAAATAAGCTGATTGTATAAGCTGAGGCTATAAGCTGTTGGACAACTTTTTCATACTCCTAACATTAACCCAAAACAAGGCCCAAAACTCCCGTAGGCCCATTGGATCTAAAAATGCTAACGGGCCTTACATTTCGTTAAAAGCCCATAAGCTATCAAGTTAACTTTTCAAACTAATAAGCTGGTAGAATAAGCTCAATAAACTGTTTTGAAACTATTTAAGAAATAAAAACATTAAGTTTTGAAAATTGTGAATTTTGGACTAAAATTGCAAATTTTATGAAAATCGGGATAAAAGTGTCAACTTTTCAAAGTTTCGGTATAAAATGTCATTTCGTAAATTAAAGGGTGAAAAATAATTTTTATAAACTCTAGGGTGAAAGGTGTAAGAAATATAAAGTTTTGGACGTAAAATGTAAATATATTTAATTTTGGACTAACGGCGTAACGCTAACGCCGTTAGGGTAAAAAGTGTAAATTTTTAGAAAATACAAGGGCGATATATATAAAATTAATATTTTTATTTTTACTTTCCATTTTTACAATTTCACATACCGACGTTACGTTTATTTTCAAACTATTATGTTATTACTATTATTATTATTAAACGTTACGTTTATTTTCAAACTATTATTTTTATTACTATTATTATTATTATTATTATTATTAAACGTTACGTTTATTTTCAAACTATTATTATTATTACTATTTTTATTATTAAACCTTACGTTATATATATATATATATATATATATATATATATATATATATATATATATATATATATATATATATATATAAACTAAACATACAATATATTATAAAACTAAAAGTTTTACTAACGTCAAATTAACAAATCACGCATTCAAAAACTACTCGCGATTAAAACATTAAGACTACCAAGCACTAAAACATGCCATATATTATCTAGGTCGTGTGTGGAGCCGTTCCCATTTTGCAAACTGAGTATCGATATTTTTATTCACTGAATCACTAAGGTGAGTTCATAGCCTCGCCTTTACCTGTTCAAATGTTTTATAAACCCTGCGAGGGAAATACATGCTAGTTTTTACAAACTGAACACAAGTATTTTCTTGGTATGCTTTACCTGATCTCGTTATTACTTAAGTACCTTTTTGCCAAAAGCCCCTCATATCATGAGCCTTAGTCACTCAAGAGGTGAACGTAAATAATTGTGGATAGATCTATTAGGGATTAACAATCCCCGTTTGGGAGTTGGAGAAAACAACCAAACGCACTTTATTTGAAATCTAATAGGTTACTGGCAAGGACCTATCCCGAGGGCCCCCTGTTACTATAATCCATCATTTATGATGAGATCTGTTAATCGGCTGAGTGTCATGAGCTTAATGCAATAACAACTGATTTTTAACTTATAATTGTATACCGGTGCAATTATCACTTATAGCCTGTGTTCAACTTTTAAACTTAAACCTATGAATATCATTCAACTTTTGTTGACTTTTAGCATGTTTATCTCAGGTCTAAAATGAGCAAGGATGGGACGGGAGATCACGAAATTCTCACAAAGGCTATAAAATTTTTATTATCATTCGAAAACCTATTTAACAAATTTTAAAACCACTGGGACCTCATCTTTAAAACTCTGATATTTACAAAACTTCGAATGATAAATATTTTTAGAAAATCATTTTTTACTGAAAAACTATGAGCTGTGAAGTAACACCCAATCTTTATTCCGCTGCAAATATTTTAAAAATTGGGGGTGTTACATATTGGCATCAGAGCTTTGGTTATAGCGAAAGAGATCTATCTTGGATCTAAACTATAACCGTTTTTACAAACAAAACATTTTATAGCCCTACACTCTTCGTGCTTCCCGTGCCTCCATACTACCTTGCTCAGTACATTACCTGTTAGGATTAGTCTGCATGGTTAGAAATTGCGCTTACCTAATTTTTAGTTCATCCGTACTATTATATCTATAACGTAAAAGTAACTTATAAAATACTATTCCTGGTTACTACAGTAACATGTCTCCAAAAACTTCTTTGAACGCCAAAACTACTCTCCGTAATACTAATACATCCCCCGTCAATAAAAATTCTCCGAATACTGAAGATCCCTACGTACAAATATCACAGCCCCAACTTAATATAGAAACCACTCAGAAATCACTTCCATCGTCACCTATCGATTCACCCCGACGTCAAAAACTTAGAAGAACTACTGAATCGTATGAAGATATGATTGGTGGTCAGGCAACATTCGAAGTTGGACAAAGTTCACGTCAAGAGAGGCCGTGGACGAATGTTGAGCCAAATTCTCCGTTACCCTACATTTTAGATTCCCCAACACCAGATATCCCAAATACCTTATCCTCACCTAGTTTCCCCAACTACAATATAAGCACACCTGATTCAATATGGACTCTTGTTTATCAACAAGCCAGCATACTAGAGGCTCACACTGAACAGCTGAAAGATTTACGACCAACAAAATTTGAATGGTACGAACGTAACCTTGACGCATTGTTCAAAAGAGCGGATGCTGAGAGACGAGCAATATGTGAATTAGGAATAAAGGTTGATGAGATAAAGGACAACACCAACCAGGAACTTGGAAGTTTGGATTCCAGGGTCCGTTCTGCAAGAATAGAACACGGTCAAACACATGGTAGGATTGAAGAAATTGAAAGGACCTTATGGATGGCTAGAGAGACATCCAGGAGACAAGGTCAAAAGATTGCCACATTAGAGAGTATGTTGGCAAACCAAATAAACATGTGTCAGGAACGTTTCTCAAACATGGAAGCAGCACAACTTGAACTTGAGAAAGAGGTTAGATATTTACGTCAGAGGCGTAACTAATCTTAAGTTTACAAGTATCCCTGCTGCATCTACTAAACCAGACAGACTTGGTTAGTATTTCATGTAATGTTCAATAAATCTGAACCTTTCAGAATTCATAATCAAATCATAATATAACCTCCTCTTCCGTTACATCTCTTCGTTATAAATCAATCATTTTCTTTCGTATCAAGCATGCATACTATGAATCCTCAGAATTTCATGCAGAAATCTCATCAATTGTTACCTCCCTTGATGAACAAATAACTCCCCGTAGATTTCTGACATATTAATAAGAGACCTTGTACTAATTGTTTTACAAAAACGATCAGTCAAGTTATTAATATTATGATAACTTCTACCATACTATTCAAATCTACCGTGAGATTTCTTACAATTGTAAGAAATTCTTAAACATACTATAATTGACCAGAAACCAAAGTATTGTCTAAAAAATAAATTTTCAAGAGAGAGAAATTTATTTTAAGGGACGAATCGGTTTGTTCCTTAGTAATCTCATATCAAGAGTTGATTATCTATCTATGATACAACACAGACATATCTTGAAATTAGATTACAGTAAGGAGTCAATTCAGTCTATCATCAATGAAATAATTAGAATTCATTATTAAATTATTCTGACATCAGAAGGATTCTAAGTTGAGTTTCATTAATGATTTCAGAAGATGGACAACGTAAACAATACATGTACTCCATCATCATCAAAAATCACCATGACTACTGAAGATGTCAGGGAGTTGATAAGCAACATCATGTCAGTAGTACTTAAGAGAGTCACTATAGTTTATCCAAGAGGAGAGTCGGATACGCTTGACAAGCAGGAAAACTACATGGAATATAGGTGAACTCACTTTAAAACGCCAGAAGGAATGGCTAACCCTACCATCACCCATAATCAAGGAATCAGGCAAGAAGTTAGACCTAGTGGAATCAAAAAAAAGCAAAAACTCACAAGAATAGGAACCAACGACTCCAACCACTACAACATCACCACAACTCAAAACTGCCACCACAAACGTCTGGGAGATCGTTTCAACTATCATCACCGACTAGGGTGCAAACAAAAGGCTAATAGATACTGCCGTGTCACACCTGTTGCCAGAAGGGTATATCTTGGAGGTAAACCCCTGTGTCCAAAATGCAAGATGCATCACACAGGAATCTGCAAGATTAAGTACCTGGAGTGTCAGAAGATAGGACACAAGGCAACAAACTGTAGGACTTTGGATAACAAGGGACCAACAACAACCGTATTGTGCTACGGATGTGGTGCAAGAGGACACTACAAGAACAAATGTCCAAACTACAACATAAATTGGAAAGCCAAAACTTTCGCTAGGAAATAAAAACTCTACAAGGACGTCGGTGGTATCAATGGAATGATTACTAGATTTATGCAGATAAATAAATTCATGTTGTGAATAAATAAACTCTAGTTCAAAAATTTCCTGATTGTACCTCTTCCTTGTATTTTACTTTAAGTTACGATGGATGTAACCTAAAGTATAACAATTATCCTTCTACCGTATCGAAAAATCTACCTTGTAATATTTCCAAAATAATTATAATCTATGTCAAATTCAATTCCTATCCCATTTACCAAATAACAGCATACTGTTATTTCCCTAGAAATTTCTGACTCATCATATATATATATATATATATATATATATATATATATATATATATATATATATATATATATATATATATATATATATATATATATATATATATATATATACACACACAAAATAAATAAATAAATCAATGAATGAATAAAGTTTCTACTTTATTCTTAAAAGAAATTACGTATTATATCATAATAACAAAACGTTGAACACCATCTGAAACAACTTAAAGAAAAACATAAATACCACTGTGACTGAGCCAAACATCACATCGTTTAATCCTCAATTATACATAGCCTGATCAACTATGTCTAATTTAGGAAGAATCATGTTATGAAGGAACAATCATAATGTAAAATTTTATAAATAACAATCTTCATTTAAAAGCAACAAATATAGATAAACTGAATTATTCATAAATATTACAAACTACCATAAATACCTATCCTATTCCTTCTTCATTAGGACAAGAAGCCAACAAAAGTACAAATAAGAAAACCCTAGTAATTCGCAAAGACTAACAGAAAACTCCAATAACTAAAAATTTATCCGAATCCATGAAAATTAATAAATAAACAAATAATTAGCATCAGAAGTGCTAACGTCACAATAACTACAATATAAATCATAGAATCTCCAATAGGTTGATCCGCGATGACAACAAAAACCCCCACCAACAAAACCATAGCAAAAGCCACCACAGGATGAATCACCTTAATTATGCTGAAAGATAAATATAAACAAATCATTAAAAACTATAGCAAGACTAGTTTTTAATCATAAGGACAAATAAGTCTTATTTCACATTTATTGAGGATTACATAGAAACACGACAAGGAATTAATTTAAAACAACCCTAGCTTAAGATTATTACCCCCATATCTTGTCCACGGTAATGGCTAGAACCGTGAGGGGTATGACAAACAACAAGATCGCAACCAAAAACCCAAAGTCTTCGTCTGGTACATATGCTAAGTAGACAGCGGCAAAGACGACATACACGATCGCTAGTATCGTAATGAGGTGCGGCATTTTGGAGATGAGAAATGATAGGAAAATGGTTGGCGGAAGATATGGAAATTTGAAAGGAGTATATGTAGGAAGAAAACTAGCCGTTAGACACTATTCACGACCGTTGGGTACGGTACACCTAGCCGTTATTTTACTATTCAAAACCATTACCTTTAATATTCACAACCCTTAAGTACACCAGTTACTAGATCCTGTCTAGCACAAATAAGTCTAACTAAACCACATCTCCCAAATCTTAATCTCTCGACAACCCTCTGATCAAAATTTTTCTAATACAGAAATTTCGTTAAACTCGAATTCCGGGACGGAATTCAGAATGAGGGGTAGGTACTGTAATCCCGCGTAAATTTCCCTATAAATAATAAAAGTAAATCAAAGACTAATATATCATTTCGTAAATTAATAACGTTTTTACCAATAACAATTTTTTTTATTTGTATCAAATATGCTATGTTACTTGAAAATCACTACTATATTTATGATCCCTGTTTGCTTGGAACAATGCTCACACATGTACTACTATAGTCTAAAATCGCGAGAATATTAAAAATTTCTTTTATTCGTTACGAACCTGCATTTTTCGGACATTTTTCAAATTTACTATTCATCGGTTACTATTCACCAAACACTATTCATCATTTCACTATTCATCATTTTTGGAGTCGGTTAGTGATATCGAGATGTTTTTCAAAATTTTTACTATTCATGAAACACTATTCACAAAACACTATTCACTCTCGGACTCACGTAAACGTCTCACTAATTAATTTCTAAACTTATCACTAATCACAATTAAGATTTTACTAATTATAATTACCCTAACCGGACCCTTAATTACGCATTAAGCCCAAACCAAATATTCGACCTGTTACTATTCCTAGCCCAAAACCAAACTTAGCCCATTTTACTTTCTCTTGTTTTTCCAATCACTCGACTAGGACAACTAGAAACGAGCCTCATACGTCCAAATCCTACACACGAAACCCCTATATTTTTACACATACTCGTTCCTCCCTAGCCAACATTTAGAGGGTCGATTTTTAGTTTCTCACCATCGAGTTTAGATACGATTTTACTAGGCAAAGTTTTTGTCCCAAAAACGATTTCATAAAATTTCACCTAATCCAAAACTTAACCATTTTAACCCACGTTTGTTTCTATAACTTCCTAAAAATCATTTCTAAACACAAACTAGTGTCTAAATATTTCAAAGTTATCAAAATCTCAAGCCATGCCGATTTACAATTCGGTTCACTAAAAGAAATGGTGGTCGACTTGCATATTTCATACAAACAAGTACTTCCTTATTTTAAGCACACTCTACCCCATATTTTACTCACCTAGGACAAGTACTATAATCTTTTAAAAACCATTTCACAAGTACAATACCCTTATAATATTTCAATGCACACGTTTACTTTGAATGGGAGGATGTCGACATATATGAAACCAAAACATGGAGTAACTTGTACTCTTACACCTTAGGACTTTTGGTGCACAAGCTAACATCAAATCACATTAAAACTTGGACACTAGAACACCCTAAGAGCCTTATATAAATCGCATGCATGCATGCTTGCATTTTCTACTTCCATGCAAAACCAAAAATTCACCACAAACCTTTAAGTCTTTAGTCTAGCTTGGGTCGAAGCATTTGGGTAGGAAAATCAAGGGATTCGTGTGGGTTTAGGAGAAACAAATTGTTGTTTGTGAACCTTGGTCGAGCACACATACACACTACGTACTCATCTCACTCACTTCTCGACTCTACGTCTTGTTTTACCCACCATTTTGGTGTCGTAAGTTCCTAACAAAACTCTTTTCAATATTTAAATAAAACTTTCATTTGCATCATTTTTATTCGCGACACACACAATTGCACCACTTTATTCGAAAACTAAATATACAACATATATATATTTTACGTTCGTCTATATATTTCACACCTTAACAAATAAACTATGTAGAGTTTTGAAACTAAAAAGCTACGTACAACTATTTTGGAATACCATTTCTAACGTATCACAACTAGTCGTGAAAACTCTTAAAATATTTCTAAGTTTTTTTCTTATAAAAATTCGTCCCATGCCACGCCCAAAACGCACGTACAACTTTAATATTTACTTAACGAGCATACCTTTTTATTTCACAAACCAATAGACCTCATGACAAACAATCATTTTCGTATAAAAACTTTATAATAAAAATCGCGTTTTGAACCTATAAAAGTCACCAAGCAAATCGACTTGGAAACTAGTTTTGGAAAATTATTAATATCGACTGGGCCTTAAGGCCCAATCATTTCAAAATAAGCTGATCGTATAAGCTGAGGCTATAAGCTGTTGGACAACTTCTTCATACTCCTAACATTAACCCAAAACAAGGCCCAAAACTCCCGTAGGCCCATTGGATCTAAAAATGCTAACGGGCCTTACATTTCGTTAAAAGCCCATAAGCTATCAAGTTAACTTTTCGAACTAATAAGTTGGTAGAATAAGCTCAATAAACTGTTTTGAAACTATTTAAGAAATAAAAACATTAAGTTTTGAAAATTGTGAATTTTGGACTAAAATTGCAAATTTTATGAAAATCGGGATAAAAGTGTCAACTTTTCAAAGTTTCGGTATAAAATGTCATTTTGTAAATTAAAGGGTGAAAAATGATTTTTATAAACTCTAGGGTGAAAGGTGTAAGAAATATAAAGTTTTGGACGTAAAATGTAAATATATTTAATTTTAGACTAACGGCGTAACGCTAACGCCGTTAGGGTAAAAAGTGTAAATTTTTAGAAAATAAAAGGGCAATATATATAAAATTAATATTTTTATTTTTACTTTCCATTTTTACAATTTCACGTAGCGACGTTACGTTTATTTTCAAACTATTATTTTATTACTATTATTATTATTAAACGTTACGTTTATTTTCAAACTATTATTTTTATTACTATTTTTATTATTAAACGTTACGTTATTTTCAAACTATTATTATTATTAATATTATTAAACGTTACGTTTTATTTCAAACTATCGTTATTATTAAACCTTACGTTATATTTTTATATATATAACTAAACTAAACGTACAATATATTATAAAACTAAAAGTTTTACTAACGTCAAATTAACAAATCACGCATTCAAAAACTACTCGCGATTAAAACATTAAGACTACCAAGCACTAAAACATGCCATATATTATCTAGGTCGTGTGTGGATCCGTTCCCATTTTGCAAACTGAGTATCGATATTTTTATTCACTGAATCACTAAGGTGAGTTCATAGCCTCGCCTTTACTTGTTCAAATATTTTATAAACCCTGCGAGGGGGATACATGCTAGTTTTTACAAACTGAACACAAGTGTTTTCTTGGTATGCTTTACCTGATCTCGTTATTGCTTAAGTACCTTTTTGCCAAAAGCCCCTCATATCATGAGCCTTAGTCACTCAAGAGGTGAACGTAAATAATTGTGGATAGATCTATTAGGGATTGACAATCCCCGTTTGGGAGTTGGAGAAAACAACCAAACGCACTTTATTTGAAATCTAATAGGTTACTGGCAAGGACCTATCCCGAGGGCCCCCTGTTACTATAATCCATCATTTATGATGAGATCTGTTAATCGGCTGAGTGTCATGAGCTTAATGCAATAACAACTTATTTTTAACTTATAATTGTATACCGGTGCAATTATCACTTATAGCTTGTGTTCAACTTTTAAACTTAAACCTATGAATATCACTCAACTTTTGTTGACTTTTAGCATGTTTATCTCAGGTCTAAAATGAGCAAGGATGGGACGGGAGAGCACGAAATTCTCACAAAGGCTATAAAATTTTTATTATCATTCGAAAACCTATTTAACAAATTTTAAAACCACTGGGACCTCATCTTTAAAACTCTGATATTTACAAAACTTCGAATGATAAATATTTTTAGAAAATCATTTTTTACTGAAAAACTATGAGCTGTGAAGTAACACCCAATCTTTATTCCGCTGCAAATATTTTAAAAATTGGGGGTGTTACATATCTCTACGAAAAGAAGACCATAAACTATCTTGAGACAACTTAGCTGCAACTGTAATGGACTTATTTGATTCCAAAGCAAACAATCTAGGATAAAGAGATTTTAGATTTGCATCTCCTCTCCACACGTCCTCCCAAAATGATGTAAGAGTACCATTTCCCAACTTTTTGTGAATAAAGCTAGAAAATCAATGCCAATATTTTTCAATTTCTTCACTTCACTAACGATATCCAACCAAATGGATGGATGGCAGTTATTAACATGCATGTCGAGCTTCCCATCTTCGCCATGGATCCCTTTGATGACCTTTGACCATAATGACGACCCTTGGGTACGAAAACACCACACCCATTTGAACATAAGAGCTCTATTCAACGCATAAAGACTCGACACACCTAAGCCACCTTTCTCTTTGGATGCCAACACTTTGTTCCACTTGATCCATGTTTGCTTCTTACTATCGATCTCAATACCATTGAAAAAAGGCAATGAATGGATTCCATCCTTTGAAGGACCTTTGAGGGAGCTTTAAACAGTGACAAGTGATAAATAGGCATCGAGCCTAAAATCGACTTGAGAAGTGTTAATCTACCGCCAATAGATAAAGTCTTCATTTTCCATTTTGATAAACGAGCAGCAAGGGTATTCATGATCTCATCCCAAGATTTAATACGAGACATGAGACCACCAACTTTTGATCCTAAATAAGAAAACGGAGGTTTAAGCGTCGCACATCCAATCTTGGAAGCTGCTTGTTTAACTATATCACTAGACACCGAAATACCCATGATTTTGCTTTTAGTCATATTAATGCGCAAGCCCGAAGCACGATAAAAGCAATCCAACATTCGAACTGTACTGTCAATATTAGAATCACTCCAATGGCCCAAGAAAATAACGTCATCCACGTAGAAGAGGTGTGAAAGATGAAGGGACGAACAAATGGATATTCCTTTAAACAGACCTGCATCTACAACTCTTTGAACCGAGATATGAAGACTTTCCATAATCAAAACAAATAAGAAAAGAGAAAGAGGATCACCCTGCTTGAGACCTCTATGAAGCTGGAATTCGCGAGTAGGGCTTCCATTCACGATAACTGAGCCTCTGGACGATATTAGACAACTTTGTATCCAGCCGAGCCACTTATCACCGAAACCAAAGTTTTTCAAGACGTCATCCAAGTAGTCCCATCAAACCAAATCATTAGTCTTTTCAGAGTCTACCTAAAAGATCATAGATTGTTTCCTTCTCTTCTTACACCATTGGAGAATTTCATCTAACATGAACGAACCATTGAGAATTTGTCTATTTGCTACAAAGGCTGACTGAACTTCATTTACGATGCCCCCCAATACAGTCACAAGACGAGTTCCCAAGATCTTGGCAATAATCTTGTAGAGACTTCGAATAACAGTAATAGGTCTAAACTCTTTCACCAATTTTGCGTCGGTAATTTTCGGAATTAGCGCGATAAAATATGAGTTTCCACCTTTAGGAAAAGTCCCATGTTGAAAAAAATAGAAAACAGCCTCCTCCACATCTTTTTTTTAAAACATTCCAATATCTACGGTAAAAGCCACCCGTCTGGACGCGGGGATTTATCAACCCCACAATCCCAAACTGCCCTCTTTATTTCTTCGCTAGATATATTATTCTCCAATTCAACCTGTTGATCTATATCCAACTTACATGGAAAGTTCGAATCCAAAACTAAACGAGAAGATGAACATTGGCAAGATATATACGTCCCTCCATCAATGATGCAACTTTTGAAGCTTGGCAAGCTTTTTCATAAATGAAGGAACATGCAATGACTAATGCTAAGTTGTTGTTATATAGAGCTAATATGGTACAAAATCAATAAAGGCATATAGAGCTAATGGAGATAAGTATGTACTATACTATCATTGTACGGCGCATAAAACACAACATGGCAAGAAAGATTTGAGATCGAAGGCGGTGAAGTAGGAATCAACAACTATTTGAGACCCCTTTGTGTATCAAAACTAAAGATTGGAAATTCAGAAGAAAGAAACAGAATTTGAGAATCAAAAGCTTTAGGCTATATGGCAAGGGGAGGGTTTTTTCACCTGACACCTTAGCGCCACCTCAGCTTTCTCTCTCACTTCCCATCACCAGTCTTTACCTTTTAGTAAGCAAGGGAAAAACATATGCACCTTAACACCTTTTTTTTTTTCTTTTTTTTTAATACTTACACAATTAAATACCAAAATATCATATTCTAAACTAAATTTTCACTTATGCATAACGTGTAAATAATTGAAACACCAAATTTTCATTGATGCATTTCAACAAATAACGAAATGGGTCATGATCAAAATTACAAAAAACCAAATTTTCATTGATGCATTTTGACGAGTGTGTAAATACTCATCATTTTTATCGTATCTGAACTGCCAAAACGTCCAAAAACACTCAAAAACGCATCAAAATACAGAAATTATTCCAAAAGTGTGTTTTATATGTTTCTGATGCAAAATGTTTAAAAACAAACGAAAAACGAACAATGTTGGCACAATTGGCAGTTTCAGTCTCTCAAATTTCATAAATTGACAAAACTAGTCCTTGAAGTTTTAAAACGAAAGAAAAGTCAACCCAAGGTTTTCTAAAGTCAAAAACTGTCAAAACAAGTCCTTGGGTAAAAAGTTTGAGAAAATTACATGATTGGTCCCTAAAAATCCAAATTGACATAAAAGGTCCCTGAACTTTCAAAGATTGTCAAAATTAGTCCCTGGTCAAAATAATTCAAAGAAAAATCATTCTTGGACCTTGGAAAATCAAAAGTTGGCAGAAATGGTCCTTGGATGAAAGTTTTAAAGAAATTGCAATTCAGTCCCTCAAGTTTCACCAATTGGCAATTTTAGTCCTCGGGATTTTCAAAATTTGGAAAATAGAAATTTTGGTCTTTGGTTATTATTATATGGCAGGTTTAGTCCTTGGTTACAACTTTGGATTATTTACACAGCAGGTCCCTCGATTTTCAACAAATTACAAAATTTGGTCCTTGTGTTTAATGTAATACCAAACGGACTCTTGTTCTTTTTATTTATCCAAACACAATCCAAACCCAAAACACTAACCAGCCCATCTCCCATTCACCAAGCCCAACTTCACAAAAAAAATTATTACCCCGTTTCTATTAAAACCTCAGTCAAACCAAACGTTTGACCTCCACCTCACCTTCTCCACATCACCACCCTACCCCTGCTCACCCCCTGCAACTCCATCATTACCCTACACTCCTTCACCTTCCTACACACTCCACCCCCCCCCCCCCCTTACACACCAAACAAACACAAACCTCCAAAGTTTCCCCACTGGCACCAATTAATCAAAGGAAACAGACAAAGGTTTTGGCGCCAAAAATATTTTTGATGGCTAGGATTTGTTTCAGTGATCCAACGTTCAAGAAAAGAGGTGGGAATTGACTGGAAGACCACTTGGAACTCAAGAGATAAATAAATAGGAGAAGAGTAGCAGTAAAAAAAAAAACAACCAGTTAGTAGTTTTTAGGTAGTTTTTAGCCTATTTTAAATCCATGTCAAATTAGTTATAGCTTGTAATTTCCTTTCAAAATCAGTATTGTAATCTGTTTCAGTTGAATAAAGTAAGTTTTTAGTTTATATAGTTCCAATTTTTATTCAAGTTTCAGTTTTCCTCAAAAATAGAAAGAATACAGAAAATATAAAAATAAAAGAAGAAAAAGAGAAGAAGAATTTGTGGAGCATGGTTTAAAGCTTGTGGCAAGCATTAGGTTAGTTTAGAAATTGAATTGAAGTGTTACACAGTTGCCTTGCTTAGCTAATTTCCAAGGTCACTTTCTCACTTTTGTTTGAATCCCTCTTATTTCCTGTCTTATTAGTTTGTATTCACTCAATTTTATGTGTTTATAAGTTAGTTTGTGGTTAACTTGTGTTTTTACATGTTGTAGATTAAGTTTGAATATCCACTGTCTTTAATGGTTGAGTTTGAATTCTTGAGCTTTAATGGTCAATTGTTGAATGTTATTGCTCAATTAACTTTAAATATAGTTAGGATTAGTGGTTGAATCACAGGTTTGGTAAATTGCATCTTAAAATTGCTAGTTACTGTGAATTTCATGAAAACAATTGGATTGAATGAGTGTTTGGATCTCATGAGTTAACTGTGCTCCAGCATGTTTAAGTGGTAATTTTTGCTTAAGACATCTCACCTTAGGTTATATTAGAATGGTTAAGTTATAAAAACTAGTAGTCTTTAGCATAAAAGTCAAACTCTTGGTAAAATGGTACTCAACTGCTCACTGTTACAGATTTTTGATGCACATTGTGTGATTTAGTTGTATAAGCAGTCACATCAGCTTATTTTGAACTCATATCAGCTTATTTTAACATGTTCAGTTGCTTAGGGCTCTTAGAATTTCAAATAAGTCAACACAAGTAGATTTCATGGAAAGTCAAATGTGCACTCTTTCAGTTTTTGTCAAAATGGTGGGATTTATTGTGAATTTTGTAGATTGATTCTGGGCATGAAATTTATTCCTATCATACTCTACCAGCTCATCTTCATAGTCCAACCATTTTTACATATTTAAGATTTTTTCCTTGGGCCCCACTTAGCCCCAAAGCCAGTTGCAGGGGTGTTTGTTTACCCTGCTGCAGCAGGTACCACTCCCACCACCACCACTTTGGTGGTGGTTTCTGACCTCCCTAGTGGTCCTCATTCCTCAAACCTTGTTCCTATCAACCCCCCTCCTACCAGGGAACTCCCATTGACCTTTGGTTTGACCCTAAAACCTCTGGGACCCACCTGTTTTAGCCACAAAAATCTGTCCCAATTTTCAGTCAAGTTCCAAGAATCCATGTGCTTATTTGTGGCTTATTGGCTTATTATGTGGGACTTTTTGGTTCTTTCTTGCTTAAACATGTTACATTAACTTATTTAGGCCAGATTTTACCATTGTGGGTCCCACTTTTGGTCATTTAAGCTTAATTTCCATTTTGGTCAACATAAGTCAACTGTTGGCTTTTTATTTCATAATCAGCTTATTTCTGAGTTCTAAAAAGTTTGTTTTTACAAAAGTTCTTCATTTTTAGTTGTAAAATAAGTTTGTAAAAGAAAAATCCAGAAAATCAAATGTAATTTTAAGTGATAGTTTCTATTTAATTTTATTTAAATTTTATTTTTCATTTTTAAATTTTAATTGAGTACTTGTCATTTTTATATTTTTATTAATTTCCTCTTATATTAAATTATTTATAATAATTTTCTCAGATTTTTATTTTCTCATTTAGTATTTATTAGAATTAATTTTAGTTTCATTAATTATTAATCAATAATTAGTTTAAAATAGCATAATTAGTTTTTATTAAGTAAAACCTAGTTTTTATATTTTTTATAGCTTTTATATATTATAAAATAATTTTATAAATTTTATTAGAATTTTTACTATTCATTTGCTAATTTTCTTAATTTAAAATAGTTTAATTAGGTAATTAGTAATTAATTAATAGAAAAATCACAAAAAGACAAAAATACTTATTTTTAATTTTAAAACTTATTTTTAGTTATTTTATAATTTTAGAAATTTTATTTTCATTTTTCTAGTGTTTAAATAATGTTGTATTATATTTAAGTTGTTTAAATATTAATAATTAGTATTTAATTAATATTAAATAATTAATTAGTGTTAAAATTTATTTTCTTTTTCTAAAAATTTTATTTTATCTTTAAGTTTGTAAAAAAGTCATTTTCACCCCCTGGGTGTTTTCAGATTTCCGTTTTCACTTTTTATTTTGTACGTCTACGTTTTATTTAAACGTAACGTACGCGTTTTTAGGCTTAAATCGTTTCTGGTTTTTCCTAGCTTCCAGTCTTATTCCTATATCTTACTTAAGCTATTTTCTTTAATATTTCAGTAGTATAATCAATCACAACTCACTTATATCCATTTCCGTCCAAATTCACCCGATCACGAACCGTTTTGATACTATCCACACCTCGTCGGGACATAACGACCCGGGGAAACCCTATACTTCCGCGGAGATTTGGTCTGAGACGTTTGACCTTGTTGACCATCCCTGGTCAGTTTAGGTTGACCGTTTGGGGCCAATCAAATTTTGGCGCCGCTGCCGGGGAGGTTGTGCGCGTATTCTAAACGGTTTTACAGATTAGTGAATCTGGATATACACTCATCGTATATTTACCATCCCTTGTTCATATTTTCCTATTATCAAAACAAAATTGTTCCTGAAAACTTTGTAAAATTAGTTTTCAACGAACATAAAAACACAAAAAGATTTTCTTTCTTACAAAATGTTTTCCAAAAACACCAAAAATATTCACCTTCACCCTCTTACATATTTGATTCTTCATCCCTTTACCCTCTATCCTTTTGATTCTACCCTCTTCCACTTGTCCCGTAATTGATTCTAATGGCATCTCTCGATGACGATTTCTTTGAACAAAGGGCCTATGAGAGCAACATTGAAAAACTTATGGCCTTGTCAAAGATATCGAGGTGTCGTGTTGATTATGATGGACCTTCGATTCCTATTCCCTCTCCGGTGAGGGAAATGGATCAAGAAACCGGGGTGACAAAGGACCCTGTACTTTCCTCTAACCATGAAAGTGCTAAATACATCCAACCTACGGTTATCCAAAAACCTAAGCTCACAAATGATCCTAAACCTTCAAGAATCAATCCTGATCTTTCACGATATAAGGTTATAAGGTCATCAAGCAAACGTACAGAGCTTAGGGCAGTGACTGAAAAGAACGACTTGCCCAATCTTCACGTTTATCAAGAACCAAAACCCGAGACCATAACGGAAGTGGTGGAAATTGCTAGCTCTAAGAGCACACCACTTGTCCCACCTCCGGGTTTTATCCCTTGTGTTGGTTGTGGTGAGCCACTTTTTGGTTTACCATGTCGTTGGTGTACATGTGTACAATGTGGTAATGATATTCGAGATGGGAGTTGTTTGTTTTGTGGTTCGAGGAATTCATTTGCTTATGATCCTAATCAGAACTCATTCAACGACTCCCCAAATTTTTCCAATTACTCATCACATTCATACGAGCAAGAATCATATTATCCAAACCACAATGATTGTTCGTATCAAAATACACCAAACATTTCTTGTGAGTATTGTGGAGGTCCTCACCAAGGTTTTGATTGTTATAATAGTCAAAATGTTGGTTACGACCAATATCCATACAACTCACCGAACCAGACTCAACAGTTTAACTGTTGTGAGTACTGTGGTGGCCCACACTACAGTTCTGATTGTCAATCGGGCAACACGCTTGTCTATGAGCAGTTTCCTGATAACAATTATGACTCTAGCACATACGACTCACAGCCACATCAGCTTTACTGTTGTGATTACTGTGGAGATCCACACTTTAGTTCGGATTGTCAAACAAGGAATCAATTTCCTTGTAACAATTACGACTATTCGTTTTCAGACCAACCTCCACAACACCAAATGATCCAAGCAACTCCTCATGATACCGAGCAAGACCTTTTACTAGAGGCTCGTGAAATTTTGCAAAAACTTAAGGAGGAGTTTGCCACTACATCGTTTCAAGAATCTCGTGAAAAATCAATGGCAGAATTACTTGCTAAAGAACGAGATGCTAGAAACGAATTGAGCATGGAAGAATTACTTGCTGAGCAAAGAGCGGCTAAAATACGTGCCAATCTTCGCTATGCTGCTCTATATGATGATGATGATGATGACAGTGATGATGATGAAGATAACATTGTTATTTTTCAAAACGATTCATCAGATTCATCCGTTGTGATTCCTTCCATGGAGAATCAGGGAGAAAATAATGTGACGAAGTCACTAGCCGTTGATCAAATGGAACTTGAAAATTCCATAACTACTAGTACTTCTAAACTCCCTCAGTCTGTTGATATCACACCCGAAATTCACACTCACCCTCTGAACATGGGGGATGAGCATCTTAGCACTATTCCTAATAAGGAATCGGACGAATTAATAAAGTCTAGTGTTGAGATCCTTGTCCCAATCCCAGGAGAATTACAGGGGACTTTTGATCATATGTGTGATTTACCTTCTTCCCTTGAAAATCCAAAAGATCATTTTGAAACTTTCTCCGACTTTAATGATGATTGTACATCTTATGGAGAAGTTGAGTATGATGATCTGCTTGACCTTGAAGCCGATATGGGAGAAAATGAAAATCTTTTAAACTCTAATCCCAACATCGAGCTTAGTACTTCCCATGAAGACATCAGTCATGTGGAAGGATTACCTTCTGAGCTAGTTGGCTTAGAAGAAGTGAATGATGAGACTAACACTGAAATCAAGGATGAAGCACTTCGTGCAACATTATTGAATGTCAGTCTCCTCATTGCAAAAATCGAGGCTTTCAAAGAGAAACCTATTTCATCTCCTATCCCCATTAAGGATAGTGACATTTTCTCCGATGATCCTATTCCGGAGTTTGAAGCCTTTACTTTTGATCATATGGGAGAGAAGATTAGTGGCAGTACCACTTCTCATTCTCAAATTTCTCTCCCCGAATATGATTCATTCACCTTTGAGGAGTTCTCCAGTGAACTCACTCATATCATGACTCCTCCGGAGTATGATGACCCGGGGGGAGATGTTCTCAATCATGAGAATTTGCAAATTCCCACCCACCCTCCCGGGATATTTACGAGCTTAACCATTGAAATCCAAACTCAGGCTACGAAGCCTGATCTCGAGGAAGAAGATCAAATCATGATTTTCATCATGGTTTTCTTCCTTTTCTTCACCTACAGGGTGACTTATCCTGTTCTTCACTCCTTCGGGAATGAAGACATTATCTTTGACCCCGGCATCACCGCTTATAGTTTATACTATCTTAAGCCTGGGTCTACTTATCTCATCGGTGTGGAACTTTCACGTGCTTCAAATGTTTGTCCAAGCATCTTGAATGAAAGTCCGATGGAGATTGTCTTTTCCACATCATGCTTCCCCAAGGACAAATGAATTCGGGGTCGAGTCAAGCTAGCGACTCGGTAAACAAAAACAGTAGCATGCTTATAGGGTTTTCACCCTAAGTGTGGGGGAGTCCCCCACAATGGTTACAAATAGTGTGAAAATACAAAATGGTGTTTTCCACGCTTAGCTTGTAATGTTGCCCTTTTACGTTCAAAGAATCGGCATAATAGCCGGGACTTTGAATATTGAGGACAATATTCATCCTAAGTGTGGGGGCGGGGGGGGGGGGGGGGGGGGGGGGGTATTCGCTATTCTAGCGAATTTTATCACATTTTACTATCTTATACCCCCGTTTTTGACCAAAATTTTTCAAAAATTTTTCACTAAAGTTCAAAATTTTTTGTGGTAATCAGTCCGCCGTGTCTAAACGACAAAAGGGATTGGCTAGTCCAGGAGCAAACGGCTCTTGGTAAAGACATCTCAAATCCGTTTACGGCTTGCAATTTGCCCAAAATTGTATGGTTTATCAACTCCCCAAAAACAAATGAGTTGACTAGCACGCAAGATTATGGCTTGTGGTAAAGGCTGTGGAAAATCCATAATTGGTAATCAGCTCACCAAGATGTTGACTATTCCATCAAGAGCTGGCTAGTCCAGAAGCAAACGGCTTTTGGTAAAGACTAATCAAATCCGTTGACAGCTGGTGGTTTGCTCAAAATCACACGGTTATCAGGTGTGCCACAGTTCTTACACCTGGCTACTCCAGAAGTGATGGCTTTTGGTAAAGAGTTTAAAACCCATTAAGTTTTTCTCAAAAGATTGCTAGGGACTAGCAATAGTTTAGTGTGGGGGATTGATGAGTGTGTAAATACTCATCATTTTTATCGTATCTGAACTGCCAAAACGTCCAAAAACACTCAAAAACGCATCAAAATACAAAAATTATTCCAAAAGTGTGTTTTATATGTTTCTGATGCAAAATGTTTAAAAACAAACGAAAAACGAACAATGTTTGCACAATTGGCAGTTTCAGTCCCGCAAGTTTCATAAATTGACAAAACTAGTCCCTGAAGTTTTAAAACGAAAGAAAAGTCAACCCAAGGTTTTCTAAAGTCAAAAACTGTCAAAACAAGTCCTTGGGTAAAAAGTTTGAGAAAATTACATGATTGGTCCCTAAAAATCCAAATTGACATAAAAGGTCCCTGAACTTTCAAAGATTGTCAAAATTAGTCCCTGGTCAAAATAATTCAAAGAAAAATCATTCTTGGACCTTGGAAAATCAAAAGTTGGCAGAAATGGTCCTTGGGTTAAAGTTTTAAAGAAATTGCAATTCAGTCCCTCAAGTTTTACCAATTGGCAATTTTAGTCCCTGGGATTTTCAAAATTTGGAAAATAGAAATTTTGGTCTTTGGTTATTATTATATGGCAGGTTTAGTCCTTGGTTACAACTTTGGATTATTTACACAGCAGGTCCCTCGATTTTCAACAAATTACAAAATTTGGTCCTTGTGTTTAATGTAATACCAAACGGACTCTTGTTCTTTTTATTTATCCAAACACAATCCAAACCCAAAACACTAACCAGCCCATCTCACATTCACCAAGCCCAACTTCACAAAAAAAATTATTACCCCGTTTCTATTAAAACCTCAGTCAAACAAAAGGTTTGACCTCCACCCCACCTTCTCCACATCACCACCCTACCCCTGCTCACCCCCTGCAACTCCATCATTACCCTACACTCCTTCACCTTCCTACACACTCCACCCCCCCCTTGCACACCAAACAAACACAAACCTCCAAAGTTTCCCCACTGGCACCAATTAATCAAAGGAAACAGACAAAGGTTTTGGCGCCAAAAATATTTTTGATGGCTAGGATTTGTTTCAGTGATCCAACGTTCAAGAAAAAAGGTGGGAATTGACTGGAAGACCACTTGGAACTCAAGAGATAAATAAATAGGAGAAGAGTAGCAGTAAAAAAAACAACCAGTTAGTAGTTTTTAGGTAGTTTTTAGCCTATTTTAAATCCATGTCAAATTAGTTATAGCTTGTAATTTCCTTTCAAAATCAGTATTGTAATCTGTTTCAATTGAATAAAGTAAGTTTTTAGTTTATATAGTTCCAATTTTTATTCAAGTTTCAGTTTTCCTCAAAAATAGAAAGAATACAGTAAATATAAAAAAAATATATAAAAATAAAAGAAGAAAAAGAAAAGAAGAATTTGTGGAGCATGGTTTAAAGCTTGTGGCAAGCATTAGGTTAGTTTAGAAATTGAATTGAAGTGTTACACAGTTGCCTTGCTTAGCTAATTTCCAAGGTCACTTTCTCACTTTTGTTTGAATCCCTCTTATTTCCTGTCTTATTAGTTTGTATTCACTCAATTTTATGTGTTTATAAGTTAGTTTGTGGTTAACTTGTGTTTTTACATGTTGTAGATTAAGTTTGAATATCCACTGTCTTTAATGGTTGAGTTTGAATTCTTGAGCTTTAATGGTCAATTGTTGAAAGTTATTGCTCAATTAGCTTTAAATATAGTTAGGATTAGTGGTTGAATCACAGGTTTGGTAAATTGCATCTTAAAATTGCTAGTTACTGTGAATTTCATGAAAACAGTTGGATTGAAGGAGTGTTTGGATCTCATGAGTTAACTGTGCTCCAGCATGTTTTAGTGGTAATTTTTGCTTAAGACATCTCACCTTAGGTTATATTAGAATGGTTAAGTTATAAAAACTAGTAGTCTTTAGCATAAAAGTCAAACTCTTGGTAAAATGGTACTCAACTGCTCACTGTTACAGATTTTTTATGCACATTGTGTGATTTAGTTGTATAAGCAGTCACATCAGCTTATTTTGAACTCATATCAGCTTATTTTAACATGTTCAGTTGCTTAGGGCTCTTAGAATTTCAAATAAGTCAACACAAGTAGATTTCATGGAAAGTCAAATGTGCACTCTTTCAGTTTTTGTCAAAATGGTGGGATTTGTTGTGAATTTTGTAGATTGATTCTGGGCATGAAATTTATTCCTATCATACTCTACCAGCTCATCTTCATAGTCCAACCATTTTTACATTTTTAAGATTTTTTCCTTGGGCCCCACTTAGCCCCAAAGCCAGTTGCAGGGGTGTTTGTTTACCCTGCTGCAGCAGGTACCACTCCCACCACCACCACTTTGGTGGTGGTTTCTGACCTCCCTAGTGGTCCTCATTCCTCAAACCTTGTTCCTATCAACCCTCCTCCTACCAGGGAACTCCCATTGACCTTTGGTTTGACCCTAAAACCTCTGGGACCCACCTGTTTTAGCCACAAAAATCTGTCCTAATTTTCAGTCAAGTTCCAAGAATCCATGTGCTTATTTGTGGCTTATTGGCTTATTATGTGGGACTTTTTGGTTCTTTCTTGCTTAAACATGTTACATTAACTTATTTAGGCCAGATTTTACCATTGTGGGTCCCACTTTTGGTCATTTAAGCTTAATTTCCATTTTGGTCAACATAAGTCAACTGTTGGCTTTTTATTTCATAATCAGCTTATTTCTGAGTTCTAAAAAGTTTGTTTTTACAAAAGTTCTTCATTTTTAGTTGTAAAATAAGTTTGTAAAAGAAAAATCCAGAAAATCAAAAGTAATTTTAAGTGATAGTTTTTATTTAATTTTATTTAAATTTTATTTTTCATTTTTAGATTTTAATTAAGTACTTGTCATTTTTATATTTTTATTAATTTCCTCTTATATTAAAGTATTTATAATAATTTTCTCAGATTTTTATTTTCTCATTTAGTATTTATTAGAATTAATTTTAGTTTCATTAATTATTAATCAATAATTAGTTTAAAATAGCATAATTAGTTTTTATTAAGTAAAACCTAGTTTTTATATTTTTTATTGCTTTTATATATTATAAAATAATTTTAGAAATTTTATTAGAATTTTTACTGTTTATTTGCTAATTTTCTTAATTTAAAATAGTTTAATTAGGTAATTAGTAATTAATTAATAAAAAAATCACAAAAAGACAAAAATACTTATTTTTAATTTTAAAACTTATTTTTAGTTATTTTATAATTTTAGAAATTTTATTTTCATTTTTCTAGTGTTTAAATAATGTTGTATTATATTTAAGTTGTTTAAATATTAATAATTAGTATTTAATTAATATTAAATAATTAATTAGTGTTAAAATTTATTTTCTTTTTCTAAAAATTTTCTTTTATCTTTAAGTTTGTAAAAAAGTCATTTTCACCCCCTGGGTGTTTTCAGATTTCCGTTTTCACTTTTTATTTTGTACGTCTACGTTTTATTTAAACGTAACGTACGCGTTTTTAGGCTTAAATCGTTTCTGGTTTTTCCTAGCTTCCAGTCTTATTCCTATAGCTTACTTAAGCTATTTTCTTTAATATTTCAGTAGTATAATCAATCACAACTCACTTATATCCATTTCCGTCCAAATTTACCCGATCACGAACCGTTTTGATACCATCCACACCTCGTCGGGACATAACGACCCGGGGAAACCCTATACTTCCGCGGAGATTTGGTCTGAGACGTTTGACCTTGTTGACCATCCCTGGTCAGTTTAGGTTGACCGTTTGGGGCCAATCACATTTCATCAAACATTTGGCAAGCACCATTAAACACCAAATTATAAAACTAATCAACAAATAATACAGTGGGTCATGATCAAAACTAGGGGAAAAAAATCACTGAGACATTTCATCGAACACTTAACACGCATAGACAAAAACATACCGCGTGAAGAGGAACAGATTGAAGAATAGACGGAGAGGACGATGAAGAAGTAGAAGGTGTTTGATTGGTTCTAAACGGTCAACTAAGTTTCCCAGGTAATGGTCAACCTACTCAAACATCTAAAACCAACTAACCAAGGAGTACAGTGTATTCCCGGGTCGTTATATCCCAGCGAGGTAAGCAATTGTATTCAAAAACGTTTAAAGTGATCGGGTGATTTAACAGGAGGATCAGGAATTTGATTTGAGTGATTATACTATGAGATTATGATTGAAAATAGCTTAGAAACACTATTGGAATAATTACTGATAATCAGATAACCTAGAAACGTAAGTTAACCTAAAAACGCGCGTTTGAATTAAAAATAACGCGAACGCGCAAAATAAAAAGTAAAACGTGAGCAAATAAAGTCCTACGAACGTGAAAATTATATTTTTATAATCCTAATGACTTTAGAAAATTTTTAGAAAAAGAAAAATAATTTTTACACTATTTAATTAATTACTATTAATTAATTACTAATTTCTAATTACTTTTTAATTAACTAAATTAAACTAACTATTAATTAATTATGAAAATTAACTAGAAAAATGAAAATTAAATTTAGAAAAATTTAAAATATTATAAAACTAATTTTATAACAGAAAACCTATTTTTTCTACTTTTAAATTATTAATTATTAATTAAAACTAATTATTTAATTAATTTAAACTAAAATAAATTATAAAAAATACCAAATGAACAAGGAAAAATCTGAAAAAATTCCTAAAATTATTTTAACTAAAAAGAAGTCTAAGAAAAATTTAAAAATGAAAAGTGCTTATAAATAAGCAAAAAATTAGCCAAAATAGCTTAAATAGAAGTTATCACTTTATTTATTTTTGACTTTTTCTAAATTTTCTTTTACACAACTGCTTAACTACTTAAAATAAGAGACTTTTATGAAAGGGCTTTGATTGAAACTAGATAATAAGCTGTGTGCAAGAGAATAAGCCAAACAATTGGCTTATTAGGCTTTTTGTGTAGGTATTGAGCTCAGATAAGCTGTCCAAGGACCCACACTAATGAAATAAGCTTTGAACAACTTAGAGGGACAGAAATGAAGCTAAAATGACAAGCAATACATACTGAATAAGCCAAATTAACAAATAAGCAATCCCAAATCCCATTCAGACCAAACAGGCCTTGAGGTCAATGTGCAGCCCATTGTGGGCCCCACAAGAGTGAACCAAGGTACAAACTGAAGATGGAACCTACAAGTCACCCTGGAAGGCTTTCCAAAAAGTTCAAGACCAAGGTTTAAGCTCAAGTTTTGAGCTTATTGTAGCATTGGGAAAAGGGTCAGACAGCACAGGTCAAAGTGAGATTATGCAATAAGCTATCAAGCCAATCAAGCACCTAAAGCTTAAACCAAAAGCAAGCACAATAAGACACAAGCTCAGTACACTAATAAGCTTAATACAACAGACTAATCAACAAGCTAAAGCAAAGAATCAACCATACTAATTGGTCACTTGTGACATCAGAAACAGGTTCAAGAGGGCAGAATCAAGGGATGAAATAAGCAATCTAAATAAGCAATTAAACCTAAAAAGCAAATTAAACCAACAAGACAATCAACCAGGCTACACAAGACCTCAAGTTTCAAGGTAAATGGTCAACTATTGACCAAGATATGGCCTGAGGGAAAATGGGTCACACTGGGTGGATGGGTGGTACAGGGGAGTTACATGCCCTGCAGGTGTGTTTGAGGGTGTGTAAATTGCACACACAAATTCACAAAAATAAAGTGATCCCAGGTTTTGGTAGATTTAGTGGTGGACTACAAACACAATAAGTTTCAGGTTCTAACTCATTCCACAAAAATCAGAAAAATTCACCCACTTTTTGGAAAAACTGAGCAAACAAAAACTTTTGACTTTTCACTATGATGAAAACTTTGACTATATTGAGTTTTAGTCTAATCCTATTTGCTGAAAACAAGTTAATAAGCTACTAAATTATGAAAATAAGATCTTCTAACAATTTATGAACTAACAGATGTGGTAATGGAACTCAATTCATCAACAGTAACTGAAAATGAAGGCACATATGAGATTTGACTTTTGACTCTAAAACTTCTAATGTTTAAAGCTTATCTGAACCAACATGATACTGAGAAAGAACTCCCAACCAGATTTACCACTTACAAAACTCAAGATCACAGTCAAATAACTAATTCCAAACACCCCTTTTTCACACTGATTTGGACTTTTAAACTACAATAGGCCAATTTAGGGTGAGATTTGGACACAGAAGGTTCAAACTAGGTCTAATTACTTCATTGGAACACTTTAAAACACAGAGATAGCTGTCAAACTAAGCAAGGTAAAATAGGCAGTATCAAACTATAATTGACAGTTAAAACAAGGATTTTGGAGAACAAGGAAACAAATGCACAATAAACCTAATACAAGCAATAAACTGAGATAACTTCAACTACAAATTTCTAAATCTAATAAGAACAATAAGCATGTATTAAACAGAAACAGACTAGACAACAAATCTTAAACTACAACAAAAAAAAACCAAAATAAGCTTGAACTTACAAGACACCCTTAGCTAGAACAAAGGATTTTCCAAAGAAGCCTATCTTTAGATAGGCTTAGCTCCTTCCACAATTGCACTGTATTGCCTCTGAAAACCAATTACCAACTTCAAAGTCACCACAGTTGACCTATGTTGACCACCATCATATTTTTGATTTTCTATACTAATTCTGCATTTTATTGTCTCTACAAGCTTTATTAAGCCTCTGGGAACCTATGTGACCCTGAGGAAGTCCATGAGAATAAGCACAAACAACAATTAACTACTTTTGGCATAAGGTGAAATTTAAAGAACTAAGAATAATTTGAAACATGGATTCTTAATTTACTGAAAACTTCAAAGTACAACTGAGATTACAATTTCACTAACTAAATTTAAACTAGAAACATAAAATGGAAATACATTGAAATTTAAGATAAAAAAACTACCCAGGCTGCTCTAGGGCTTCCTTTTCTTTTATAGCTGCAATTTAGGGTTTCCAAAGCTTCCTTGTCTCTTTTCCAGCACTCTTTCTTGACCATAGGATCAAAAGAAGCAATCTTGGCCTTTGATTAGTTTTGGCGCCCAAAACTAATTTGGATTTTTCTCTGATTATTATTGAAGCCAGAAGGGAAGTCTTGGAGGTTTGTGTTTGGAGTGGTGTAGGTGTTATGATGATGGAGTGTAATTAGGTTTAAGCAGAGGTGGGAAGGTAATGATGGTGTTTGTAGCAGGGGTTCACGGGGTGGTTTTTGGGGAGGTGGTGAGGTCAAAGGTCAAACCTGAGGGTGGTTTTATTATTTCAAAAGGGAGGTGGGCTGATGGGGTATGTGGGCTTTTGGAGTGTGTGGGCTGATGGAGTGATAAGGTGTGGATTGGGTTTGAATTTTGGATTAAATGGGAGTGTTGTAATATTAGGGGTGTCCGTTTGGTTTTGTAGAAATAATTCACAAGGACCATTTTGTACTTTTCTGAATTTTTGAGGACCCAATTTGTAAATAATCCAAAGTTGTAATAAGGACTATTTTTTACATAGGTGAATAGTGCAAGGGCAATTTTTGATAATTTTTTATATTTCAAAACCCCAGGGACCATTTGTGTACTTTTCTCAAAGTTTTCACCCAAGGATCGTTTTTGATAATTTTTGACTTTTGAGTGCCTTGCGTTGACTTTTCTTTCATTTTAAACTTCCAGGGACTAGTTTTGTCAATTTTTGAAACTTGAGGGACTGAAACTGCCAATTGTGCAAACTTTGTTCGTTTTTCATTTGTTTTTAAATATTTTGCATCTAAAACATATAAAACACACTTTTGGAATAATTTCTGTATTTTGATGCGTATTTGAGTATTTTTGGATGTTTTGGCAGTTCAGATACGATAAAAATGATGAGTATTTACACACTCATCAATCCCCCACACTAAACTATTGCTAGTCCCTAGCAATCTTTTGAGAAAAACTTGATGGATTTGAAAAACTCTTTACCAAAAGCCATCACTTCTGGAGCAGCCAGGTGTGAGAACTGTGGTACACCTGATAACCGTGTGATTTTGAGCAAACTACCAGCTGTCAACGGATTTGATTAGTCTTTACCAAAAGCCGTTTACTTCTGGACTAGCCAACTCTTGATGGAATAGTCAATATCTTGGTGAGCTGATTACCAATTATGGTTTTTCCACTGCCTTTATCACAAACCATAATCTTGCGGGCTAGCCAACTCATTTGCTTTTGAGGATATGGGGAGTTGAGGAACCATACAATTTTGGGCAAATTGCAAGCCATCAACGGATTTGAGATATCTTTACCAAGCGCCGTTTGCTCCTGGATTAGCCAATCCTTTTAGTCGTTTAGACACGGCGGACTGATTACCACAAAAATTTTGAAATAAAGTGAAAATTTTTGGGCCAAAATGGGGGTACTTGAAAGTATTTTGCGATAAAATTCGCTAGAATTCCCCCCCCCCCCCCCCCCACACTTAGAATTGAATATTGTCCTCAATATTCAAAGTCCCGGCTATTATGCCGAATCTATGAACGTAAAAAGATAATATTAAAAGCTAACTGTGGAAATATCGTTTTGCATTTTTCACTTTATTTATCTGTACATACAATCACACATTTTTTTTTTTTTCAAAGATATATACATTTCAAATAGCGGGGGGTTGGCCATTCCCCCACACTAGGGTGGTAGAAAGTAGAAAGAAATCAGAGACACGGGTGAAAACCTATGTTGTTGCTACTGTTTTTGTTTATCGAGTCGCTAGCTTGACTCGATCCCCGAATTTAATTGTCCTTGGGGAAAGTTTGGAGATCCGGGACAACCATGGGTTGTATGTCCTCTCCAAAGTAGTGTTTCAAACGATGTCCATTCACTTTGAAATTAGGGCCGTCATTTTGAGATAATTCGACGGTTCCATAAGGATAAACCTTAACGATAGTGAATGGACCAGTCCATCGGGTTTTGAGCTTTCCCGAGAAGATCTTAAGTCTAGAGTTGAAAAGAAGGACTCGATCACCAACGTTGAAAACGCGGTTTTTGATTTTGGAGTCATGAATCTTCTTCGTCTTTTCTTTATAGATCAAAGAGTTCTCGTAAGCTTTATCACGAAGTTCATTTAATTCATTCAGTTGAACTTTCCTGTGATCACCCGTAGTTTTGAGGTCAAAATTGGCATGCTTGAGAGCCCAATAGGCTTTATGCTCAAGCTCGATCGGTAGATGGCACGCTTTCCCGTACACAAGCTTGTAAGGTGTACACCCGATGGGTGTTTTGTAAGCTGTACGGAAAGCCCAAAGTGCACGATTTTCACCCACGGTTTTTTCCAATATTCTCTTAATGCCTCGATTGGAAACTTCTACTTGTCCACTTGTTTGAGGGTGGTACGCAGTAGAGAGACGGTGAGTTACACCATACTTTTGCATGACTTTATCAAATTTGTCATTGCAAAAATGCGTACCACAATCACTAATTATAGCATGTGGAGTTCCAAATTGAGCAAAGAGAGCTTTCAAAAACTTCACAACAACTCGGGCATCATTTGTGGGTAAAGCTTTCGCTTCAACCCATTTTGACAAATAGTCAACAGCCACGAGTATGTATTTGTTTCCATGAGATGACGGAAATGGCCCCATAAAGTCGATGCCCCATACGTCAAAGATTTTACAAACTTGGATTGCATTTTGTGGCATTTCATTCTTTTGTGAAATATTCCCGTGACGTTGACAAGCGTCACAGGATTTGACTAATTCTTGGGCATCCTTATAAATCGTGGGCCAAAAGAAACCAGAATCAAACACCTTTTTAGCGGTGTAATTTGGATTGTGGTAGCCCCCCGTGGGACCAGCATGGCAAGCCTTAAGAATTTCAGTGGCTTCTTGACCATATACACACCGCCGGATGACTTGATCCGCACATATTTTGAAAAGGTAGGGGTCGTCCCAGAAATAATGTTTCACATCTTTAAAGAACTTGTTATTTTGTTGGGACGACATCCCTTTCACAATAAAGTTACCCGCAAGGTAGTTTGCAAAATCGGCAAACCATGGGGTAACAGAATCTCCACGAAAGGCAACCGCATTGAGTGTCTCGAGAGGGAAGGTTTCATTAATTTCCTTCTTTTCGGAGACATCTTGATGGGGGTTTTCCAAACGGGAGAGATGATCAGCAGCTAGGTACTCAGCTCCTTTTTTATCACGAATAATGATATCAAATTCTTGTAGGAGGAGAACCCAACGAAGTAGTCTCAGCTTTGCATCTTGTTTTGCAAAAAGGTACTTCAAAGCCGAGTGATCCGTATACACTATGCTTTTGGTCAAGATCAAATATGACCGGAATTTTTCAAAGGCATACACCACAGCTAATAATTCTTTTTCAGTGGTGGTGTAATGACTTTGAGCCTCGGTCATTGTTTTGCTTGCATAGTGTATAGGCTGAAAGTGTTTAGACTTGCGTTGCCCCAAGACTGCCCCTATTGCATAATCACTAGCATCACACATAAGTTCAAAGGGCAAGTCCCAATCGGGGGCAACAAGAATAGGTGTCTCAGTAAGCTTTTTCTTAAGAGTTTCAAAAGCTTCTACACACTCAGATGAGAAGATAAAAGGAGCATCCTTTTCGAGGAGATGGGTCATAGGCCGGGCGATCTTAGAAAAATCTTGAATAAACCTACGGTAAAAACCGGCATGATCCAAAAAGCTCCTAATACCTTTGACGGTAGTGGGATGAGGTAATTTTGCAATGACATCAATTTTGGCTTTGTCAACCTCAATCCCATTCTTTGAGATCTTATGGCCGAGGACAATGCCCTCTTTGACCATAAAGTGACTCTTCTCCCAATTTAGACATAACTTTGTGTCTTCACAACGTTTGAGCATGTTGTCTAAATGGGAGAGACATGATTGAAACGAATCCCCAATGACCGAAAAATCGTCCATGAAGACCTCCATAGTTTTCCCGATCATGTCGGAAAATATGGACATCATACATCTTTGAAATGTGCCCGGAGTATTACATAAACCAAATGGCATACGTTTATAAGCAAAAGTTCCATAGGGGCACGTGAAAGTGGTCTTTTCCTGATCTTGCGGATCAATGGGAATCTGAAAGTAACCCGAGAAACCATCGAGGAAGCAATAGTACTCATTCCCCGCTAATCTCTCGAGCATCTGATCCATAAAGGGCAGAGGAAAATGATCTTTGCGGGTGGCGTCATTTAACTTACGATAGTCAATGCAAACGCGTCAACCCGTAACCAAACGAGTTGGAATCAACTCATTCTCCTCATTTGTGACAACAGTAATGCCACCCTTTTTCGGAACACAATGTATTGGGCTAACCCAAGGACTGTCCGAGATAGGGTAAATCAATCCAGCATCAAGAAGTTTTAAAACTTCTTGTTTAATGACCTCATGAATTTTTGGATTCACCCTTCTTTGGTGTTGGACTGCTGGTTTGAAGTCATCCTCCATTAAAATCTTGTGAGTACAAAATTCAGGGTCAATGCCCTTGATGTCGGAGAGTCGCCAAGCAATTGCTTGTTTATGAGACTTCAAGACCTTTATGAGAGCAGCCTTTTCCTCAAAACTTAAATTTTTAGCAATTATGATGGGTAGTTTATCATCACCCTCCAGAAATGCATATTCAAGGTGAGGCGGCAAGTCCTTGAGTTCAACCACAGGCAAGTCATTAGTTATTTCAACATTTTTGACTTCCTCTTTTTGAAGTATTTTTTGAGGAAGAGGGGGAGACGGATCTTCGTTTAACAATTTTTCTAGCAAAAGAATATCCCCCTCAGGATCAAGATAGTCCTCATCAAATTTACCCGAAATTGAACTATCTTGGGCGAGAAAAGCTTCGACCTCTTCCAAAAGGAAGTCACTTCCCTCAAAAGGAGTGAGAGAAGGGGAAGAGTCAGATATGATAGGCTCAGTAGATGGAGTGGGACTGCCACTCGGTAAGTAACCAAGAAGTTCTTGAGAGTACTCCTCAGACGCAACATCAATGACATCAATTCGGTTAACCTTTTCGGCGTCATAATTAGAGGAGTACCTCGAAGTTTGATCGAGGTTAAACGTTACTGCTTCATTACCAACACGAAGAGTTATTTCCTCTTCGTGCACATCGATTAACGCACGATCCGTCCTTAAGAATCCTCTCCCAAGAATGAGAGGAACTCGCGGGTCAACATCGAAATTGACAACCACAAAATCTGCCGGAAAGTGGAAGTTTCCCACCTTTACAAATACATCCTCGGCAATGCCGAGGGGACGAGATGTTGAGCGGTCTGCAAGCTCGAGAGTCATGCAGGTGGTGGTGAGTTCCGGAAGAGAGAGCTTTTTCCATATTGAATAAGGAATCAAGTTGATGATTGCACCTAGATCGGCCAAGGCGAAGCACTCAACCATTCCGGGGAAAACACATGGGATGAGAAATTTTCCCGGATCTCCTAGCTTCTCGGGAAGCTGTTTCAAAAGAACTGCAGAGCAGTTTTCATTGAGTGGAGTTCGTGCCATTTCGAATAGCTTCTGTTTATTGTTCAACAGATTTTTGATTGTCGAAGCGAATTTAGGCATCAAAAGGAGAGCATCCGCAAAGCTGATATCAAAATGAATATCTAGGAAAATTTGAAAAAACTTTTCCATTTGATGATTTGCTTTTTCGCGGAGCTTTTGGTCTTGTAACCGAGATGGGTATGGTAGTGAAGGTTTGGATTTAGGGTTCTCTTCAGGAGTTGTTGGTGGTTCAAAGACAACTCCTGGTTTTGGTACGGTTTCTGGTACAATTTGAGGATGGACGTGTGCGGTACTTCGTGGGCTAGTAAATTGCACCTTGTCCTTTGTCACCTCAGGCTCAAGTTCTACTACCTTGGGAGGAGAAGAAGAGGTAGTAGGAAATTTGGGTCCATCATAGGAAACACCACTTCTTGTTGTGATCGCTTTAACATCGCCCCTTAGATTAGCGATCGTGTTGCTAGGTAAAGTAATACCTGAGCCCGAGGGTCGATCATTTAAAGACTTCTTAAGGTCTGCGATCTGAGTCATCATTACCCTATTCATTTCCTCCTGAGATTTCATGAATTGTCTCAACAACTCATCGTGTGATGGGCCAGTTGGAACAATTGCTTAAGTATGGTGAGGAGGAGCTTGGTTAGGGTAATTCTGAGTAGTTGGAGTGATGGCTTGATTTTGATTGGGAAAATTTTGAGCACGGTTATTTTGATTTGAACCGTGGTTTTGAAAATTTCCCTGATGTTGGTTGCCATGTCCATGAGAATTGTTTCCCTGATAATTGTTTTGACCTTGGTTTCGATTGTAGTTTCCTTGATTTTGGAAACATTGGTTTTGGTTATGATGGAAACCTTGGTTTTGGGTTTGATTGACATTTCCTTGGTTTTGGTAACCTTGGTTTGTTCGGTTCTGATTTTGGTTCTAGTTACGGTTTGGGACATTAGGGTTTTGATTGAATCCGGGAGGTCCAAGAAAATTGTTAGAACGATAGCTAAGAAGATTGCGGTCCCCTTGCGGTTGGTAGTTATTACCTCCCGAATTATAGGAACCTTGAGCAGCGTATATGTCCTCATGAATGTAACCACTAGTGGTTGGATACTCGGAATATGAATGTGGACCTCCACACGTTTCACAAATTTGACTAACGGCTTTGGCTTGTTGATTTGGGACTTGTTGATTTTGGATACTTTGGTTCATCCTCAACATAGCCGTAGCGAAATCATCCATCTTTTTAGTGAGGATCGCTATTTCAGAAGATGCTGGAGTGACAGACTTACATGACTCTTCCCTCTCAGCTGAGGAATCCCAGAAATTATGGTGGGCAGTCATGTTCTCAATGAGATCATAGCACTCTTCGGGGCGCCTGTTCATAAAGGTCCCACCAGCAGCAGCATTGAGAATATCACGGTGTCTCAATGTCAACCCATTATAGAAAGTATCTATTTGGGTAACGAGCAACATATTATGGTTAGGACACCGATCAATTGAGAGCTTATAGCGTTCCCATGCCTCAAATAGAGACTCTTCGGGATGCTGATGAAAGTTACTAATGTCATTTCGTAACTTGGAAACCATGGATGGTGGAAAGTATTTGGCTAAAAATTTAGTCACCATTTCTTTGAAAGTGTGAATCGAGTTCTTAGGAAGTCGATCAAACCATGCAGTGGCATGATGGGTTAGAGAATAGGGGAAAAGAGATAGACGAACGGCATCATCGGAGACACCATTCTGCTTCATGCTTTGGGTGACGGTAAGAAATTTATCAAGATGCTTGTTTGCATCGTCACCAGGTAAACCATGAAATTGGCACGAATTCTGGACTTGTTGTATCATGTGATGCTTAAGTCCAAAATCAAGGCAGCAATGTTAAGAGGGGCAATGGGGCCGCCTCTTCCAAGCATTGTGGGTTGACACAACTCCTCCATCGTTCGGAGATCAGGAGCTGCATCATCTATGATGGGTGGTTCTTGATTACCGTCCATTTTCGGAACTGGATCCTCAACAATAGGACGTAACTCAGTTACGTTTATAAGTTGACGATTTCGTTTCGATTGTGAACGAGTGTGCATGCACTAACACAAAATTTCAATAAAACAAGATCGAGGCCAATCAACAGTGAACTTAAACCAATAATCACAAATGAATGGCTTCTTTAAGAAAGGTACACCACTCACAAGGATACAAAGGCAAGTTTTTATCTTTGGTTTGGGAACTTATTATGTCCACACCCCCAGTTGGTAGGTGTTCTGCCTTGGTTTGCGACGGTTTGTTTTTATATAGTTTATTATTCACAAGAAAGAGATGAATGTTTTTGGGTTTTTGTGTATGGGAGAAAAACTTTTAGACAATATTTTTGGTATCGATTCGTTTACCAAAATCGTATCTCTTTAAGAATCACCTTAAAATAAACACGATATAGAAAACGTAACGATATGTTTTGTTTGTTTTTGATTTTTTTTAGTGTTGTTAACACTTTAGGAAAAGTGGTAATGACGTTTTGTTTTATGATTTAAATTTACAAAAAGGTGGTGGGTTTATACAGTGATGAATGAAAAACCACTAATCTCTAAGAAACGTTTTAAACACGCAGCTACCTCCCCAGCAGCGGCGCCAAATTTTGATTGGTTCTAAACGGTCAACTAAGTTTCCCAGGTGATGGTCAACCTAGTCAAACATCTAAAACCAACTAACCAAGGAGTACAGTGTATTCCCGGGTCGTTACGTCCCAGCGAGGTAAGCAATTGTATTAAAAAACGTTTAAAGTGATCGGGTGATTTAACAGGAGGATCAGGAATTTGATTTGAGTGATTATACTATGAGATTATGATTGAAAATAGCTTAGAAACACTATTGGAACAATTACTGATAATCAGATAACCTAGAAACGTAAGTTAACCTAAAAACGCGCGTTTGAATTAAAAATAACGCGAACGCGCAAAATAAAAAGTGAAACGTGAGCAAATAAAGTCCTACGAACGTGAAAATTATATTTTTATAATCCTAATGACTTAAGAAAATTTTTAGAAAAAGAAAAATAATTTTTACACTATTTAATTAATTACTATTAATTAATTACTAATTTCTAATTACTTTTTAATTAACTAAATTAAACTAATTATTAATTAATTATGAAAATTAACTAGAAAAATGAAAATTAAATTTAGAAAAATCTAAAATATTATAAAACTAATTTTAAAACAGAAAACCTATTTTTTCTACTTTTTAATTATTAATTATTAATTAAAACTAATTATTTAATTAATTTAAACTAAAATAAATTATAAAAAATACCAAATGAACAAGGAAAAATCTGGAAGAATTCCTAAAATTATTTTAACTAAGAAGAAGCCTAAGAAAAATTTAAAAATGAAAAGTGCTTATAAATAAGCAGAAAATAAGCCAAAAAGGCTTAAATAGAAGCTATCACTTTATTTATTTTTGACTTTTTCTAAATTTTCTTTTACACAACTGTTTAACTACTTAAAATAAGAGACTTTTATGAAGGGGCTTTGATTGAAACTAGATAATAAGATGTGTGCAAAAGAATAAGCCAAACAGTTGGCTTATTAGGCTTTTTGTGTAGGTATTGAGCTCAGATAAGCTGTCCAAGGACCCACACTAATGAAATAAGCTTTGAACAACTTAGAGGAACAGAAATGAAGCTAAAATGACAAGCAATACATACTGAATAAGCCAAATTAACAAATAAGCAATCCCAAATCCCATTCAGACCAAACAGGCCTTGAGGTCAATGTGCAGCCCATTGTGGGCCCCACAAGAGTGAACCAAGGTACAAACTGAAGATGGAACCTACAAGTCACCCTGGAAGGCTTTCCAAAAAGTTCAAGACCAAGGTTTAAGCTCAAGTTTTGAGCTTATTGTAGCCTTGGGAAAAGGGTCAGACAGCACAGGTCAAAGTGAGATTATGCAATAAGCTATCAGGCCAATGAAGCACCTAAAGCTTAAACCAAAAGCAAGCACAATAAGACACAAGTTCAGTACACTAATAAGCTTAATACAACAGACTAATCAACAAGCTAAAGCAAATAATCAACCATACTAATTGGTCACTTGTGACATCAGAAACAGGTTCAAGAGGGCAGAATCAAGGGATGAAATAAGCAATCTAAATAAGCAATTAAACCTAAAAAGCAAATTAAACCAACAAGACAATCAACCAGGCTACACAAGACCTCAAGTTTCAAGGTAAATGGTCAACTATTGACCAAGATATGGCCTGAGCGAAAATGGGTCACACTGGGTGGATGGGTGGTACAGGGGAGTTACATGCCCTGCAGGTGTGTTTGAGGGTGTGTAAATTGCACACACAAATTCACAAAAATAAAGTGATCCCAGGTTTTGGTAGATTTAGTGGTGGACAACGAACACAACAAGTTTCAGGTTCTAACTCATTCCACAAAAATCAGAAAAAATCACCCACTTTTTGGAAAAACTGAGCAAACGAAAACTTTTGACTTTTCACTATGATGAAAACTTTGACTATATTGAGTTTTAGTCTAATCCTATTTGCTGAAAACAAGTTAATAAGCTACTAAATTATGAAAATAAGATCTTCTAACAATTTATGAACTAACAGATGTGGTAATGGAACTCAATTCATCAACAGTAACTGAAAATGAAGGCACATATGAGATTTGACTTTTGACTCTAAAACTTCTAATGTTTAAAGCTTATCTGAACCAACATGATACTGAGAAAGAACTCCCAACCAGATTTACCACTTACAAAACTCAAGATCACAGTCAAATAACTAATTCCAAACACCCCTTTTTCACACTAATTTGGACTTTTAAACTACAATAGGCCAATTTAGGGTGAGATTTGGACACAGAAGGTTCAAACTAGGTCTAATTACTTCATTGGAACACTTTAAAACACAGAGATAGCTGTCAAACTAAGCAAGGTAAAATAGGCAGTATCAAACTATAAATGACAGTTAAAACAAGGATTTTGGAGAACAAGGAAACAAATGCACAATAAACCTAATACAAGCAATAAACTGAGATAACTTCAACTACAAATTTCTAAATCTAATAAGAACAATAAGCATGTATTAAACAGTAACAGACTAGATAACAAATCTTAAACTACAACAAAAAAAAAAAAAAAAAACAAAATAAGCTTGAACTTACAAGACGCCCTTAGCTAGAACAAAGGATTTTCCAAAGAAGCCTATCTTTAGATAGGCTTAGCTCCTTCCACAATTGCACTATATTGCCTCTGAAAACCAATTACCAACTTCAAAGTCACCACAGTTGACCTATGTTGACCACCATCATATTTTTGATTTTCTATACTAATTCTGCATTTTATTGTCTCTACAAGCTTTATTAAGCCTCTGGGAACCTATGTGACCCTAAGGAAGTCCATGAGAATAAGCACAAACAACAATTAACTACTTTTGGCATAAGGTGAAATTTAAAGAACTAAGAATAATTTGAAACTTGGATTCTTAATTTATTGAAAACTTCAAAGTACAACCGAGATTACAATTTCACTGACTAAATTTAAACTAGAAACATAAAATGGAAATACATTGAAATTTAAGATAAAAACTACTCAGGCTGCTCTAGGGCTTCCTTCTCTTTTATAGCTGCAATTTAGGGTTTTCAAAGCTTCCTTGTCTCTTTTCCAGCACTCTTTCTTGACCATAGGATCAAAAGAAGCAATCTTGGCCTTTGATTAGTTTTGGCGCCTAAAACTAATTTGGATTTTTCTCTGATTATTATTGAAGCCAGAAGGGAAGTCTTGGAGGTTTGTGTTTGGAGGGGTGTAGGTGTTATGATGATGGAGTGTAATTAGGTTTAAGCAGAGGTGGGAAGGTGATGATGGTGTTTGTAGCAGGGGTTCACGGGGTGGTTTTTGGGGAGGTGGTGAGGTCAAAGGTCAAACCTGAGGGTGGTTTTATTATTTCAAAAGGGAGGTGGGCTGATGGGGTATGTGGGCTTTTGGAGTGTGTGGGCTGATGGAGTGATAAGGTGTGGATTGGGTTTGAATTTTGGATTAAATGGGAGTGTTGTAATATTAGGGGTGTCCGTTTGGTTTTGTAGAAATAATTCACAAGGACCATTTTGTACTTTTCTGAATTTTTGAGGACCCAATTTGTAAATAATCTAAAGTTGTAATAAGGACTATTTTTGACATAGGTGAATAATCTAAAGTTGTAATAATCTAAAGTTGTAACAAGGGCATTTTTTGATAATTTTTTATATTTCAAAACCCCATGGACCATTTGTGTAATTTTCTCAAAGTTTTCACCCAAGGATCGTTTTTGATAATTTTTGACTTTTGAATGCCTTTGGCTGACTTTTCTTTCATTTTAAACTTCCAGGGACTAGTTTTGTCAATTTTTGAAACTTAAGGGACTGAAACTGCCAATTGTGCAAACTTTGTTCGTTTTTCATTTGTTTTTAAACATTTTGCATCTAAAACATATAAAACACACTTTTGGAATAATTTCTGTATTTTGATGCGTATTTGAGTGTTTTTGATGTTTTGGCAGTTCAGATACGATAAAAATGATAAGTATTTACACACTCATCAGTGTTTGTTGGTAGTAATCACAACCACCTTATTGTAATACTCGCTAGACAACTTCATCACCCATCCTTATTTTTTTCAACTTGTGAGATTTAAGAAGGGGTTGGTAATATGATGATGATGATGAACCAGGGGAATAAAGATTGCAAACGTAACACAATTGAAACGTGGCCCATTTTTTCTTGGTTCTCGCTTGGTGATCAGACCACCATAAGTCGTTTTGGGTTTCGTGACTCGCGCGCGAGATATGGAGGTGGGCAAGGCTGTTAGCGCGTGAAATGGTGAGGGAAGGTGAAACCTTCACCTCCTTGCCTACCAGCCTTAACGAGCCGTTAAAGAAAACAAAGTACTCATTAACGAACAAGATGTTTATTTTAATCAGTAATTCCTCCTCGCGCCGAATGTTGTAGCGCGCATTGCATGGCCATGAATTGTAGTTCTAAAGATAAAATAATTGCCCATAAAAAAATTCGAAGTTTAAAAAAATTATTATAATTATTTTGTTTGTTTATTTATTTATTTATTTCCTACCTTTTGTAAAAGTAACAATTTTACCTTAAAAACTTACTCGTAATTAAGTATAATAATAATAGTGAGGATAATATATATGGTAAAACTCAATCAAGATTTTATATCTATTTTTAGTAATGGACAATTAGTTTAAGATAATACGAGACAAAGGGAATATTAAGTAGTCAGTTATGCATTTTGTTGAGTTTTGGAAGTCTAGAACTCTCGATAGTGGCTGGATCTTGGTAGCAGTAAAACAGTGGCGGAATCAAGGGTCGTCGCCTAGTGTCAGTGTATATGATGAAATTATGTTTTACAGTGTTAATTTTCGTATAACAATCGCACTTTTTAATTGCATTCGGTCCAAATGTGTTTATCTTCCTTGTGTAGTTACTCCGTTCATCAGTAGGTGACAAATTACAATTTTAATCAAAGCTTCTAAACACGAGTTTAAAATTTCTTTGTGTACCTGGTCAATTTAAAACCCGGTTCGGCTAGGTTTTGGCTACCAGGTCAAATGTAATTTGTATAAATATAGGATCGTTGATATATTACTAATTGGCGGGTTATGATGTAGCTGGAGTTGCTTGTTTTATGGTCCTAGTTGTGGTCAGGGACGGAGCTAAGGGGGTGCCCGCGGGTGCACGTGCACCTTATGGATTTTGAAAATTTATCGATTTTTCTTAAATATATCTTAAAAGCACCCGGTGCGTTAAAATGTGTCTCTAGTATTATTTAGTCCGTATACTTACAATTAAAAAATAAATATAAAATTTTGTAAAACCCCAAAGATGAAATAAGTTTAATAAATTAAAACACAAAAGCCATGAAATACGTTTTTTAATGGAACAAGTTTAATCATCATCCTAACAATTTAAAAAATTTGATTCAACACCACAAAGATGAAACAGGTTCGTAAGTCGTAACATATATCTTTATTTGTTTATTATGTCTTTTAAAGTTTTCATGTTTTGATTGATTGTATGAAATCTTGACTAATTTTTTGGTTCCGTATAGTCTATCATCATCAATAAGAGCTTAGGGCAATAAGAATAAGTGAATAACTATGCAATTTCTATTAAGACAAATAGGGATAACAAATTTAAGTGATAGTCAACAATATATTAGAATATGAATAGTACCTCAATTGTATTGTCATATGGCATTTTTATTCAGGGGCGGTTTTGGGCCGGCGCACCATCAGCAACCGAGCCGGGCCCAATTTAATAAGGGGCACTAAAATTTTGTATACCCATTATATGTATTAGGCCCAACCCGCTATGGATATTATAATATAGGGGCATTTTTTTTTCGTGCCAGGCCTAATTTTTTTTTGACGTTCTCAGCACCGCCCCTGTTTTTATTGTTGTCGTATTTACAATATATATGAAAAGTAGTGCTTAAATGAAGTTGGTTTTAGTCTTGCATGCTGCTCACGCTACAGTTGAAAGATGTTTTTTTTTTTTAAATGAAGCTCATTAAAATTGATTTACGTAATTAGATGAGTGATGATTATTTTAACGGCGCTTTAACATGTGCTATAGAGAAAGAAGAACCAAATGAGGGTGCACGTAAGTGTTTTTTTGCTATGAGATCGTAGAATCACTAATAAGAAGATAATATGTTCATTTATTTATCGTTTTAATGAAATCTTCATTTTAATCCACATTTTAACTTTATTATATTACGGTTAAAAAAATTATGCACCCGGTCATATTTCTTTTTCCCTCTATCCCTGGTTGGTGGTAACTAATAACTATATATAGCGGTTGTTTTAGGTTCTTAGTTTCCAAAACAGAGAACATAGAAAGAAAAAAAACGTTAGCATGTTGCTACTTTCTGGTTACGTACACTCATGCATACAAAGCACTCACATCAGATATTCGCATGTACAAAAATAGGACCACTTGCAATGAAAATGCATTTAACTCGAACCTCAAATGGGACCCAAAACATGCTGACTTCTCTCTTAAGTTTCGTACAGTAGCAACAAATACTTTTTGGTCATGATATTTTAATATCACCGCTCTAGTTTCGATATTCGCAGCTTTAGCACCAAATTAAAATATCTACTGATATGATAAACTAATTTAAAATTATAATCGTTTACCAAATTTATTCTTTATATTACGCTTTAAAATTACTTTTAAACTTGGGGCATCTATAATTAGATCAATTTTGAATACGTTGTTCTAATAATATTGTTTATACTCCTTATGAGCTAAAAGTGTTTATTTAAAATAAATTGAAAATAATCAATATAAAATATTAACTTATTAATTCGATTTATGTAATCAAAAGTATTTTAAAACTATTTCGCCACTGCCTTTAGCGACCGCAGGTGTCGTCGTCAAAAGTTTTGCAAAATTTATTTGATTGTAAGTGAATTTGAAAAAAAAAAAAAAAAAAAAAAAAAAAAGCTAAATAAATCAGATTAGTTTCAGCGACAACATCCATCGTCGCAAAAGTGTGGCCCCACTAATCAATTTTAGAGGGGAGGGAGTAATAACGCCTTAACGGCGTTTTTGCCTACATGGCACGGTTTCAACGCCGTTTAGGCGTTAACACCATTTCCAGGTTCATTTTTTTTGCCCTGCGTTGCCTTTCACGCTACCACACTAACGCACGTTATTACACTTTCATTTTGGTTCAAAAAAGCCCCCTAGTTTATTACCGTTTAGAATTGGACCGTTGTTTGCAACGGATACATTTTCTAAAACCAAAAAAAAAAAAAAAAAAAAAAAAAAAAAAAAAAAAAAAAAAATTAAAGAAAAAAAAAATCAACACTACTATATATACATATGCTGATCAGCAGATAGTCAAAAAAAAAAAAAAAAAAAAACATCCAATCCAAAAAAAAAACATCCGATCCACAAAAAAAACATTCCGATCCAAAAAAATTTCGGGACGTGGCTATCAAAGTTTCATGAACTTGATGATGGGTTTTGAAAATCCTAACTCGAAGAATGCCGGATCATCGTCAATGCCTAACCCACTTAAATTCACACCCGAACAACAACAACAATTTACGTTAATGTGGCAACAAAATTTTGCACAAACCCAAACCGAGCAACATACACCGCCAACACCACAAACCCAATCCTCACAAGCGGCATCCGTGGAGCCCGAAGCTATATCTCCATCAAAGCAAAAACGTGGAGGTAAACGGGTGTCAAAAAGAGCCAAAGAAACCCAATCCGCACAAGTATATGATGAAAAAAATCCTGACGTGAGTAATGCTACGTTACGTTGGACATCGGAAGAAGAATGTTTACTTGTCGTGTGTTGGGTGGCCGTTTCCGAGGATAAGAATGTTGGAGTTTCTCAAAAGTCGATTACGTTTTGGTATCGGGTTATGAATGAGTTCAACCGGAAAAATTTTCAAAATCGTAACAAAGATATGCTATCAAGCAAGTGGCATACGTTGAACGCAAATTTCCAAAAGTTCGAAGCGTGTTAAAAACGTGCTAAACGTACCACAAAAAGTGGTGAAAGTGATAATGATGATATGAGGCATGCTAGACAATTCTATCATGACAAACACAAAGGTGTTTCGTTTGCTCAAGAGGAAACGTGGTTGATTTTGAGGGCATGTCCAAAATGGGACGCGCCGGAACCGATTGATTTAACCGGAGATGTCCCCGGTCAAAGCAACGAAGAGCTATTCGGTCATGATGCACGACCACGTCCGCCCGGGAAAGCACGCACCGGGAAAAAACAAAAGTCCGATACATCGACTAGTACCGGGGGAACTGCGTCAAGCAACTTGGATTCTATGACACACGAGCTTCGACTTAGACGGGAAGTGGCCCAAATGGCATACGACGAGACTACTACGCGTTTGGAGGAATTTAGATTTCTAAGTATGAAAATGAGTGACGTAGATCCGGACGAGGAGTATTTTATCAAAATGGAAAAACAAAGAATCAAACAAAAATATAATTTGCAACATCCGCCAACCGGTCCGACAAACAACTAGTTTTATTTCGTAATGTGTGTGTGTGTGTTTTTAGTTGTAATGCTTTTATTTCCTAATGTAATGTTTAGTTTTATTAATAAAATGTTTGAATATTTAATAAATGAATTTGTTGAGGGTAGAATTTATAAATATGTAAAAAATGATGTTATTGAGTGTTATGATTTCATGGTGTTTTTGATGTTATGTTATTTTATGTTAAAATGATCATGTGGCGCTGACGTGACAGTGGTGTTGGTGTTAATTCGTGTTATTACTCCTTACCCTCTTAGAGAAACAAGGCACTTGAAAATCAAAGTCAGAGATATTTTCTTTGATAAAAGTGTTCATCGCCCGTTTTATTTATTTATTTATTTTGTTGAACCCTAACGCTTCTTGTTTTGTTAGACTAACATTAGAACGCTTGTTTAGAATTTAGATGAAGAAACCTTTCGAGTTCACTGTTCACTATAGCATTGTCGATGCCAAATTTCATTAATACATTCTACACATGTGGACGTATAGTCTGGAATGGGCCAGGCCCGGCAGACAGCGGCTCACTCTATGCCTAAACCCTAATCCATGCCTTATAAATATAGGGCTGGGGTTCCCTTCACATACCCTAAACCTAACTCTTATATGCTACATCGCATCAATGACTAACTTGACCGTCGGAGGTGGATCCCGAGGCTACGACCTCGGGTCCACTCCTAACGGGTTCTCTTTGTTGACAGGTCTACTCAGGGCTTGAGAAGACGATGAATGGCCCAGGGAGAATCGTCGAATCCAGCCCGCGCCAGATTATGTATCAACAAGTTGGCGCCATCCGTGGGACCCGACTAAAACACTCGTCCTACACATACGATACACATCACACGACACATTAACCTAAGGCCAATTATATCATACGCATTGTTTGTTTTGGTTTGACTTGGTCAAATGTATCAAGCTAACATCAAGAATATTAATTCTTGTTTGTTGTTTTGTCGTACGTATACACATATAACAAAGAATACTTTGATTTTGTTTCTTCTCTAAATTAATCAAACGCATCCCTCTTTGGGATTTGATTTGGAGATATACGGAAAAGATATCCCGATATTTTTGTGTATATCTTTTAAATTGGTAATAGGATATATTATCTTTTAAATATTCAAAAGAATTTATGTAAATCTTTTAACTTGGTAAACATGATTTTACCTATAGCCGCACTTAAGTCCGCACGATCGGACCTACTTTATCTTTTAGCCGCGAACAACGCAGTCACGATAAATCTACCCGCATTAGGCCGTGCATTCGGACATCTTCGCAGATTGGCGCCATGCGCGCACTGTCACGTACAGGCACCACGATGCTAGTCAATCGCCATGATCGCACTGGACAAAAGCCGTGGTCATCTGCGATCATCCACAAACGTTAGAGTCTATGCGATCACGATACATCCATCTGCGTCTGTACGTTCGATTGAAACTATTAGTCGCGGTCACGGTGTGTCCATCCGCGCCATTGTTTTTATTATAATAAAAAAGAAAAAGATCAATCAATCGCCATGAGCGCACTGCGTTCGTAGATTAGCTACGTGCTACTTCTCTTATATAGTCTGTAAAACCTCACGATAGGCGTAATTCGCACTACTACTTCTCTTATGTGTTACTTTTACATGCTATGTGCTATATATTGCTTCACGCTAATCTTTTACTTCATTAGTTATTTATATGTTGCGATTCGCGGCATATACTTTTAATATTTGCATTAAGTGTTTTTCAGGATAACTAAGTTAAATGCTCCTACACGAGTAGCACCATCAAACTTGGGGGGCTACCAGGGTATATAATACCACTGTTTTCGTACAAGTCACGCAGGCATATTTAGAAGCAGATCGTACGTAAGAGGTATTGCAAGCCCGGTACAAAGACCGATTTAAATATTAGCACCATCTTGCCGCATAGGAGACGTCCTCTGTTGGTTTTAATGACGAATGTAATGTTCGCGCACAGCGCGCACCTCTGTCGCACACAGCGCGCATCCTTGTCGCGCACAGCGCGCACTTTTGCCACAGAAGCACATCTTCTGTCGCACCATGCTGCATCGCTACTGGTATAAAAGGTACGCCTTTACCCAGGATGCAACATACGAGATCTACTTTCACAATTGTGAGACAATCACAATCGCAATCCCAGTGCGCACTGTCGCATGTGGGTTGTGCAGTATGGTCCGTCCCATGTGCACACAAGTTGCGAACATATGGGCCATACCGTCATGGTTGATTGGGTGTACGTGGCCATGAACAGAACTTAAGTCTAGCATAACATAGCCATGCACTATGTCACACTAGACTTGGGGGGCTTGTGGACGTATAGTCTGGAATGGGCCAGGCCCGGCAGCAGCGGCCCACTCTACGCCTAAACCATAATCCATGCCTTATAAATATAAGGCTGTGGTTCCCTTCACAACACAACATAACAGATTACCCTAAACCTAACTCTTATATGCTACATCGCATCAATGACGACTAACTTGACCGTCGGAGGTGGATCCCGGGGCTACGGCCGCGGGCCGACTCCTAACGGGTTCTATTTGTTGACAGGTCTACTTAGGGCTTGAGAAGACGACGAACGGCCTATGGAGAGTCGTCGAATTCAGCCAGCGCCAGATTATGTATCAACAACGCATATTTTTAAACACTGGAATCGCCACTTTTTTGTGAATAAAATACCTATATAGTGTGTTCACTAACCTCTCATTAATACAGATGACATGGGTATTTCAACATTGATATTAATACTTTCAGGCTCATCGTTTTCATAAACACGAAAGTTAACTTTTTTCTTACCAGAATCAAAGTTTATCAAGTTCCCCTGGTACCTAACAACATCACTTTGCACACACTGGGCTGATTGTTCGATTGGTGCAGACCATACCGGGCTCATATGTTCCATAATGGATGACATGGTTGTTTTTGTACGTAGTTTTACTCGCTCATGCTTATCATTAATTACCCGCACTAGCAACTCGCACCTTGCTTGTAGTCTCCATCGCAGCCGAAATCAGATTCTGCAGCATTTATACCACTTTTCAAATATTTTTGGCAGCCCAAAAACCGCTAACATCTACACCAACATCAGCTCCAAGCACATGATCAGCTAGCTTATTATCCATTAGAGCCTCCAAACCAGAATTTGAAAATCACCACTCATCAATCCAGTTTGGTCAACCCGGTAACTACTAAACCCTCCGACAAAATCAGCCCCAAGCACATGAGGTCCTGCGTCAGATGGTTGCGTTTTGGACACAGTATGAGCACCAAACACTTCATTCAAGTTCGGAAACCATCTCTGGCCTTTTGAGTGGTTTTATAAATTACTGTTATAATAGAACGGGATTAATTTTAATGAATAGTAGATTGTTTTGTTTTTTCTCTCTAAATATATATTAGTACAAGTACAAAAAGGTTAATGACTGATCAGAAATAAGAGCAAAGTGAAATAGTTTTTCAAGAAATGATGTTCATGCATTTTGGCAGCAAAGAAAATTATTAAGCTATTAGAGCACGCCCATACATAACACAAGTTATAAGTTAACGCAGTGCCACGTCAGTGCCACATTACCTTTACACTTTAACTCAACACTTTAACTTAACACCCACATCAATAACTCAGCCTTAACTCAACAACAATTTAAAAAAACACTCCTTCATTTAGGGGGTAAAATGAAACTTTTTTTTTTTTTTTTTTTTTTTTTTTTTTGTACAAAACAAGCATGTTAACGTGCGTTAGTGGCTTAACGTGCCACGTTAAGGCGGAGTTAACTCGGAAGCATGCAACCGTAACTTGCCCATTAACGTGAGTTAAAGTATGTTAACATGATGGAGCACGTTACGTGTGCTCATGCTCTTAGAGTAAGAAGGAAACTTTGTTAATAAGTGTATACTTTTTAATTTGGCAGAAACCATCACTGTTTGAACTTATTGACACAAATGAAAAGAGATCGAAACTCTAATAAAAAAAACTCCTTTCATATACACTAGTACGATCGACGCTTTTCCCGTCGAATTTTTTTTGACGTTCCCGTCGTCATGTTGACGGCATTGTTAGTTCCCGTCGTCATGTCGACGGGATAATGATGACGGCGATGCCTCGTTGGGAACAGCATTGCCGTCGACAATCGCCGTCGACATTGTGGGTCCCACTTCGTTTTTCAGTCAAAGAAATTCTTTGTCCGTCAAATTGTTCCCGTCAACATGTCGACGGGATTGTATATGTTATTAACAAATTAATTATTAAACGTTAATTAAGTTTATACTATCCCGTCGATATGTTGACGGGATTTGACGGGTCAACGTGTTGGTCAACGTTTGTTTACTTATCCCGTCGACACGTTGATGGGAACAATTTGACGGGTCAACGTGTTGGTCAACGTTTGTAAAATTATCCCGTCGATGGCCTTATTAAATCACCAATATTTATTATTAATGATGTCGTCGACATGTCGACTGCATCATTAAACAATCCAATTTTTTTGTTTGACGGTGCCGTTGACATGTCGACGGTACCAATGTTATATACAGCTAACAGCAAACTGCAAAACCAGCAATATTTCAGATTTTTTCCGGAAAAATCTAGCAAAACATGTAATACCAAAACCTATAACCATAAGCTATAATCGCTCAATATCAACATGTCCTAACACATTCAACTCGACATCGACTAAAACACTTTCAAATTATCGCTAAACACCCTCAAAAAGCAATAAAACATATAAAGTCTACAGAACGGGGTGTGGTAATATCTAAACCTTGCTGCCATATCCACAAATGTTTCAATACCCGCGATGTTCAAGTCGCCAAAAGGTTAAACTACAAAATACTAAGATAAGGATCGCGAAAATATTGTTTCAACCATAAGTACAACACAAAATATATAACCCAAGTTTGTACCTCTACATCCCCAAGTCACTCATCATGATCACTATCACCATCCACATCGATATCATCGCTCCCGCTCCCGCCAGCTCCACTCCCGCTCCCGCCAGCTCCACTGCCCGAGCCATCCACATGCTGAGAATCCACCTGACTAATATACTGAGACCATTACGGGTTGGCCGAGGCAAAACCCATCAACAAATCGAACTTCTTCATCATGGTCTTGCGTTCTTCAGCATCTTCCCGGCTCTTCTTCTCAGCCTCAGCAATCTTCTTTTGAGCTACAGGAAGCTCATCAGACATCTCGACAACACCTAAAAATGAAATAATCAAAATTTAAAAACAGCCATTGCAATACATAAATTGAGTCATGAGTAATCTATAATTAATAATATCACACAGTACATACCTGGAGGTGGAGGCGGGGTGTATGGTAACGGTGGCCTCCTCAGGCCCGGTACTACCCTACCCCATCCGGCAATGTGGCCCCGTTGCTTGCCCTTCAGAACCATGGCAAGTATCTGCTCCTCTGTGTACGCCACCCCTTCAGGCGTATTCGCTCTCAGATCTCTCAGCCGAACCATCTCTTCCTATTTAGTTGAAAAAAAATTGAGAAAATTAATATATATGTCGGGTTAATTACAAGATTATGTTTCAACGAATCATTAAAGTGCGTGTTTGGGGAAATAAATAAATAATAAATTAAAAAGAAACGTTACTTACATACTGAACCCGTGCCTCATCCTGCAACCAAGCACCATCCTCGTCGCAATGTGTGTCGTAAAAGCTCTGGATGAGTAACGGGTACTGCTTGTCCTTGCTGTTCTGAAACTGTATATACACATGCATTGATGAGGCGAAAAATGATCCGTTTTTAGGGGGTTATTTAAGCCCGAATCCGACTTTATTTGATCAAATATTGCCCTAAATCGTTCCTTTTGTGATTTTAGGTACTTGGAGAGTGAATTCTGGAAAAGAAGCCATTTTGGACGTTTTTGGAGCATAAAAGTGAAGAAAACGGCAAAGTATCAATTTTCCATGCTGGAAACACTAGGTGACGGCGTCAGACATCATGAATAAAATACCGTAGTTGATGACGGCGTCAAAAGTCATCCTGACGGCGTCAAAAGGCCAAGAATAAAATACCGTGGTTGGTGACGGCGTCACACAGGCCGTCATAAGTAGATCAAGGCCGTCCGAGGAAGTATTTGGCGGCGAGGTGACGGCGTCACATGGTTGTCTTGACACCGTCAGCCCAGTTTTCCTATATATAGTTTTCTAGTTTTTTCATTAAAAAGAGAGAAGTTTTGGAGAAACCCTAAAGACGAATTTGGTGCAACTTTTACAGGTTTTTCAAGGGTTCCAAACCCTTGATACCTTGCATTGTAATTGAGATAAGTGTTCTTCTAATTCAATCAATATGTCTATGTGTTGGTTGTCTATATCTTGTTCTTGTCTCAATTCCATTATGCTAGGCTAGATCTCTTTTGTGTTTGCTTAGATCTAATGAAACCTAGATATTGATTATGTGTTGATTACTTGTTTATTCTTGTTTTGGATGAATGATTTATATGTTAGGCTTAAGAAAACTGGTAGATCTCCAAATGGTAACATGCTTGAACGTCTTAAGAAACATGAACCGAGGTGTACTAGGTCTTTATTGGTTGTATTTAATGCATGAGCCACTGTTTACAATCCCTATAGTTGTGCTGGGTCATGGTGTAGGAGGAGATAAGAGCTCATAGAATTGGGGAGTTATGTATGCCACCCCATGAATGGTATTATGGAATACGATCCGTCATCCATGTAATTATAACAAGTAATTAACGTGTAAAAGATATCTAGGGAGTAATGAAGTCTAAGTAAACACATTTTCTCCAATCACTGCTCACAACCTTAGTATAATTAGTTTATTTTCATTTTTAGTATTTTATTTTGATTGCATCTTAGTTTTGGGTTAGTTGAATAGCAACTAATTCCGCCCACTCCTTCAAAACCCGAGATTTTACTTGCTTTCTAAAAAAAACATAAAAATACAAAAATAATCATCCCTCACCTTTAGAACTAGTAATTAGGCTTTCTAATCCTAGCGACACTATTCCTAAGTTGAACGATCAATCCCCCGGTACTTGTCACTATACTATACTACAACGATCAGGTACACTGCCTGGTGGGGGTTGTAAGCTTCTCGAGATCCCTCGAGAGGTAAAGCCTGTTGCGATTCCCACGCATCAAGTTTTTGGCGCCGCAGCCCGGGGAATAGTTATTGTCTAGGTTAGGATTTCTTTTTATTAGGTCTACTTGCTAGATTCCTTTCTAGTAAGATTTTATTTTTATTTTTAGGTCTTCTTTAGTCTATCTTATTTCTTCGTGCCTTTGTTCGTAACTCTTTACCATCCGACATCATGGAAGGTGGTAACATCTTTGAACCCGTCATCCCACCACAACAAAACCCACCACTAGAACCCCTTAGGCCCCGAACCTTAGGAGAGTACTCCCGACCTAGCCATCAAGGCTACCGAAACACCATTGAGCTCACCGGAGCCAATGTGACCCCCTTGCGATCCGACACCATCCGGTTGGTGCAAAGCGGATGTGCATTCCATGGACTTCGTTCCGAAGATCCAAACCAACATCTTAAGGACTTTCTCAAAATCGTAGATTCCATAGACCCAGATATTGAAACTAGAGAGACTACCCGTTTACGCCTATTCCAATTCTCTCTACGGGATCAAGCTAATCAATGGCTTGAGCGTTTACCCGTGGGATCCATCACCACATGGGACAATCTCGCCAATCGCTTCCTTACCCAATTCTTTCCGCCGGAAAAGACTGCAATGCTTAGAAGGGACATTTTGATGTTTGAGCAACAGCGGGGTGAAACTTTCTACGAGGCTTGGGCCCGTTTTAAGGATCTCCTCCACAAGGTCCCTCATCATGGCATAAACCTTTGGTTATTAGTCCAGATTTTCTACGACCATGTTGACTATCACACTAAGCGCACCATCGACAGGGCCGCGGGAGGTAAACTGCGTGAGAAGAACGCCGAGGAGTCTTGGGCAATTATCGAGGAGCTCGCCACTGACAATCAGGAATTGTGGGAGTTTAAACATACGATAAAAGCGGCCATCAATGCAGTCTCGACATCTGGAGGAACCACCGAAGTACCCGATGAACTCCTGTGCAGACTTGAGGCAAAGGTTGACTATTTTGAGGAAAGGCAAAGGCGACCTTTGAGTCCTAGACGGGCCACTGTCAATTCTATCTCAAAAACAACTTCGGCACCATTATCTGAATCACCCTCTAGGGAAAACGCCGAGACTTTTCAGAACTATACCCCACCTTGTTCCCCTCCCAAGGAACTTAGCTCGGAGTTTGAGGCTAGGATGAGAGAATATATGGCAACTCACTCAGATCGGCTTGCTAGATTCGAAGAAGCAGTTTATAAGCAGAAAGAAGAAATGCAGGAGAAAATGAATGAGATGTTGAGTCTATTGGAGGAGTATGCCAATCAGAGAACCCCCGAACGAATACTACTAAGGAAAGAAAGCGCCACTCCCACTACCCAATTTGTTAACTCCATCACCATTGTTCATAAAGATAACGAGAAGGTAGAAACTCCTGCTAAACAGACCTTAGAAAAACAACCAGAGTCCCAACCTTTGAGTTACTACCTGAAACATGATATAAACAAAAACACCATAACAAATTGGATTAAGGGTGATGGGCGTAACCAATCCTCCGGACAGATTCCTGAGAAAGAGGAAGAAGAGGAAGATGAGTATGATACGCTTCCTGGATGATCTGTATTCGAGAGGTTACTGGTACAGAAAGTGGCTACTAAACAGGTAGCATGTGGGAACTTTGAAATACCAACGAGCATCGGGGACTTGAAACATCTTAGTGCTTTCGCCGACCAAGGATTGGAAGTAAATCTTATGCCCCTAACTATTTACATCCAATTAACGTCAAAAATGCCAACACCTACTCGTGTTAGGTTATCCCTTGTTGGACACTCGTACGTATACCCCCTAGGAATCGCAGAAGATGTATTAGTTAATGTTGCATGATTCATGTACCCCGTTGACTTTATGATCATTGATGATAAAGGGGATGGATGCATGCCAATAATCCTTGGGTCACCATTCCTCACCACCGCTAGGGCTGTCATTCAGTATGAAGGTAGGAAGATTGAGCTTAAATCAGGAAAAAGAAAGATTAGTTTCCCCATGACCCCGTGAAGTGGGCATGAGAATTTGAGTTGGAGAATGATCAAAAACAACATTGGCACGACACCCATTCGTGTTCAGAATAAGATTCTTGCATGGGAGGCAAGGATCAAAAGCTATAAGAAAGCTAAGGATGAAAGAAGAAAAAGCAATAAGGTTCCAATTGATCTCGAACATACTCGACATGAAAAAAATCATACACCATTTGAGGAAGGGAACTTGGTGCTCTTGAGACACTTGGAAACAACAATACCACCCGATAAACCAAGTCCTTGGTGGTATGGGCCATTCACAATCGAAGGATTGAGCCAAGATGGGGTAGCTAACTTGAGAAGCAAATTAGGTGGGAAGGTGATTGCGAGTACCGACAGATTGAGGCACTACCACCATAACAGTAATGATCGCAACTATATGGGGTATATCATTTCCAATGATGAGATCACGTAGTAACCCATGACTTTGAGTCTATCTACAAGACTCGTAAATAAAGAAAAGCGCTTCTTGGGAGGCAACCCATGTTTGTGTGATTTTATTTGTTTGATTGTTATTTGCTTCCGTATGCATATTTAGTTTTTATTGTTAGTTGATCATGTTTCTAAAATAAAATGTGGAAATACTTTACTATGTTGTTTGGCCTAGTCTTAACTCCAACCTAAAAGTATTTTTGCAAAAGATAAGTGTAAGGGGAAACCCCAAATATGTTTTTAAGAAACAAACCGATCATGATTCTCCACAATAATAAATGAGCATGTATATTCGTATTTGTTAGAGTCAAATGCTTGTATTGAGTCATAATGAAGTTTTGCAGGATTTTCCAGGAAGCAGGACCAAGGACCAAGTTTTTCCAGAAATTTTCCGGAAACTTAACATAAGAATTTCTGCAGGTCCATTCTGACGGCGTCAGGGGTTTACTCTTGACGGCGTCAGGAGTTAAAAATCTAGAAATTTTACCGGTTTTGTTTTTCTAACGGAGTCTTATGGTTTTTGTGAATTATTAAGTTTTATAATCTCCAGGAAATCTGCAAACTTCATTCCACAAGCATTATATCTTACTTTGTTTTCTAGGATTTAGTAACTTATATAGGATGCCGCCGATTTTACGCGAGGTTGTCTTGTCTATTTTGTCAGGATTTACAGGTTATGTTTGACAAGGAGATGATTTATATTCTGGAAGGGAAGCTTTGATTGTTCGTTTTCTTGGAAGAAGATTTAACCTGGCCAACCTAAAATCCATACCGAGCGAATCAGGGGAGTATTTGATTTCATTCTCTTTACTTTTTCACTTTTACATTCTTTACTTGAACATTGGGGACAATGTTCATCTTAAGTGTAAGGGGAGGGTAAAAAGATGATACCTTACATATGCACTTTCGCTTGAGTTTGTTTTGTTTAATGGTAGATGTGTAATAAAACTATGAGAAATACTTGTTAGTGTAATTTTAGCGCCAAATTTAAAATTTTTTACAACATTTAGGAGTGAAACTTTAGCCATAGCAAGCGTCTCATGGATAGAAGATTGTATGACTAGCACAAAACCGTATATTCAGAAAAATTTTCCACCCAAATATGTGAGGTTCGCCTTTAGATTTGATAGGAAAAGCATTTATTATTAGTGCTTATGAGTGTACCGGTAGCATTTAGATTCTAGAACTTGCGTTAGTGATGCATCCCGAGACCGCTAGTGAGACTACATTCGTGTGGTAGGATTTACTACATGATAAGAGGCATTAGGATCACCCTTGTGTTAAACCCGTATCATGATTACTTGACCATTTAAGTCATATTACTTGGCTAGTTAAGTCAACTAATTTTTCCCACACCTTTAGCGTTGTACTCATTTTTAGTACACGAAACCCCTAGTACACCCCTCCGAGCCTATCTTTTCGTTTCTAACTTTAAGCATTTTACTTAAAGGTAGAATTTGTTACACCCCACTTAAATGTACAACCAAATCGCCTTAGCCTTCCGTGTATGCGCTCATTTTTAGTGCATTATTGTTATTTGTTAAACCATAAGTTAACTTTCTAATTGATTACATGGTTGCTAAGTCGAGTCATATCCTTGTACATATTGTTTTGGGACGATTGGGACTCATGGGTAAGTACTTATTTTATGGAGTAATTGGGAAGAACATCATTTATTACCCCCATATGTACGTTAATCTTAAAAGTGCTCCAAGTGTTTTGATTTTCTTAAATCGAGTCATTAGATTAGTTTAATGTAAAGTATGTAAAGATTCAAGTGTAAGGGGAATTTTCATCCCCTATGATGTATTATTTTGGATGGTAGGGTAAGAGTGTATGCAAAAAAAAAAAAAAAAAAAAAAAAAAAAGAAAAAAAAAAAAAAAAAAAATACGGACTACCATCCCGTTTTTCATTCTATGTTCATTATATGTTTTTGTTATTTTTCATTTATTAGCTTAAGTCGAGTCTAGTCTTGGCTTAGCAACGCCATATTGTACATGTAATTAACTAAGATTGTTAACTCGCCACCAGTAATAACTTCCTTTATCCAACAAAACCGTGTAATTCACATTCCTATACCTAACGTTACAACCCTTTGAAAGACCTCTTTGATAGTTTATCCTAGGTGCTTACGCCATGTGGTGGAGGTTTGATCCTTTCCCAAGCCTATGGTAATCTATTTTGCTATGACAGGTAGTTAGAGATATCTTCCATTTCCAGAATGTTATATTACTTTATTACACCCGAGAGATGTGAGTATCTAAACAATATTTGTGTATGACCTCCGTGCTTGTCTATTGGTCTTTAGTGGAACGATTATTGGTTGTAATTACTTTTATATTAGTGTTAAATGACCCCTAACTTGTCTTTTGAGTAGAATAAAAACGCATTTGCTTGAGGACAAGCAAATCTCAAGTGTAAGGGTATATGATGAGGCAAAAAATGATCCGTTTTTAGGGGGTCATTTAAGCCCGAATCCGACTTTATTTGATCAAATATTGCCCTAAATCGTTCCTTTTGTGATTTTAGGTACTTGGAGAGTGAATTCTGGAAAAGAAGCCATTTTGGACGTTTTTGGAGCATAAAAGTGAAGAAAACGGCAAAGTATCAATTTTCCATCCTGGAAACACTAGGTGACGGCGTCAAGAGTTATACCCTGACGGCGTCAGACATCATGAATAAAATACCGTAGTTGATGACGGCGTTAAAAGGCCAAGAATAAAATACCGTGGTTGGTGACGGCGTCACACAGGCCGTCATAAGTAGATCAAGGCCGTCCGAGGAAGTATTTGGCGGCGAGGTGACGGCGTCACATGGTTGTCTTGACGCCGTCAGCCCAGTTTTCCTATATATAGTTTTCTAGTTTTTTCATTAAAAAGAGAGAAGTTTTGGAGAAACCCTAAAGACGAATTTGGTGCAACTTTTACAGGTTTTTCAAGGGTTCCAAACCCTTGATACCTTGCATTGTAATTGAGATAAGTGTTCTTCTAATTCAATCAATATGTCTATGTGTTGGTTGTCTATATCTTGTTCTTGTCTCAATTCCATTATGCTAGGCTAGATCTCCTTTGTGTTTGCTTAGATCTAATGAAACCTAGATATTGATTATGTGTTGATTACTTGTTTATTCTTGTTTTGGATGAATGATTTATATGTTAGGCTTAAGAAAACTGGCAGATCTCCAAATGGTAACATGCTTGAACGTCTTAAGAAACATGAACCGAGGCGTACTAGGTCTTTATTGGTTGTATTTAATGCATGAGCCACTGTTTACAATCCCTATAGTTGTGCTGGGTCATGGTGTAGGAGGAGATAAGAGCTCATAGAATTGGGGAGTTATGTATGCCACCCCATGAATGGTATTAAGGAATACGATCCGTCATCCATGCAATTATAACAAGTAATTAACGTGTAAAAGATATCTAGGGAGTAATGAAGTATAAGTAAACACATTTTCTCCAATCACTGCTCACAACCTTAGTATAATTAGTTTATTTTCATTTTTAGTATTTTATTTTGATTGCATCTTAGTTTTGGGTTAGTTGAATAGCAACTAATTCCGCCCACTCCTTCAAAACCCGAGATTTTACTTGCTTTCTAAAAAAAACATAAAAATACAAAAATAATCATCCCTCACCTTTAGAACTAGTAATTAGGCTTTCTAATCCTAGCGACACTGTTCCTAAGCTGAACGATCAATCCCCCGGTATTTGTCACTATACTATACTACAACGATCAGGTACACTGCCTGGTGGGGGTTGTAAGCTTCTCGAGATCCCTCGAGAGGTAAAGCCTGTTGCGATTCTCACGCATCATGCATATAAGATGAAACAAATTAAAAATGACAAATCAAACACTATATATATTTTAATTAAACTTAAATACTTTTAAAAAATTAAAATTAATTACTTTTATATAATTAAAATTTTTAATTAATATATAATTAAAATTAAATAATTTTATAAAAATAAAATACTTTTATAAAAATAAAATGTGTCTTACATATTCGTGGCGAATAGCGGCTAAGGAATTGGAACCGTGGCGGCTATACACCTTGTTCTTCTTTCGGTTCTCCTTGTTCACCGCAGCTCGCTTCATGTTCTTCTCATTCAGGTAGAACCTCATGTGTTGCTCCCACACCGACGGCTCAAGGTTCGGAGGAGGGTTTTGTCGTATGTCATCCGCCGCCCCAGCCCCACCCTTCAGGGTAAATAATTTTCTTCATGATGCCTTTATTGTCAGAGTAGCGCTTAGCTATATATAGATTGAGGCTGTTCTTTATAAGTTCCCAGTCGTCCTTGCGCCTGTGGGTCTCCAAGTCGAAGAATTGCTGCAATCAAATATAGTTAATATTAACATAAAGATATAAATAAATAAATAAATTTAAATAAATATACACAATTAAACAAATTTAAATAAATGTACACATTCAAATATTTAAATATAGAGATATAATTAAAAGGAAAATAAAATAACTGACCCCGAGCCGGTTCATGAAGGCAGCCCGAGTCGCTTTCTCAATATCGTGCCAGGAGGGATAGTGCAACGGCAAGGTCCTAACCAGCTTGCCAACGTAGTTACTGAACCATGCGCGGTGGGGCCCGACATGATCATACGTCTCCTGATCCTTAGTCTCAAACTCGATCGACTGCAGGCCATGTAACTCTACAGCTTTCCTGAGCGCTACGTTCTTGTTGGCTTGACAGGTCTGTGGCATGCCGCCAGCCCGACCTCCACCCCTGCCTCCTCCACCGCTAGCCCTACCTCCTCGTCGAGGTCGTCGTCCACGCGATCCTACAAATGAAGTGAGTGAAAACGTCAAAAAATAACAAGTAACAAAATACTAAACGCTCACATTTCAAAATCCGCAACAATCCCTTTTATATCAAACTACTAACGAAACGCTATGTAACTAAAAAAATGTGTTACACTAAACTACTAACCAAACTATACATACAGCTGCAAGCACTAAACTACTAACCAGACGCTACGGGATATGAAACTACAACAAAGCATAAAAATGAAAAAAAAAAATAAATAAATAACATACTGTCTCGGCTGTCTCCTCTGTCGGGCTGCAGTCTCGGGTTGTGGTCTCGGCTGTGGCTTGGGCTCGGGCTATATACAAGGAGAACACATTAATATATTGTTTGCTTAAAAATTATGGAGATAAAACTATTGTCGCCGACATGTTGACGGGATACCAAAAGTTAATTATAAAAAATAAAACGAGGTACATTACCTGCTGTCTTGGTTGTCTTGGCTCTCACCCTCGGCTCTCGCTCTCGGCTCTCACCCTCTTTACCTGCTCTGTATAAAAAAATAATAATAACAAAAATTAACAATAACAATAACAATTAAATTAACAATAGTTAATAACAATTTTATTAACAATAATAATAACAATTAAAATTAACACCCTCTTTACATGCTACTGCGGTTGGACTGTGGTGGTTGAAGAAAGGAGAAGAAGAAGAACTAAACAAGAGGAGGAGGAGAGAAGAATTAAACAAATGAGGGGTTGGGGAAGAAAGAATTAAACAAAAGAGGGGTTGGAGAAGGAGGAGCTGTGCACAGTGGTGCTAGTGTCGACTGTGGAGGTTGGTGGGGTACAATGTGGTGGTGGCGCTAGTGTCGGAGATGGTGGTGTTGGTGTGGCCGGTGAGGTGTGGTGGTGGTGGTGGTGTGGGGAGGTGGTGGTGTTAGAGACGATGATAGATCGATTGTTTTTTTTTTTTTTTTTTTTTCTAAGTTATGAGAAATAATTGACCAGATATGGTTTTGGTATACTTTTTATTATCCCGTCGACATGTCGACGGGACAGTTAACTTAATTTTTTCGTTTAGTATTTGGCGGGATAAATGAATTTTTCATGAAATTTTGGCGCTTTCATTCCCGTCGACATGTCGACGGGATAATTTAAAAAAATATTAAAAAATAATTTTATAACTTAAAAAAACTAGTTAAATTTAATATTAATCACTTTTAATATAATTAAGAAAAATTATTTATTATCAATATTTTTATAAAATAAAAAATATATTAAAAAAATAGTTTTATAACTTAAAAAAAACTAGTTTAATTTAATATTAATTACTTTTAATATAATTAAAAAAATTTATTTATTATAAATACTTTTATAAAATAAAAAATATATTAAAAAATTAGTTTTATAAAATTAAAAAATAACTAGTTAAATTTAAAATTAATTAGTTATAATATAATTAAAAAAATATTTATTATAATTAGAATATCACAAAATAGCAAAGATGTACAACTCTTTTTTTTATCCCAACCATTAGATAACCTCGAGATCACAACCGGTCAAAATTTAAGTCTTGTATCCTTGACCCAATGTTTTACACGAGATGTTAAATGAACGAGCCGAGATGCTAAGATTATACACGAGTTCTTAAACGAACGAGTCGAGATCATATGGTTATACACGAGATGTTAAACGAACGAGTCGAGATGATATGGTTATACACGAGATGTTAAACGAACGAGTTGAGATGATATGGTTGTACATGAGATGTTAAACAAACGAGTCGAGATGCAATGGTTATACACGAGATGTTAGACAGATGAGTCCAGATGATATGGTTATACGTGAGATGTTAAACGAACGAGTCGAGATGCAATGGTTATACACGAGATGTTAAACAAATGAGTCGAGATGCTATGGTTGTACACGAGATGTTAAACGAACGCATCGAGATGCAATGGTTATACACGAGATGTTAAATGAACGAGTCGAGATGCTATGATTATACACGAGATGTTAAACAGATGAGTCGAGATGCTATGGTTATACATGAGATGTTAAACGAACGAGTCGAGATGATATGATTATACACGAGATGTTAAATAGATGAGTCAAGATGCTATGGTTATACATGAGATGTTAAATGAACGAGTCGAGATGCAATGGTTATACATGAGATGTTAAACGAACGATTCGAGATGCAATGGTTATACACGAGATGTTAAACGAACGAGTCGATTGATCAGGGGGTTCAGTGACCAGAGTTCATTGAGTGGGGTTTCATGAGGTTCAGTGACTAATGGCCATGATCAGGGGGTTCAGGCTCAGTGACCAGGTTCAGAAAGTAAGGTTCAGGGGGTTGGGTTTTCCCACCAAAATCTTTCCCACTAAAATCTTGCCGCCAAAATCTTCCCACCAAAACTTTCCACCAAATCTGCTCTTATATACTAACATATTATCCACACAACTTCACAACCTCTTATCCTCAAAACCACTCAACCTCAACCAGATGCAGCGATATAATCCTTTTATGTGTACTTGTGGAGCAGGAAATATAAAAAAAAGAACATCACATCAAAAAGATACATTTGGATGGGAGTATTATGCATGTCCTCTTTCGAAGCCAAGAGATAAAGGTTATGGATGTGGATATTTTATGTGAAAGAGTGAATTTGATGAACAATTACAAGTAATTTCTTCTGCTTCAACATCTCACAGTTCTGGGTGAACAAACTGCCATGAAAAAGATCTTAGGATAAATATGCTGGAGGTACAAAAACAGGTGCTAGAGACAAAAGTCAGGGTGCTCGAGGCAAGACTTGAAATGGCAACGAATCCCGACAATAATGACCACACATGTCAATCGGATGCAATACTCCGTAACCTGTTAGGTGACATGGAAAATCTTCGTATGTAATGTTGTTGTTGTTTGTTGTTTGTTGTTTGTTGTTTGTTGTTTGTTGTTTGTTGTGTTATTGTTGTTGTTTGTTGTTTGTTGTGTTATTGTTGTTGTTGTTGTTGTTGTTGTTGTTGTTGTTTGTTGTTTGTTGTTTGTTGTTTGTTGTGTTATTGTTGTTTAATAAAATGTTGTTGTTGTTGTGAAAACTGATGTCCACACACGATTAGATACACTCAAAACTGCTTAATCACTAGAAATCGTAAACTTCTATCCAAACACTCAAGATTGTAATTATTAATCTAACAAAACATCCGCAGTAAGAAACTAAGCAGTTTATAAAGCAATCCCAAACACCACACGCTTAGCTTCAAACACGAAGGCAAACATTTTATTCAAACCACACAAGAGTTGTAAACCAAATACATTTTCATACAGACTCAAACTAAACAACTTGACAAGCAAACGAACCAGATCAAACGAAACAACCTCGACAATCAAACGAAACAACTCAAACTAAACAACTCAATCTAAAGAACTTGACAACCAAACAAAAAAACTCAAACTAAACAACTCGACAACCAAATGAAACAACCCGTTTGCTTTTTTTTGCGGCTACCTCCCGCTTTGCTTGAACTCGCACCATCTCTTCCTTTCCTTGCTCTCATTTCTTTGAGATATGCAAACGTAGCTTCAAGACCTGTTATTCTATTTTCCAGATTATCAACAACAGCAGTGTTAGGACCCAAGTTTTACATCATTTCATACATATAAGATCTAGAGATAGAAAGATGATAAGTTTTAGAGAGAGAGAGAAACATGAGAGGAAATAAGAGAATTTCTTATTCCTAATGAGCCAACAACCAACCTCAAATGAGTGGTTTACAAGACTATTTATAGGCCATGTCTAGGGCAACTAACATCTTTCACATTATATCACTTATAGCCCTTAGACTTTGGCAAAACATGGAAACATTAATAAACTAGCATAAAACATATTAAATCTTTAACGTACAAACATAATATTGTACCCTGTTACACGAGTCATTGACTCGATAATGATCGTTACTTCAAACGTTCCCAACAATCTCCCCCTAAGGGACGATCATTGAGATCTCTCTTTGATTGCATTTATGATCATCACTTTTGCGTTTCCAACAATCTCCCCCTAAAGGGGTGATCATTTGAGATCTCTTTTGCGACCTGTGGGTTATGGGTCCACCAATAAAAATGACAGATCTTTTGACTTCTTTAATGCTTGTTGTTTTGAACTTTGAGTCTTTGTGTAATAGCCTTGCTAGATTCTTTGTTCCAATCATGCTTTGTGATCTTCGTACTTCGTTCTTGTTGTTGTGATCAAATGATGGGGTAATCTGCCTTTCCTCACTTCTGCGTTTATGGTGGTTGTCCGCCATTCCAACATGCTCATACATCTTTGGACTTTGACTTCCACATGCACGTAGTTCCCTTTCTTTCACTTTGATCTTTAGTCTCTTTACTTTGTAGATTCTTCTTTTTGGCGTAGAATCTTTCTTTGAACTTTGTGTTGCTTAGATCTTTGAGGGAACTTTCTTTGAATTCAAGATGTATGTATGAGCATGCGGAATCTCTCATCATGGAGGTGATTTGTACCTGAAGGTAAACAGTTAGCAATAATCAACCGGTACTTACAGATAAGGAATTAGAGCTCATCAACAGCATATTATGAAGACTCTCTCTAATCCTTATCCAGGCCGTTCCCATATCAGATACTCCCGAAGGAGCTTACGAGACCTACTAAGTAGCTCAATGACTGGGTGAGTAGCTGGGGATCACTCCACAACTGTAGACAGCTATGGAACCACCGCAAACACTAATCGTAACCCTTGTAGGGTTACCGAAGTGACCTGCTGTCAGGGCTGTTTGATGTTGACCCTGGCAGGATTTCCGTTCAATCACTGAGAAATACGTTTGTAATTCTCTCATAAACGTTCTTGGCAGATTGCTAAGATCTGCAAAGGACTCGATAATTTACAGCTGGTGTCCATTGATGTAGAACACCAGTTGTAGAAATACTAAGTGTTCCTAAGAGATCTTTGATGTATCTCATGGCTCTAGACTCGATAAGTGCTCACTTAGGTTTCCTATATGGAGACTACGGAGGGGTCTCCTGCTACAATATCAACTATCTCTAAGAGATAAGTCGATAGATTACACTGGTTCCCCGTGAGAATGGAACAAGCTCTTTTAAGAGAACTTGAGTAGTTAAGAAGGTTTAGTGCATTGCGTCACTGGGTCCATGACGACTTTATCTTCAATACCGGTGTTGCCTTAGCAACAACCAGTAGCATATGAATTGAACCCGGTGTCTGCCCTAAGGTTGAACATATGGAGGGCTATTTCTTTTCACCCTTTTCTTTACTTTTCTTTTTAATTCTTCAACTCCTTCTTTCCCCTTTCATTCTTTTCTCTTTTTTTCGTATCATACCTAAGGACTTCTAAATCTAACTATTGGAGATGTCCTTGGGTAGATCCCTCCGGCTCTGGCGGATCATAGGACGGTTTTTCCTATCTTAATCACCCTATAACTCCATGATTATCCGACAATAGCCAAGAAACCTTTGAAAATTTCTCAAAGTGTTTGTAATTATCAAACATTTGGTTTAACTTTGAGAGTTTTGTGTTAACTTTTGAAGGGCTCCCCCTTCACATGTGCTCATAAGTATTAAATAAATTTGCACATGCGGGTGGAGCAAGCACTTTTGAATTGATCCACTTTCAGTGAACAAGACCGATTCGAGACACGCTTACATCACTAGTTAAACTAGCTTGAAGTTATTACCCGGCCTGGTCAAGTCCACAAAAAGTTTCTCGAAACGGTACATTTCTACTAAGACATATCCTTTTCGAGACACGCTTACGTGGCTAGTTAAAGAGTTCCATTGTCAGCTTTTAGGTGACAACTAGCTCTAGTAACTAACTTGATGTTATTACCCGTCGAGGAAAAGTCTTTTCGAATTTACTAACTTTTATTGTTTCGTCAATTCCTGGGTCAATTCTGAGTCGAACTCGCATGAGATTCAATCTTAAATCATCCATCGTCATCCATATTTTAATCACTTTTAGTTTTCTCCCCCTCAAAAATAGCATATAAGATGTTGTTTTTGATGAACTTGTGATTAAAATATGTTTTTTTTTTTTAGTCTTATGGGGAGATTCACCAAGAACTAATCATTTAGAACAAAGATCATTTCAAATACTCCCTCTCAATAAGTGAAATAACTTTTTGAGGTTTTGATTACGAGAGGGAATACTTGTCCTTTTGAGTAGAATTTAGAAAAAACTTTGAAAATTTGATTAATTCTACTCAAAAGTAAGAAGCTTTCGCTCCTTATGTAAGGATTGAGGCACTGAAGCGTACATCAGGGTCCTTTAATTTTAAAGAACAGGTTGTACACTGCTATATGTGCACAAGCAATTAAGGATGATTTTGACGGAACATTTTGGTTTTGAAATACTCCCCCTCAAAATTCGCATATGTTTTGAGAATTTTAAACTTTTTAAAGTTTGAGGGAAGGAGTCTTCTTGAAGCAAAATTCTGAAAGATTTAGAAATTTCAGTTTGAAAAATTCTTGATTAAATTTTGCTTCAAGGTAATTAAAACATTATACGCTGAAATACTCCCCCTCAAAACTAGCATGTGTTTTGTGATTCGTGTCAATTATAGTATAATTATATTCCGAGGAAATACCGGTTAAAGTAATTCCCGGGTCGTTCTTCCCAACGAAAGCTCAAATGGAATATTTGAATTATCGAATCGGGAATCGTGTAGTGAAATTGAGTAGTGAAAGAGTGATATAGTGAAAATAGCAATCAAGGAAATCAAATATTAACAAACAACAATAAAGCATACAAATATTACGAGCTAACTATGCACCAAATTGAAAAACGCGAAAACGGTAATGCACACGCAAAATTAAAACGTAACGTATTACGAAAAATGACCCTACGAACTTGAAATTATTTTCTAAAAATTAAAAACTAATAAAAAGAATTTTAGGAAAAAGAAAAAATATTTTTTTGACTTTTCTTTTATTTTCTAGAATTAACTTTGCATTTATTGAATTAAAAGTGAATTAAAACTAAGAAAAATAGAAAAATAAAGTGGAAAAATGAAAATTAAATTCTAAAAATTCTAAAATATTATAAAAGAAATTTAAAAATTATTTTTGTATTTTTCAGAACCTTTTTGTATTTTTTATTGATTTTTGAATTTTAAAAACTATTTAAAAATTGAAAATAATCAAAAAGAATTATTAAAAATAGTAAAAATGGTCAGAAAAATCTGGAAAAATTCCAGAAAATCAAAAATAATAAAAAGAACTTAAAATAAAATTTTGAAGAAAAATTGAAAAGTTTGACTACTTATTCAAGCAAAACTGCTTATCACAAGTGCTTATTCATAAGCACTTGTGACAAAAAAAATATATAAAACTGAAACCACTAATTGGAAATGATGTATGATGCTCAGATATGACAGATGTATGACCAAGTAAAGCTCAAAGTACCACAGATTCAACAATTAAAATGCAATAAGCTCACAAATAAGCTCTAAATGCTAGCAGAATAAGCACAAGACTGATCAGTAACAAAGTAAAGGTATTAAAACCTCAACCTACTCCTAATAACTCAGATACAGATACAAAACTCAAACTCTAACACAGAATCACAAAAGCAGTTCTAATAAGTAAAAATAAAACAATTCGGTTTCAAACAGTCAACTAGACAAGCAAGTTAAGCTGATCAATCAAGCTCAAATCTCAAAACTTATGGGAGAAAGAGTTACACTACCTAACATACTATCTAGAAAACTTAAAAGCCCTATGGTAGTATCACCAATTGAACTCCAATATGGTCAAAGTTCAGCAGCTAGCAGGGAGCAAAAACTGAGAGCAGTTGAAACAATGCTACTCCTAAATGAATTATCAAAAGACCATTACCTAATTCAATTACTAATGCAGATATAAAACTAAACAACCACAGATCCAAACACACCAATATACCAATACCAATCTCAAATAATCCAAACACCCTATGTAACAGATTACTCAATTTACCAACTCAGATCCAACTGTTTTACTACTTAAACCTCTTATATTATACTTAAGTGATCTAAATGTGATAACTCAACAATAAAAGCACAGTATACGCCACACAATAGTGATCAATCCAAAAACCCTTGCAACTACTGATTATATTGTAAATCCTACATTAACACCTCAGTTAACTATATATCTAATCTAATGAACTTTCAAAAATCACAACTAAAGCTGAATTAGTAAACAGCTATAACTAGATACCCACAACAATTCCACAACCTAAATAGCTACTGAATCAAACTCAGATAAAGCAATTCAATCAAAATAGAAAACAATCAACCCAAATACTCACTAGATAGACAGATATGACTGAAATATCAAACTAGCTATACTAAAATGATGCAATACACTATTACTATGCAAAGATTAACTATATAAGCTGAAATTAACAACTAGAGAACTACTAAAATCGAATAACAAGCAGATTAGTTAACTACTTCTGCTACTACTGCAGAGACTAAATGAAATGAATCACACTTACAATCTAGTACCCCCTCAGCCAAACAGAGGGGGTTTCACTTTGCTTGCCTGTCTTTTGACAGGCTGAGTACTTCCGACTCCTACTCAAGCTGTCCAATTCACCATTATTCACCAAATAATCTCAGCAACAATTGAGGAATTAGACTTCTGATTTCAATTAATCAACTGACCTTGTTTCCTTACTCAGACTCTACCATTTCACTAATAGCTAGTAAGCTAAAATGAAATTCATGAAAGTAAAATAAACTCTATGATGAGTTTTATTACTATATATACTATACTTTTTATTTTTTCTATTTTATTTTATACTCTTTATATTTATTTTTTCTATTTTTTTTATATGAAACTGAATGGAAAACTAAATAAGAGTAACAGATTGAAACATGATTTAGAATTAATGAGAACAGATATAAGCTAAAAACCAATTTATAATGAACTATATAAAAGCAGTATTAAATGAAAATAAGCAATAATAAAAACAAGAATAAGCTGAGATTAATGAAAAGTAAACTTGAATTTTATTAAGAACTATTTATTACAAACACTAATTCTAGTTACAATTTAGCAGCATAACATTGCCTAAAATCTACATACAAAAAGCTAAAAATGAACACCTATATATAGCTGAGGTGAAGGTGAGGGGGTCTTCTATGCCAGGTTGGCGATCCGAGCCATTCTGTGCTTCCTCTGAGCTAATCATATCCATTAGATCACATTTGTGTTACTTTGATTCAATAGGAGCCCTTGGATCAAGATGTGAAGCGTGGCCTGCCCAATCATTGGCTTCCATCTGTCCAATCCACGCTTGTATTCTCTGTCTTGTCAGACTCTTTCTAGAAGAGGAATCCAATGACGCGACTTGTCCAATTCCATTCTGCCAAGTGTCCTTCGAAGGATCTAATAAACTCTCTGACACGTGCACAGGCCACGTGAGGTTCTAGAAGCCTCAATGATTAGATACTCATTAGTTGATTGTAGTAATTTAATTGGGAGAAGGGTAATTGGGGACTTGGTAAATTTAGGGTTCTTGGGAGATTTGGGGATTTCTGGGTTGAAAAGGGATTTGGGGGTAAATAATAAGACGCGTTTGGTTTGTTTTATTTGTGTTGACTGAGGTTGACTGAGTGGATTTTGGGCTCGGGTTTAGTTATTGGGTGGGCTTGGGTGATACTCATTTGGGCTTTGAGTGTTTAATGGATTTGGACCAGGCTTTGATGTTATAAATCAGATTTTTTTTATTAAAATTTTAAGGACCAAAAATGTAAAATCTGAAATTCCAAGGGCCACTTCTGTCATTTTCCAAAAACTAAATCCAAGGGCTAAAATTGACCAATCTGAGTAAGTAGAAGACTGAAACTAATTCTCGGATCCCCGGCTTTGACTATTTGACCATCTTCTAATCTCGTGCTCGTTTTTCCGGATATCTGGTGATTTTTCGTCAATTTCTGATTCATCCGTACCTGCATATCACAATCACAAAAACACACGTTTTCTTGGCGATTTTTAGCTTAAATAGTCGTTTTGGGTTGGTGTATGGCCATAAAATGGTGAGTAAATAAGTACTCACCAAAATCCCCCCGACTAAAGTATTGCCGTGTCCTCACGCAATGTGATCAATTCACGCTCTTAGGATAAATAATTTCGATACTCTTTTTACTAACTTTGAAAAGTAGCAAGGCGGTTCAAAAGAGATTACAAATTCATTTATTCCCGAAAAACGCTCCGTTTTCCAAAAATTTTCTTTATTCATTTATTCCACTTTCACTTCTAACTTTTTTTACTTTTCATACTTCATTATTGTGACGGTTTGTTGAACTTTCATTATTTTTGCAATAATTATTAGGGTCAACGAGTAGAAACACTTCTTTTAAGAAGCGACCATACGGTTAAAATTCGTCATCCTTGATTTTTCACGAGTCCCCAAACTAAGCGTACAAACGAGATCACAGCTTATCTACAAATTAGATGCTAACACTACTCATAACAGTTACTTGTGGAAACTCCTTACTCCCATTTCCTAGGTTTGTATCTCAATATTTTATTTTGTTGAGAAATGAATTGCTTCATATTTTCTCGTTTTGATAATTTTTAGTCCGATAGTGATACCTAAGTTAAAACGATAAGTAGTTATTCATTTTCTCTTAAGAACCACTGCAATAGAAATTCGGTCCATTTCAAGGAATTAGGGGTACATACAATATCAAGGATATAAGTTGCGGAGTACGATCACGTGCACCTCATGTGACTGATTACTAATCACTTATCACATGCACCTCACGCGCCAACAACTTATTTATACATACATAGCTCTTATTAAACAATACTTCAACTTTCACTTTTTTTTCATTCTTTTCATTTTTCACTTTTTTTTCACTTTTTCTCATATTTTTTTTTCATACTTTTTTTTTTCTTTCTTTCTTAACTTTATTTTTTTCTCAACATAAATGGAAGCTTAACGGGTAGCTCCAAAACCTCATAGATAATCATCTTTTGACTTTTGATTTTTTTCACTTTTTGCTTTTATTTTTGATGTTCCTTGATATGTACCCAACTTCTAAAGCAAAAATTCTCTTAAGAAAACAAAGAACTAAATATTATTCAAACCGAAATACCACTAATTAACCTAGAACATCTATTTATATATTGGTGACATTTCTGATGGGAGTAAAAAGCCACAAGTACCTCTTATGAACTCTAAAGAGAACCACTACTCCACGTTTAGCATCTAATTTCTAAATAAACTCTATCATTTCTCGCTCTTCGCAATTTAAGATTCCAAATAATGAAACCCGCGAATACTTAGCCGATAATCAGCCACGCATATATAAAGTCAGTTACGGAAACATGCAAATTCTAGAAGAAGAATTCGCGTTTTCTAGCTCGTTATGTAAAAGACTAGCGAAAGCTTTTAAGCTGCGCATGTATAAAGTCAAGTACGGGAACTTGCAGATTCTTAAGAAAGAATTCGCATTTTATAGCTCCTTGTGTACAAAACTAGCACAAGCTTATATGATTATCATTGGTTAAGGGAACAAGCTAGGGCTCAACACGCCCGGTCAAGTCAAAATATTTATTCCCACTCTCGCTAGCAAGAAAGTCAACAAGGTGTCAAAACACTTATTCAAACTTTATTATATTTTTGCACAACTTTTTCTCATATTTTTGTACTTTTTTATTGCTTTTCATCAAAAAATTTTGAAATTTTCTCATTTTTCAATTTTTTTCATTTTAGGTGGAAAAAAACGGAGTTGCAAGAGTACACGACATGTGAAAAATGCAAGGTCAAAATCGAATCGAAGATTCACCCTCCCCCCGACTTAGAACGAAACATTGTCCTCAATGTTTGATGGGTTAAGGTAATCCTAACAAAATTCTAGGCCGTTTATTAATTATGCCAAAGAAAACGTTAGTCGATAAGATTTAACGGATATAGGATTTCCAAATAGCACTGATGAATGAGACTCCAAGTGAAAAGATAACGAGCACGAGAGTCATCATAAACCATGGACAATCCTGAACAAACATCACAAACAACCACGAAACACAAGAGTAGAAGAGGCACCCCCTCCTCACGTTAGGTGTTAGAAAATAGAAAATAAGAAGATGAAATTGGATAAGCATGGGTTGCCACCCACGAAGCGCTTGTTTTTGTTCACCGAGTCACATGAGCTTGACTCGATCCCCGAATTAATTCGTCCTTGGGGAGAAACCGTGGAAAAAGAATCTCATTCGGGCTTTCATTCAAAATATTTTGAAAAACAAATGATGTATTTGAAAGTTCCATCCCGAATAGATAACCGCTGGTATTTTATTTTTGAAAACTTTGAAAACCGATACCAGGATCAAAAACAACATCCTCACTCCCCACGGAGTGACGGATAAGAGAAATCACAACAAACGTTATAAACGGCAAGAACGTCATGATAACAATCTTGAAAAACTCATCTTCTTCAAAAGAAAATTTCATAATTATGGAATTATGAATCTTATCATTTAAGCTCATTTTACAAACTTTTCCGGGTGGGAGGGATGGGAAAAACTTTTCATTCAAACTCTCATTCTTAAACACACCACCCGGATCATGATCAATTTCAAGATCAAAACTGAAACTTTCAAATTCCGGTTTAGAAAACTTTTCCATTTCACATTCAGATTTATCAAAACGAAACGACTCATACTCCGGAAGAGAGATAAAAGCATGAGAAGTGGTACTGCCACGACTCGTCTCTTCCGAGTGATCAAAATGAAAAGCTTCAAATGTCGGATCATAAAAATCATGACGATAAGTGGGATTGCCACTTATTTCCTCAATCGTGTCAAAATAGAAACTCTCAAAGTCTGGTAAAAATTCCTCGAGCTCGGGCTCCAGAGGATCGTCAATTATAAGCTCAATCTTCATCTTAACTTTATCCGGAGGGATTAACAGTTCATCGTTCAACAAATTATTAAGAAAAATAGTATCTCCCTCCGAATCAAAGTAAGAATCATCAATCTCAGAAAACGGAATTGTTTCAATTTCAAGAAATTCATCGACCTCTTCCCAAAAAGAATCATATTCCTTAGTCGTAGGAAATGATGGGGAAGAGTCGGGAACGAACGTTTTCACAAAATCATCAAAAGTATAATCACAAACATCGATGCTTTTAACGGAGTACTTCTTCAAGTTCGAAGCATCGGCTTTAAAAATCATAATATCGTCATCATGTCGTAAAGTTAGAGTATCCTCAAAATGATCTACTAGGGCTTTTGCGGTTCGTAAAAACGGTCGCCCTAGTATAAGAGGAACTCTCGGATCGGGTTCAAAATTAACAACGACAAAGTCGGCCGGAAAAGTACACGAGTTCACTTGAACAAAAACATCTTCAGCAATTCCAACTGGATGAGCAATTGAACGATTAGCAAGCTCTAAAGTCATTCGTGTCGGTTTAAGTTCCCCCATCCCAAGTTGTTTATAGATCGAAAATGGCATAAGGTTAATGCTTGCACCTGAATCGGCCAGGGCTTTGCAAACCTCTTGATCTTTCAACGAACAAGGAATGAGAAATTTTCCCGAATCTCCAAGCTTCTCGGGAAGCTTCTTGAGAAGAATCGCAGAGCATTGAACATTAATCGGCGTTTCGGCTAATTCGAGCAATTTCTCTTTATTACTTATCAGATTTTTAAACGTTGAAGCAAATTTCGGCATGTAAACAAGAGCATCCATGAAACTGATATCAAAGTGCAACTTTTGAAAAATATCGAGAAATTTTTCCATTTGTTTTTTAGATTTTGCACGGAGCTCTTCATCATTAAATCGTGACGGATATGGCAATTTAGATTTGTATTTCACATTATTCTCAAAAATGACTTTTTCTTTATCTTTCGACTTTTGGACAACCGGAGGTTGGACGTTTTCAGCTCCTCCATTATTAACAGGAGGAACCGGGTCCTTTGTCGCCTCGGTCTCACAGTCTACTACCTTGGGTGGAGACGAAGAAGAAGAAGAGGTAGTAGGAACTGTGGGTCCCTCATATGTAGCACCACTGCGAGTTATGATCGCCTTTACTTCGCCCCTCGGGTTAGCGATCGTGTTGCTTGGCAAAGATGTAATACCCGAACCCGAGGGTCGATCATTTAAACGTTTGTTGATATCACTGATTTGATTAGCTAATAACCTTGTTGTTTCCTCTTGTTTTGTCATAAAAGCTTGTTGGTTTTGAAGCAATTGTTTAATCAAATCTTCCGTGGGCGACGGATTTGGAATAACAGCTTGATTTTGATTATTATTGAAATTCTGCCCACGGTTTTGGTAATTACCATTATTTTGATTTCCATGATTTGCATTCTGAAAATTCCCAGGGTTTCCATGGTTTTGATGGTTTTGAAAATTGTTCCCTTGAGGCGGGCCTTGATTGTAATTACCTTGAAAACCCCGGTTTTGATTAAACCCTTGATTATGATTTTGAAAACCATTATTAGCTCGACTCTGATTTTGATTTCCTTGATTATTACGATTCACAACATTATGATTCTGATTGACTTGATTGACTTGGTTTGGTTGTTCGAAACCGGGTGGTCCAAGAAAATGAGAAGAACGGTAGCTGAGGAGATTACGGTCTCCTTGAGGTTGTGGGTAACCGGTGTTACCCGCGTTTGCAGCATACACGTTTTGAGAAAAGGCACCGGTGGCCGGACATTCATAATACACATGTGGACCACCACAAGTCTCACAACCGCGACTAACCACATTGACTTGATGGTTTGGTTTTTCAATAGACATTGAATCAACTTTCTTTGTTAAAGCCACAATCATATTGACCAATTCATCATTATTTTTACCATTATTAGAAACTTGAGGTTTATTCCTTGACATTCTCACACGAGCTTTATTCTCAATTATCATGAAAGCATCATTCGTGTTCCTAGCCAACAAGTTACCACCCGCAGCAGAGTTAAGCGAATCTTGATCAGCATGACATAACCCATTATAAAACGTATCAATCTGCTGAAGGTCGGTAAACCCGTGGTTCGGACATTTCTCCTTCAAATCTTTGAATCGGTCCCAAGCTTCACTAAACGTTTCATCAAAAGCTTGTTGGAACCGAAAGATTTGAGAACATAGGTTAGAAGTTTTAGAGGGAGGATAGAAGTAATTCACAAACTTGGAAGCGAGATCATTTCAAGTGTGAATTGAATTCGGCGGTTCCTTTTCCAGCCAAGTCCGGGCTGCTCCTTTTAAGGAGAAAGGAAACAACTTCAATTTCACCACATCGTGAGGCACTTGGTTCATTCTAATCGTCTCAGCGATGTCGGTGAAATTTCGGATGTGTGCATAGGGGTCTTCGTTATCAAACCCGTGAAAGGATATACTCGTGATTAAGTTGAGTAATCCGTGATTGATTTCAAAGTTGGCATTGATGTCCGGAATCACAATAGCTCTCCTCACACCATTGAATGGTGATTGGAGTTGTTCTTCCATCGGACGCGGATCAAATGCCGGTTGTTGTCCCATCGGCGGGATAACATTGTGCTGCGGACCACCCATCGGTGGGGGTCCGTTGTGTTCGTTTTGGTTCATCTCCTCCTCGTCAAGGAAATGAACCCGACTCGTATGTCGTAAAACCCGCTCGGGGTTAGAGAACGGAGATGTAAGACTCTCAAACGAAGATCGGGTGTGCATACACCACGAACAAAATTAAAAAGAAAATGAAAAAGAAAAGAGAAAAGAAAATCTTTTTGTTTTTTATATTTTTTCACAAAAACTTATTATTTCTTTTGTTTTTCTTTTCTTAAAACGTAACGTTAATCGAAAACCGTTTCTTTCAAAACCACGCGCGACGGGACGGGAGAGAAGAATGGATCTCTCTTCAGCTAGCAATTTAATGTCTTAGCTTCCGTATTTCCCGCTTATTCGGTTGTAGTAATTGAAATAGTCCGATAAACAACTAAATTACGTTTTCGTTATATTGAGAGACTTATTTGGTTTACAACGCCCTTTCTTTCGATCGAGTCGAGGCTGTAACTTTTATTATTTTTTTGGTATTTTTGAAAACACTTTAGTAAAAGTGTTTTTGATTTTTCAATTTTTATAGAGATATATATACAAAATAGAAGAAGGCTTATCAAAACACGATTTTCCAAAACAATTATTCAAAAATTCACTTTAAGCCTTCCTCGGCAACGGCGCCAAAAATTGATTCGTGTCAATTATAGTATAATTATATTCCGAGGAAATACCGGTTAAAGTAATTCCCGGGTCGTTCTTCCCAACGAAAGCTCAAATGGAATATTTGAATTATCGAATCGGGAATCGTGTAGTGAAATTGAGTAGTGAAAGAGTGATATAGTGAAAATAGCAATCAAGGAAATCAAATATTAACAAACAACAATAAAGCATACAAATATTACGAGCTAACTATGCACCAAATTGAAAAACGCGAAAACGGTAATGCACACGCAAAATTAAAACGTAACGTATTACGAAAAATGACCCTACGAACTTGAAATTATTTTCTAAAAATTAAAAACTAATAAAAAGAATTTTAGGAAAAAGAAAAAATATTTTTTTGACTTTTCTTTTATTTTCTAGAATTAACTTTGCATTTATTGAATTAAAAGTGAATTAAAACTAAGAAAAATAGAAAAATAAAGTGGAAAAATGAAAATTAAATTCTAAAAATTCTAAAATATTATAAAAGAAATTTAAAAATTATTTTTGTATTTTTCAGAACCTTTTTGTATTTTTTATTGATTTTTGAATTTTAAAAACTATTTAAAAATTGAAAATAATCAAAAAGAATTATTAAAAATAGTAAAAATGGTCAGAAAAATCTGGAAAAATTCCAGAAAATCAAAAATAATAAAAAGAACTTAAAATAAAATTTTGAAGAAAAATTGAAAAGTTTGACTGCTTATTCAAGCAAAACTGCTTATCACAAGTGCTTATCATTTTGACAATTTTAAACTTTGGAGCGAATTGGGGAGTAAAGATTTGAAAAATCTTGAGCAAAATTTTGAAAAGTTTTGAAAAACCCTTTTGAAAAATTTTGAATAAATTTTGCTCAAGATTAAGAAGTTTTAGATAAGCTTTGCATGAGAACTTCTTCTTGTTTTCAAGGATAAGTGCACATTTGGTTTTAAAGAATGGTTTAGCAAGACACTTTCCTTTAATTAAAACCCGAGTTGTACACTGTAATGTGTGCACAAGTCGTAATGTTTAAGCCCGGGTTGTAAGCTGAAGTACTTACAAGCCATTAAGAATTTGAGATTAGACAACAACCTTGGGAACCTATTTAAGCACGGCACCAATGGGTTTACCAAATTTTGAAATCCATTTGTAGGTTGTGTCAATCTGATTTAAAGATGTTGAATTCCAACAAGGACTGAAAACCGGTGTTTCATTTTGAAATAACACTCGTGGAATCAATGGAGATTTAAAACTCTTTTTCTGTTGAAAATTGTTTGAGAAACCCGGCGTTTCTCTTGGAGTTTTAAAATATGAAGAAGAAGATTTCCATCTAGAGTTGAACCTCATGGGTTCTTTTTTAAGATTTGTTTCTGTGATAAATGGAAACCTTCCGGTATTTGGAATGTTCAAAGCAGAGTCATTTTCATGTTGTAGCGAAAGCAATTCTAATATTGAATATTTGAAAGGTTTTGAACGACTTTGCTTTGGTTTCCACACTTGCTTTACTGGTGTAAAACGAGAGTGTGGAGTTTGAAAACCATGATTATTTTCTTTTGAAGCATTTGGGGGTTTCAAAAAACTTAGTTTTGGTCTCCACACTTGCTTTACCGATGTAAAACGAGAGTGTGGAGTGTGAAAAACATGATTCTTTTCTTTTGAAGCATTTGGATTTGAAAACCTTTTAGAAGTAAATGTTTCAGAAAAACTTGGTCTCTTTGAAAACTTCCTTCCTTTTTGCAAAGAATAGGTTGTAAACTGAGAAACCCTTTTCGAAAATGGTTTTGAAGATTCACCCGTGTAAACCTTCTTCGAAACACTCACTTCTTGTGTTGAAATATTTGAAATTGGAGCTTTTCCCTTTGATCGGTTAAGAGTATCAAACTTCACTTTTAAAGCATTGTATGAAACTCTCAAATCATTGTATTCTTTTTGAAGAGAAAGATAATCTTGGGATGCCAATTTTGATTCTAAAGAAGCAATTTGTTTCAAAAGTTGATCCTTTTCGGCTTTAGAATCATCCGTTTTACGAGCCAATTTCCGTTCGAACTCAACATTTTCTTTTTCAAGTCTTTCAAAATAATTTTCAAATTTGGTTACTTTGTTGAAAAAGTCGGTTTTGGCATCCTCAAAATCGTTTGTTTGTTGAGCTAAGAGTGTTTCAAGCTCAACCACTTTCGTTTGAAGCACATGATTTTCATTTTCAAAAAGATACATTTTCTCCCCCATTTCCTTTTCAAAATCTGGAGTATTAGAATCGAGCAGGGGTTTTGGGAAGGAAACTTTTATGATTTGAAAATCAACATTTTTCTTTTTCATTGATTCAATCTTTTGCAAAACATTTTCAAACTTTTTATCTGCAAATTCATTCAATTGAGACTTCAAATCTTCAGTCTCTTTTTGTTTCAAGTTTGAGTTTTGTTTCTGAACTCGTGAACTTTTGATTGAATCAAATAGGTTTTTGTAAATCTGTTTCAAACGCTCAATCTCTTTTTCGTATTTTGAAATCTGACATTTCATAGACACGTTTTCATCTTCAACTTGTTCAAGCTTTGACATCCAGGGGTTTTCAAAAGACTGCTTTTCAAGATTGTGTTGTAAAGCCAGCTCAAAGTTAATGCTTTGTGCTTGACATCTTTGAAAATTTTGTTCAAGAGAAAATATTTGACGTTTAAGTTTCTCTTGGATGTCGTTTGACTCTTTTAAAATCTTCTCATTTTCGTGTCTCAACATCCCATTTTCCACTCTTAAGTTTTCAGACTCAACACTCAACGATTTATCACAAGCAAATTTTTCAAAAACTTTCAATTTAGCTTCTAAATCAACAATGTCGTTAAGATACGAGTCTTCCTTTTTCCTTTTTCTCACTTTATGTTCACAAAATTCCTTTTTGCAAGTTGACAACTCTGTTTGTGTTTTTGAAAGCTCTTTTTGAAGTTGTTCAACTTGTTGTTTGAGTTCACATTTTTCATTTTCGAGTTTTGAAACCAATTTTCCGTTCGACTCAATTGATTCGCGTATTTTGTGTTAAGATCTTGTTCTTTATTGTAATATTCTTGAAATCCCACTTCAAAACTTTTTTCATGTTTAACCTTGTGTTCCAGATTTGAAAGTTGTATTTTATAGCACTCAATGTCCCTTATCAATGACACATTTTTTTCTTTTAGTTCAAAATTGAGCTTGTTATATTGAGTAACTTTATATTGCATTTTCTTAATTATCAAAGCAGTTGAAGCACATTCTTGATCATGAGTCACATTGTTATGTTCAACCTTACCTCCATTAGGATCCACGTGTAGAAATTCAGGAGTAATATTTCTATCATCCTGATTCACCACATATGTGTCGTTAGTGTACTCAGGTTGTCCATGACTTAGTGTACTCAGGTTGTCCATGACTTTGTGTCTCATGAGCAAGCACATTCTTCTCAAATGAATCTCTTATCTGTTGTTCACGATTTATCAATAACTAGCACGGTAGTTATGTCCATACGAACCCGAATAATCTCAAAATAATTCTCAATCTCGGTATCCCAAAAAATTCAATCTCAAAATAATTCTCAATCTCGGAGTATCAAAGCTTAATTAAAAAAACCGTGATCCAAAATTATAACCAATCTCGGATTATCGAATCTCAAACAAAATCGTGTGGTATAATAATTTTAGCCCAAACTTTAAAACAATTGTGTCAAGCATAAAAGCCCAGTCCAATGGAATCTCATCGACCCAATCTAAACATACACGCCCTAAATAAACGGATATAAACTAGTTAACCCTATTTATTTCTGTATAAAAAAACAAACTTAACACTCGCTGCCCTAATTTCACTCACAATTTTAACCTTACGCAGCCACCAAAACTTTACTCTCACCCAACATTTTCTCAAAAAACCAAACGCAGATATTAAAAAATCGTCCTTGTGATTCTTGTTTTCTTTGATACTGAAAATGAAACACCTAAATCCACAACCCAAATTCGTCTATCGTTTTAATCTAAATCAAATCGAACACAAACACAATCACTGAATCTTCTTGTTATCCTCAATCAACGAAACCAGTAGCAATCAGATCTTCAAGAAGGTGAAAGGTAGGTATCTTTTGTGTTGTTGTTTTTATACTTGAACCGAAAGCAAGTATGACAGAAACACGAGTTGTTTTTGTTATAACTTTGAAATTTCGGATATAAAAGGTATATATCTACTACAAGGATCTGTGATGTAAACTCTCTTGTAGTTTTGTTCTTTAGAACGAGTCTTCGTTTCCACTATGAGATGGACTGAGATCTTGAACTTGTTCCTATATGTTTCTTTTCTGTTTTAAATCGGAGATCTAAGTTATTGTTCTTTTCTTTGTGAGCATGTTGGTTTGGTTTGGTTTTGTTTTGGTTGATGTTGTAGACATGCGATGGGAGTTAGATAAAAACAGGATTTGTTGTTATGGTATGGGTACAATTTGGATGTGTTTGAATCTGGTCTTTTTATCTGCTTTTAGACTTTTGATTTCCTAACTCGATAAATCTATGGATCCTAACTCGATAAGTTGTGCAAAATCGTGTATAGTTTGGCCTAAGTATTAAGCAACAGAAAACCTTACTCGATAAACGATAAGGTGCAATGCCAAACTCGGCAAAAATAGTAACTCGACAACAATTGCAAACTCGCCAGAAAAAGTTTATAACTTGCCAAAACTTAGTTAACTCGATATACAGCTGACTAACTCGATAAAAATGCAACTAACTCGATAAAATTGCAACTTACTCGATAAAATGGACTCTTAACTCGATGATCTTCAAAAAAAATCCCAGAAAACCCAGAAATACGAGTCCAATAAAATGAGATATAATTTTTTTTTTCGATAAACCCACCAGATCTGATATGTTTGACCACTAATAATACCATATATGACCACTTAAAAACTGTTAAAACAAAAATTATGTAACATACTAAGAAACTTGTAATAACAATTTTAAAATAATGACATATTTGACAAGATTTGACCAAAAAAGATGAGACTTTAAAACACACAAAAAAAAACATCTAAATCATCTTCTAGCTCTTGATACCAATTGTTAGGACCCAAGTTTTACATCATTTCACACATATAAGATCTAGAGAGAGAAAGATGATAAGTTTTAGAGAGAGAGAGAAACATGAGAGGAAATAAGAGAATTTCTTATTCCTAATGAGCCAACAACCAACCTCAAATGAGAGGTTTACAAGACTATTTATAGGCCATGTCTAGGGCAACTAACATCTTTCACATTATATCACTTATAGCCCTTAGACTTTGGCAAAACATGGAAACATTAATAAACTAGCATAAAACATATTAAATCTTTAACGTACAAACATAATATTGTACCCTGTTACACGACTCATTGACTCGATAATGATCGTTACTTCAAACGTTCCCAACAATCTCCCCCTAAGGGACGATCATTGAGATCTCTCTTTGATTGCATTTATGATCATCACTTTTGCGTTTCCAACAAGCAGCTTCATCAAACGTGCTTTCAGCTTCATCCTCACCTCTAACAGCAGCAGCTTGAGCTTCAGCAACACGTTGAGCTTCAGCAGCATCTACCTCTTCCAAATACTCTCTATAGTATGACTTTTTCCTCAACCATACCATAATCCGGTCTTTCTGCCACGGTGCACAGTTCGCATGAGAACCATATTTATCAAAATTTTCAACGCCCCAATGATTTATAATTTCACTATACAAGAGCTCGTGTGATAAAGCCTTCGACCACTCCTGTTCCGGCGTTAAACCATCCATTATGAGAATCAAGAATGTATGTGTAAAATGAGACGGAAATGATTTTGTGAGGATGTATATAGGTAAAGAATGAGACGGGAATGATTTTGTGAGTATATATATGAGTAAAATATTTGGAGAGATAATACCGTCGACATGTCGACGGGAAAAACACACGGGAAAAAATGCCGCCGTATATATGAGTAAAATATTTGCAGTTTACTATATAAACTTAAAACAATTGATTTATTTGCCCCTATATATCTTCTTGGTTACGTAAGCAATTTTGGTAAGTTCTTTGAGTAGCCAAAAGCAATGAATCAAAGTTTAGTGACATAATATCACGAGAATATAAAACTTGCATGTGCAAAAACCTTAAAAGAAAAAACAAAATACTGAAGGATCCAACCTGTTAAATTTTACTAGGTATCCGCCCATGGTTTCTGAATATTACAAGATGCATGAATATACCATGCAAGTTGCATGCTTAAATTCAACCTTCTCTTCTTTCATCTGCAACTTGCAATTAATCTGTTACAAATAAACAATTCATTCTACTCAATTATTCCTCACCATGTCTCTTTGTCCTAAAAGCAAAGCTTTCATGGCACAACCAATAATTAATAGTACTCACAACCCTCAACGTGAAACATTCCATAGATTCTTCGAACGTTGGATCTGCGAACAGAATTCATACTTGGAAGAGCTTGTATCAGCTGCTAGGAGCCACGAGACTAATGAAAACGACGACGCGGTTTTAGTTCCATTAATAGAAAGAGTTGTACGACATTACGAGCAATATTACCAAGCTAAATCCAAATGGGAAGAAAAAGATGCAATTTCCATGCTTACTCCTACATGGAGAAGCAAGTTAGAGGATGCGTTTTTATGGATTGGAGGATGGCGTCCCACGTTAGCTATTCATTTGCTGTATTCAAAGTCAGGTATTCAGTTTGAGGCAAAAATTGGAGATCTCATTCGTGGATTAACGACTGGAGATCTAGGTGATCTTGGACATGATCAGATAGTACGAATAGATGAGTTGCAAAAGAAAACTATTCACAAAGAACGAGTTTTAAGTGAAAAAATGGCGAAACAGCAAGAAACTATTGCGGATAAGTCCATGGTCGAGCTTTCAAACGCGGTTTCAGAAATGATTAGGCATGAGAATGGTGATGTTGGCAATGAGGAGAATCATGAGGAAAAGATTGAATCAACGTTGGAGTCGAAGAAGGATGGTTTGGAGGAATTGTTACACATGGCGGATGATTTGAGGTTGGAGACTTTGAAGGCCGTTACTGAAATATTGACGCCGATCCAGACAGTGTACTTTTTGATTGCTGCGGCCGAGCTTCATCTAAGGCTTCATGATTGGGGAAAGAAAAGGGATATCAACGGAGCGGAAAATATTACAAGTGGCGTCCGTAACCATCCTAGTGGTTTGCGAGTTCCTTCCTGATACATGTCATGATTATTTAATCAGAATCACGAGTTACTAGTATGACATAAGAAGATATAGCATCGATTATTCCAATTCCAACTGGTACTATCTTTTTTTCGTGCTTTATGTTAAAGATGTTAAATAAAGGGCTAATTATTTGAAATGTGTATAACTTGTCAATTTTTTGTTATTTTGTGTAGTCATCTTTAGTGTTTGCTATTAAAAAACAAGTTTTTCTAATTTCGACATTTTTGTGTATTTTGTGGTTATTTATTCATGTAAAATGAACATTTTACCATTCGAAATTTGAAAAAATTAAGAGTAGAATGGTCACAAAAAATACACACAAAAGTCGAATTTTGATAGGTTTATGTTTTAATAACAAAAAAAAAAAAGATGAGTGCACAAAACAAAACAAGAAAAAGTAACAAGTTAGATGTATTTTCGAATCATTAGACCTTAAATAAAATAGGGTCATTAAAACTTCTAGGAAAGATTATTATGTATTTACGTCGTATGAACGGTGCATCGGATAGATTTTGTTCTATTTTTTATTCGTTCAACGACGAGAAAGTAGTCTTGTGGCATTTTCTGAATCTTAGTTTATTGAATCAGTGAAATTTTAATATTATAATACTACTATTTTGTTCAATTTTGAGCAACTTGAATGCAATGACGGTCTTTAAATCATACTACTAGTTACGTTATACACTGGTTAATTATTCAAAATTGACTGATCTTGTACCCTATACGTCATCATCCATGCATGTTGTCATAGCTCAGGGACGGAGCCAGGAACAAATATGACCGGGTGTACAAAATATTTTTAACCATGATATAATAGAGTTTAAGATGCTAATTATTGCTAAGTAAATAAGGCTTAAAACACATCGATGGACCGAGGTCATTTAAGATATATTTGAGAAAAATCGATGTTTTTTCTTAAAATTAACACTATATCGAATAATATGGATAAAGCTCCACCCTGGTCATGAACACGATCGTTAATTCGATGCTTTTTCTTAAAATCGATGCTTTTACATTCCAAATTGGTCATGAACACGATCTAGACCATATGGATAAAGCTCCACCCTGGAAGCTCGATTTCTAAACGTTCGGTTAGGATTGTATGTAGTCGTTTTCAGAATAGCCTGGCTTTGCCCGATCAAAGAAGCATAGTTTTTTCGTAACAAGGATATACTGCTCTTAACGGTTTTTTTAGTCAAATAATACCTTTTTACCTTTTTAGTATCTCGTGGTTTACAGAATGATATATTACACATCCTTGCAACTATATAACGACTATATATTTTCTTGAAAAAAGAGTAGAAGACTTAAAAATACACTATAAATTTTGGATTAAGTGGTTGTTTGAATGGTTCAATTACTTCTTGATCATGCTAGCTTTCATCAGGTTTGGTATTTCTGAACCTTTTATAAAAAAAAAATTGTTCTTGTAAAATAAATCAATTACTTTTACTATGTTATTTTGATTTTCCTATTTTATTAAAGGAGAAATTATGAAAACTAGCTTATATTTTTCTAAGAGATAGACATGTGCATCAAAGTCATATTTGCCATAAACATTATGCCAAACTTGAACAAGTTCCCATGCTTAATTGCAACCCACAAAAACACCTTATATATACCAATCCCGCTTCTGGAGGTTCGGGAGGGGACCTCGACTCTGATCCATTCTTGTATGGCTTAGCTGGGGCACTTAAGTTCCTTGCATTCACCAGATCGGATCTCACCTATGCAGTGCAAAAAGGATGTCTTTATATATGCATGTTAAGAATTACAAATGAATGTAATGTTAGTCCACAATGTAGATTGGTTGTTTTATCATAGTTCGAAGTCTAAGGACATATCACGTAATAAGTCACAAGTCACTAATATTTGGTTAAGTATAGGTACCAATCATTAGGAGAGAGAGAGAGAGAGAGAGAGAGAGAGAGAGAGTACTATCTGTGTGCGTCAGTGATTATTCATCTGTTAGATTGTTACATCACTCATAATGTATCTCCTAAAACTTGAGTTTGTCTTTTGACTAAGAGCTTGACTAGTAATAAACGTTGCTTCTTAATATGGAATGTAATCTTACGTAAAACTGAGAATTACATTTGGTATCAGAGCCAAATCGAATTCTAAATACTTGTTTTGTTAGTTTTGTGATTTTTGGAATAAAAATAATAAATAAATAAATAAATTTAAAAAAAAAAAAAAAAAAAAAAAAAAACTCTTACACATTATTTAACTTCTCAACACCTTTATTTGATCATTTCAAAACTCGAGGATTAATCAGTGACAAACCTATTTATGTATAGTATGTAAATAGGTTATTACTTAAATATGTTACTAAAGTTTCACAAAAATTTGCTTTTAGTTACTATAGTTTTTTTTGTTTCAAAGAGGTTACTCATGTAAACGGGTTCGTTAATTAGGTTACTCATGTAAACGGGTTCGGTTAATTAGGTTACTCCCAGGGTGGGATACCGGGTGTACCGGTGTTCCACTATCTTTAATTTACATTTTTGGTCCCTGTGGCATGGCGGGTATAACAAATTTAGTCCTTAGGAAGTCAGTAATGTTTTCAAACTTAGTACTTTGCGGATAATGTATAGAACCCAATATTAGTACTTCGCGGATAATGTTTTCAAACTTAGTACTTCACGGATAATGTTTTCAAACTTAGTACTTTGTGGAAAATATTTTTTTTTGAAATGAGGCAATATTTTTGTTGATACGTATAGTGTATATACTCACACATTGTTGGTGTGTATGTATTAGTTTACACAAAATCTTAACCAAAGTCTTTGTAAAGTTAAAGACTCGTGATTTAAAAATCTTAAACTTATAAATCTTAAATTTGTATTTTAACCATAAACAACCATGTATAAAATGGTTTTTGCGTATCAAAGACTAACCATTTTTGTTATTATAAAGTGGTTTTTCCGTCCCAAATTTATTTTCAAAACGCACACGGTGTTGGAAAAATGATCACTACAATGTGCACTAATATCATGTTGTGTTTACTTTTTTTAAAACGTTTTGGGTAGTTGCATTGTCATTGTTTTAAAACAAAACAAAATATAAAAGTTACACATTTCAATGTAAATAATTCTTTTTCTTTTTCGAACACAAATTTTGTATTAAAAACACACCTGCAAGAAGCTAGGTGGAGGGAATGTAATTAAATAGGAATAGAAAGTGCGATTTGAGGATTGTTAAACCACTCGATCCAATTACAACAACCCGTTACGGGCAAAAACGTGTAAAAACATATGAAAACGGATGAAAACGTAAGAAAAACGGACGAAAACGTAAGAAAAACGGGCGAACACGTATAAACACGGACAAGAACAGATAAAAACGTAAGAAAACCTCGTTACGGGTCGCCCACAGGAGAGGATTCGAGAAAAAAAAAATCTAAGGACTAAATTTTTTTAAACCCGAAAACCAACAAGGACCATTTAGTAACTTTTTACCTGCTATCATAAGTTGTAATATATGGAGTAACGTAAACAATCGGTCACGCAAACATGAGTAACCTCTTTGAACAAAAAAAAACTATAGTAACTAAAAGCAAATCTTTGTGAAACTTAGTAACATATTTGAGTAATAACCCTATGTAAATCAATATTAAGAGATGGGATGTGAATGGTTTTGTTGTTTGCTTTCCCGTGTACGGTAAGAACCCGATGAGCATTGATTCCTCCCGGACCGTCACTTATTTATCACACAAGCTAACCACTTGTGAATGGTCAACCGTAATATCTAAATGGAGCCCGGGAGGAACTAGCAATGTTAATCCGTGGGTCTTAAGTACGGAAAAGTACGTGAGTACAGAAAAGTACATCCCCGGGTTGTTATGTCCCAACGAGGTGTGAACGTGATACTACAATGACTTGTAATGTTGAAATAATATGTAAATAGAAAAATAGGAATCTGATTGACTAACACTGAATGTGAATAGTAATAGCTCTGTCACAGCTAGTTCAATTAAGAAACGTACAATCAGAAACCTTAAAATGATAAATTATTTACAAACGTACGTTTAAGTTTAAATAAACGTAAACAAAACGTATAAAACAAAACATTCCCAAAGAGGGAATGTGCATGCCTTAACGGCTTAAATGCAAATTAAAAGAAAATAAAATAACTAACTATATTTATAATATTATTATTATATTAATAAGAAAACCTAGAAAACTAAAATGCATACGATTACGTAACAATTACGTAACCGTAATAAAAAGTGAATACCGTCAAATATAACTCCCACAAATGTGAAAATTATATTTTTGGAATCATAAAAGAATAAGAAAATTATTAGAAATTTAAAAATATTTATTATACACTTATATTAATTAAAACCTATTATTTACTATTATTTTATTACTAATATTATTATTTAATTATTATATATACTAAATTAGCAAACTAAAATCTAAAACTTTTTACATAATTCTAATATACTAATAAGAAGCTAAGAAAAATATAAAAACTATATGCTATGTACAAAAATAAGAAAACTTAATTAAAATCTATTATTTATTAATTAGACTAATTAAACTAAATTAATTATTATACATACTAAACTTATTTATAAAATTATAAAACTTTTTATAAAACTTCCTAAGCATCTCAGGAATACATAAAAAATATAAAAAGTTTATAAAAATTATAAATAAGCAGTTTTAAAAATAATTTACTTATTATTTCCTAAAAGGTATGTAAATTATATTAATTATAAAAAAATACTATATGAACAGTAAAAAATATGAAAAAATTACAGAAAGTATAAAATAGTATGAAGAAGCTAGGAAAAATAAGTTGGGGTTACCAGCTTATCCAGATAAGCTGGAATAAGCTGATCAGTTCGTATAAGCTTAAACACCAAAACAAGGTTAAGTATATTAAGGGTGCAAGGTATAACGGAACTGGTGCCCCAGAGCTATTGGAAGGGGTGTGGGCATAAAGCATGTATACTAGCGAGAGGTCCAAGGTTCGAATCCCACACCCAGGCTTTTTGCCAATTATTTTATTTTTGGTATTTTCTTTTTGCAAAACTGTACATTAAGTAAAAATAAGTAACTTTAACAAAACCAACTTTTGTAAAACTTAGAAATAAGCTGTGTAACAGCTTATTTCCATCTCAGTAGGCTAAATAAGCTCAAACTCCTAAATAGAAGCTATCACTTATGGTTAAAGGGTCTTTTTGGTTTTTCTTTTTATGAAACTAAATAAATACAGATAATATACATATAAGATGAAAATAGAACTTATAGAATCTACAAATAAGCAAAACGTGGGCTTATTACCCACACAGTTGAGCTTTTGGGCTCTCAGTGGGGTAAAAAGCTTGGTATAAGCTTAGAAAAAGCTATACAGTGGAAATAAAAAGGAAAAGTGAATATATACAAGTATAATAGGTGTATATAAACATGAATAAGCACTGAGGAGTGCTTAATAGTACAAGCTTATGGTTTAGACAGTTTAGCCTTTTTGGGCTAAACTTGGATGGAATTGAGGCCTCTAAAGCCTATAATAAGCTTCATACTAGAAAGTAAAAGATAAAAAGTATCTATACAAGTATAATATATATATAAGTACAAGCTTATGCACAGAGATTCACTTATAAGCTCAGAATAAGCAAATAAGCACTTCTCTGATGCATACAGTTCCAAACACCCCCTGCAACCATTTAGAGAGGCCAAATAAGCTTAGTAAATAAGCTTATAAGTCCAAAGTAAGCTTTTGAGTAGCAAGCTGAGGTGGTTGACTTTCCAAAAAGCCAAAGTTCATCAAGTGGGGTCCACTGATGAGCTTTTGAGAGGCTTATGAAAATCCTCCATTTCCTGAGTATTGTGGTATAATTCTTAAGTACTCAGAAAATGGGACAAACAAAAAGCTAGTTGCAGCCCTAGTTAATAAGCTACAATGATGAGATTAAGCACTGGATCTCAAAGCCTAGTTGATAAGCTTCCAAAAGAAGCAAAGATCATAAGCTAGATCCAACAGCTGAGCTTTTTGCAAGATTATGAAATAAGCTAGTTAGGGAAAGGTATGCTGATGACTCAGCATAAGTTTTCTAGGTGGGATAAGTTTAAGCTGCTTGCAGCCCTAGTTAATAAGCTACAAGGTGAAAGTTAAATGTAGAACCATGAAGCCGGGTTGCTAGGTTTCCTAAAAAACCAAGCCACACAGGCTTGTGATCACTAATGAGCTTGGTGCGAGCTTGTGGAAATGGTGTAATATCCTGATGACTCAGAGGTATGTTGTGAGTGGGAAAACAACAAGCTCACACAACTTATCTAATAAGCTCATAAGAGCTCAACAAGCACTGAGCTATTGAGATGGGTAGTTAAGCTTTACAAAAAGCTAAACCACACAAGCTTAAGCTCAGTGAGGAACTTTTTATGGGCTAATGAAATACTACTCACCTTCACTGTTTGCTTCAGTGAAGGGGGTGAAGTGAACAAAAAAAAAGTGGGTTGATTGAGCTATCTAAATAAGCTACTAACAGACAATAAGCATAAACATAACAAATATGCCACTAGGGCAACACAAATAAGCCAAAAACACCAAGGTGGGTCAAGTCATGAGACTTATGCAAGCTCATGAATTTGACAGTCCAACTTGTGCACAGGGCAAAAACATGTAGATATAAGCACAAATAAAAGCTAGTAATAAGCTAAATTAAAAATTAACAAAATTCACACATAAAGACAAGCTGCTAAACTAAAACATATTACAAGCATAGATCCTAAAAATTAATATTAAATCCTACACAAAATTCTAAGTTTATTCAAAAAACAGAAAAACTAAATTTTGACTTTTTAAGTTTTATGATCAAAGTTGACTTTGATCAACTTTGATCTGAATTTAATGACTAATTAAGATATATTAAGTTACAAGAACATGAAACTAACAAAGATTAACAACTTTTTAACACATATGCAAGGTTTTAGGTTATGACAACCTCCGATTGCTCATAATGAGACAGTCAAGTGTCAATTTGGCTATCTACCATGCTACACTCTTAAGTTAAGGTTTCGCTGAGTCATTTAGGTCACATAGGGCATACATAAAGCAAGAACAATACCCTACACAGTCTTAAACACAGATCATCTATCATATCCAAACAACCCTTTAATGAGACTAAATTGAGCTTTTCATTACATAGAACTGTATAAACATTATTTATCATATCCAGAGGCTTTAATGTGTCAAATCAGACCTTTTTAAGTTTAAACAAGTAGTCACTCAAGTCTAAACCTATGATAATCAAAATATGGCATATTGACAGTTAAAATGACTTTTTAAGCACAATCAAATTCCAAAACATGAACATACATTAATAAACACTGATTTAACTAAACAACAACAAATAAACATAGAAACATAATAATTAAAGCAGAATAAAGGCTAGAAATGTAAATTGCAGAAATTGTAAAAAGATGACTTACAAGTATATCAAACTGAGAACCAATAGAACCAAGGATCATTTCACTACCTAAGGCTTCCCATGAAGCTTCTAAACCAGAATCATTCCAAAATTTCCTTTGCTCCAAGCAGTTTGTATTATGAACACTAACTTTTGATTTATTTTCTATTTTCTCCATTTTTTTTATGATTTTTTATTTTAAGAGATTAAAGCTGTATTGAGGTTTCTAAAAGCTAATTAAGCTTTGTCAGGAGCTTAAGTGACCTATTTGAGTCCATTAAACAACACTAATCAAACAGAAATTTAAATGACATGAAAATAAAGGATACAAATATGAAGAACAAGAATTTCAAAAGTAACTTGCAATTAAACTGAAATTGAGGTTCCATTACACTAATTTGAGGATCATTACACTATTTAAGACTGTAAATGACATGTAATTAAAGAAAGCAATAAGTTAAGTTACACTACGTGACCTAGGCTAATCCAAAGGTACTTATTCTTCTGCTCCATCTCTTTCTTTTATACACTCTGAACTCCTTGGTGCCCACTCATAAAATCCCACTCTTAATCTTGTCCATTGGTTAAGCAGAAATCATCCTAGCCGTTTAAATAACTTTTGGCGCCAAAAGTCTCTTTGGTAGCGTGAGGCTGTTTGGGAGCAATTAATGCTTCTTGGGGTGTTGTATAGGTGGAGGGGACAAGGTGAGGTGGCTTTTGAAACTTGGAGGCCAAGTTGGAAGAAAAACAGGGGAAAGGAGGAAAGGTTGAGTGTTTTCATGGTGAGGAAGCATTAACTGCTTCTTGGGAAGAGGTGAGGTGGTGTAGGAGGGTAGGTTGTGAGCTGGGGTAGACAGGTGGAGGGTGAGAGCTGGCAAAAACCACCTGGTTTTCAGGTTTCAGGCTGGGGGTGAAAGGGATGAACAGTATTGGTGGTTTTGGCGGGGGTTGACCCTGTTTGACCCTGGTAAATATTAAGGGTGTTGGGCTGGGTGGTGTATGGGCCTAGGGAGTGGGTTGTGGTGTTTGTATTTTGGTTTGGATTTGGTTTTGTTATTTATTAAGGGTCCGGATTGGTTTTGTGTAACTAGGGCCCAAGGACCAATTGTGTAACTTCTGAAAACTTGAGGGACCTTGATAGCCAAAATTCCAAACTTAATTCCAAGGACCAAACCTGCAACAAATATTAACACAAGAACCAAAGTTGTATAATTTATAATTTTTATAACTTTAGGGACCTTTTATGTAAATTTGGATATTTGAGGGACTAAAGTTGTAAATTCCCAAAAGTTTATCAAAATTGTTCCAATTTGTCATTCATGCATAGTACAAGGGTAATTTGTGATAAAATTCTATTTTGAGTACCCAGGGACTAAGTTTGCCAATTTTGAAACTTGAGGGGTAAAAATTGCCATTTTGTGTAAACTTTCATCCAGGGATCATTTGTGAATATTTTTGGTTTCCCAAGGACTTAAGTTGACTTTTATTTCATTTTAAACCTTCAGGGACTAGTTTTGCCAATTTGTGAAACTTGAGGGACTGAAACTGCCAATTATGCAAACTTTGTACGTTTTTCATCTGTTTTTGGTATTTTTGCATTTGAAACATATAAAACACACTTCTAAGATATTTTAAGTATTTTGATGCATATTTGAGTGTTTTTGGATGTTTTGGCAGTTCAGATTGGTATAAAATGATGAGTATTTAGACACTCATCAATCCCCCACACTAAACTATTGCTAGTCCCTAGCAATCTTTTATGAAAAATTAATGATTTCATCTTTTTACCAAAAGCCATCACTTCTGGAGTAGCCATGTGTAAGAACTGTGGCACACCTGATAACCGTGTGATTTTGAGCAAACCACCAGCTGTCAACGGATTTGATTAGTCTTTACCAAAAGCCGTTTGCTTCTGGACTAGCCAACTCTTGATGGAATAGTCAACATCTTGGTGAGCTGATTACCAATTATGGTTTTTCCACGGCCTTTACCACAAGGCATAATCTTGCGGGCTAGCCAACTCATTAACTTTTTAGGATAATGGGGAGTTGAGGAACCATACAATTTTTGGCAAATTGCAAGCCATAAACGGGTTTGAGTTATCTTTACCAAGAACCGTTTGCTCCTGGATTAGCCAATCCTGTTGTGGGTTAGACATGGAGGATTGATAACCATTTGTTGTGTTTAGTGTAAAACACTAACACCAAATGAAAAAATTTTAAATTTTGGCCATTTTTGGGAAAAAGGGCATACAAAGGTATATAAGTGATAAAATTCGCCAGAATTTCCATCCCCCACACTAGAAATGAATATTGTCCTCAATATTCAAAATCCCGGCTATTATGCCGAATCCTTGAACGTAAAAAGATAACATTTAAAACTAAGTGGGGTAACACAACAATTATTTTATTTTTCTGTATTTACAATTTTTCACTTCATTTTCAAAATATATACAACATGTGGGGCACACCCCCACACTAGGGTGGTACACACCGGTGAAAACCTATGTACATACTACTGTTTTTAATTACCGAGTCACTAGCTTGACTCGACCCCGAATTAATTGGTTCATGGGGAAGTGGAGTGGGATTGCCACTCAAAGATTGGGTGAGAAATTGGAATGGGATTGCCACTCACAGAATTATAAATGATAAGGTAGGGAGAATCTTTTTGGGTTTTTTATATAATATAAACAGAAACGAAAAATGTTTTTGTATTTTTAAATTTTATATATATGTACAAATAAATGGCTAAAAATGAAACCTAAATGAGATTTTTAATACATGATACATGTATAAACCTAATCTATATCTTTCCAGGGATAATACTAAGCACAGTAAACCCCTTTTTAGTGTAAACATGGTGTTTAATCACATTTAGACCTAGGAATATCAAGATTAGGAAAATTGACAGTCGAGTGTAAATCAAAGCACATACAGATTTCAACCAAAAAATATTTTTGTATTTTATATTGTTTATATGAAATGAAATATGATATAGTATATGTAATCACTACCCCTCAGGCTTGTGTCAAGTTTACCACGCTAGCTAATCACTAGTGAATGATTAACTGTAATAAATACGTCCTGACAGCCCGGCAGTTAAATGATATAGTATAATATACAAACAAGGATAGATATTTCAAAAAAATACAAAATACAAGTCATAGTAGGCAGCACACCTCCCCGGCAGCGGCGCCAAATTTTGATTCCTCCCGGACCGTCACTTATTTATCACACAAGCTAACCACTTGTGAATGGTCAACCGTAATATCTAAATGGAGCCCGGGAGGAACTAGCAATGTTAATCCGTGGCTCTTAAGTACAGAAAAGTACGTGAGTACAGAAAAGTACATCCCCGGGTCGTTATGTCCCAACGAGGTGTGAACGTGATACTACAATGACTTGTAATGTTGAAATAATATGTAAATAGAAAAATAGGAATCTGATTGACTAACACTGAATGTGAATAGTAATAGCTCTGTCACAGCTAGTTCAATTGAGAAACGTACAATCAGAAACCTTAAAATGATAAATTATTTACAAACGTACGTTTAAGTTTGAATAAACGTAAACAAAACGTATAAAACAAAACATTCCCAAAGAGGGAATGTGCATGCCTTAACGGCTTAAATGCAAATTAAAAGAAAATAAAATAACTAACTATATTTATAATATTATTATTATATTAATAAGAAAACCTAGAAAACTAAAATGCATACGATTACGTAACACTTACGTAACCGTAATAAAAAGTGAATACCGTCAAATATAACTCCCACAAATGTGAAAATTATATTTTTGGAATCATAAAAGAATAAGAAAATTATTAGAAATTTAAAAATATTTATTATACACTTATATTAATTAAAACCTATTATTTACTATTATTTTATTACTAATATTATTATTTAATTATTATATATACTAAATTAGCAAACTAAAATCTAAAACTTTTTACATAATTCTAATATACTAATAAGAAGCTAAGAAAAATATAAAAACTATATGCTATGTACAAAAATAAGAAAACTTAATTAAAATCTATTATTTATTAATTAGACTAATTAAACTAAATTAATTATTATACATACTAAACTTATTTATAAAATTATAAAACTTTTTATAAAACTTCCTAAGCATCTCAGGAATACATAAAAAATATAAAAAGTTTATAAAAATTATAAATAAGCAGTTTTAAAAATAATTTACTTATTATTTCCTAAAAGGTATGTAAATTATATTAATTATAAAAAATACTATATGAACAGTAAAAAATATGAAAAAATTACAGAAAGTATAAAATAGTATGAAGAAGCTAGGAAAAATAAGTTGGGGTTACCAGCTTATCCAGATAAGCTGGAATAAGCTGATCAGTTCGTATAAGCTTAAACACCAAAACAAGGTTAAGTATATTAAGGGTGCAAGGTATAACGGAACTGGTGCCCCAGAGCTATTGGAAGGGGTGTGGGCATAAAGCATGTATACTAGCGAGAGGTCCAAGGTTCGAATCCCACACCCAGGCTTTTTGCCAATTATTTTATTTTTGGTATTTTCTTTTTGCAAAACTGTACATTAAGTAAAAATAAGTAACTTTAACAAAACCAACTTTTGTAAAACTTAGAAATAAGCTGTGTAACAGCTTATTTCCATCTCAGTAGGCTAAATAAGCTCAAACTCCTAAATAGAAGCTATCACTTATGGTTAAAGGGTCTTTTTGGTTTTTCTTTTTATGAAACTAAATAAATACAGATAATATACATATAAGATGAAAATAGAACTTATAGAATCTACAAATAAGCAAAACGTGGGCTTATTACCCACACAGTTGAGCTTTTGGGCTCTCAGTGGGGTAAAAAGCTTGGTATAAGCTTAGAAAAAGCTATACAGTGGAAATAAAAAGGAAAAGTGAATATATGCAAGTATAATAGGTGTATATAAACATGAATAAGCACTGAGGAGTGCTTAATAGTACAAGCTTATGGTTTAGACAGTTTAGCCTTTTTGGGCTAAACTTGGATGGAATTGAGGCCTCTAAAGCCTATAATAAGCTTCATACTAGAAAGTAAAAGATAAAAAGTATCTATACAAGTATAATATATATATAAGTACAAGCTTATGCACAGAGATTCACTTATAAGCTCAGAATAAGCAAATAAGCACTTCTCTGATGCATACAATTCCAAACACCCCCTGCAACCATTTAGAGAGGCCAAATAAGCTTAGTAAATAAGCTCATAAGTCCAAAGTAAGCTTTTGAGTAGCAAGCTGAGGTGGTTGACTTTCCAAAAAGCCAAAGTTCATCAAGTGGGGTCCACTGATGAGCTTTTGAGAGGCTTATGAAAATCCTCCATTTCCTGAGTATTGTGGTATAATTCTTAAGTACTCAGAAAATGGGACAAACAAAAAGCTAGTTGCAGCCCTAGTTAATAAGCTACAATGATGAGATTAAGCACTGGATCTCAAAGCCTAGTTGATAAGCTTCCAAAAGAAGCAAAGATCATAAGCTAGATCCAACAGGTGAGCTTTTTGCAAGCTTATGAAATAAGCTAGTTAGGGAAAGGTATGCTGATGACTCAGCATAACTTTTCTAGGTGGGATAAGTTTAAGCTGCTTGCAGCCCTAGTTAATAAGCTACAAGGTGAAAGTTAAATGTAGAACCATGAAGCTGGGTTGCTAGGTTTCCTAAAAAACCAAGCCACACAGTGTAACAATTCGCAATTTCAGGTTAACTTTTATTCCCGAAAATTTCGCTATTCACTTTTTACTATTCACTTTTACTATTCATCTTAAAAATTTTTATTTCATATTCTCGTAAGTTAAGCTATTTTAACGATAATCCGAGAGTTTGACGCTCGTCGGATCATTTCTGCAAAAATCACAAAGCCGTGTCCGAGATTTACTTTTAGGTTTAAACGTCATTCTAGCATCCCGATATGTCCATAAAACATTATAAACAAAAGAAATATGATTTTCTCTCATTTTAGGACAATTCCAAAAGTTTTGGAATTTTACGTTTTTCAGTTCAGCGTTTTACGCGAATTACGCGTTTTAGACCCGTGTTTCCAGTTTTTACCAGGGTTTTAGCACCCGATAGATCCTACCACTCATTTTATATTTTATTATGGAGTATATTGATGAGTTCTAGCATATTTATAAGTTTCATATTTTTAGGATACCCGGTTTTACGTTTCGTGACTTAAAAACTTACGGTTAGCGATTTACGGAGTCAAAACTAGCTACATACTTAGGATATTATCATCCAAAGACCATGACTACTCATCTAGTCACCCTTATCTCTTACAAACCGACTTTGGAGGGGGGGAGTCACAATGTGTGGTTAAATCTTGACTTTAGTCATTAGATCATACTTATTTACAACTTTGTCACCAAGTTTACGCACTTTCCTAACACTTTCCTAACCTCCACATCCTAGCCTATATAAATGATCACATATGACTTAGAAAAACTCATTCTCCTTTCCTTTCTTCATCATAAAAATGCCACATCTATTATACCTAGCACCATGATCCTTTGATCTTCAATATACAAGTTACACTACAAAGTTCAAGGTCTTAGTATTCTCTACCTAGTTCTTAAGTTTGTTTGGTGATTCCATGGTTGAATTAGGAGCTACACAAGGTTACTAGGGCTGAAGTTAAATGATTTTCACAAGGTTTATATCAAGTCTATCAATGGTTACAAGAGTTATGGTGAAGGGTTTACAAGCATAGGTTTAGTGTCCTAGTTCATATTTGACTTCCTTTCTTAAGTGAAAGCCAAAAGTTGTAAGAAACCCTTATACACTTTCTTACTCAATATCATTTTCATGCTCTTTGTGTTCTTTTCATGCTATATATGTTCTTGTTATTGTGTTCATGATGTTTAAAAATGGATAAAACGAGTATTGGTATACATATGTTAACTAATGACAAGCAAACTAGTGATTTTTATGGAAAACCACGACCACAATAGTATAACTTTGATATTTGACACTTACTTATTGTTAAAGAGGACTTAACAAGGAAAACATAGCAATTTGAATCACCCAAAACGAGTACACGAGTCAAAAGTTATGACCATTTGAAGTTAGCGAAACCAAAACGGCAAAACTGCCTAAATAGCATTCTGATCAAATTTTGATTTTGAAAGTCCCACTTCTGGTCCGATTCATCAAAAAGTTAAAACACAAAAGTTGTCCGGAACGACGTTTTCGTTCAGGAACAAAGAAGCTCGAGCCCTGAAAACGCTTTCCGAGTGATAATTTCTTCAAATTCTTAACAACCCATTTTTAGACCAAAGTCACTATATTATAGTTATGAATTACTAAGACCAAGAGGTCTAATGACCTAAAGCCAAGACCACAACCATGGCTAAAGCCAAGGTTGAGTCTCAAGACCATGGTAACAATGACCAAGGTCACGGCAAAGCCACGGCTAAAGACCATATAACTTTTAAAGATCAAAAAGCTTATATATATATATATATATATATATATATATGTTATCAAATACTACAATAGTAGGGAGCCTCATGTGAGGAGTTCATTAAGTAAGCCGTCGAGATGAGTTGTGGATTTACGAGTTAAAGTTTCCTGGCTCCTCGAACGTTTACTCCATGACTTCTGAATTATGTCGGCCCGAACGGTAGTAAGAGATGTACAAACTATACATGTTTCATAAACGACTTATATTCAAAGACTTACATTATATACTAAGTACTACATCATGAACATTATGCAAGACATATATTGGCAATTCTTCGTATCCTTAGACGTTACTCCAAACCTAAGTCACAACGTTCTATTATAGGCTGCTCTTAGAGACTTTCGCGATTCGACTACCACTTTCATTTCTCATTACATAAGCTTAAGGTGAGTCATAGCCCCTACTCTTTTCGTACTTGTTTTAACTCTTTGGGGGGGATACATGCACAACTACTTGCTTACTTGTATAAATACTCAAAACATTTATACTTGATTGTTTCATACTTGATTGTCTTATACTTGATGGCATTATACTTGATTTCATACATGACTGTCTTATCTTTGGGAAGTGGCTCCCAGTTATCTTTGGGAAGTGGCTCCCAGTTTTCTTTGGGAAGTGGCTCCCAGTTGTCTTTGATACATCCTAACATTTGCTAATGTTGGATACATCATAAAAGTGAGGTCTTCGGAGATGAAGTAGAGACTCACTACTAATTGCTAAATTGTCTTGATGAACTTATACATGTCTTTATTATACTATATTGTAGCAGTGGGTTGTGAACACACAGGTTACAAGTCTCTTATGGCGGGACTTGTAACTGAGTGGATTCACGATGCCTTTGCTGTGTGAACATTCTTTTAAGGCTTTTCAACTGTTTTAAGACAAACTCTATGAACTCACCAACCATTGTGTTGACACTTTAGCATGTTTATCTCAGGTTAGTAAGGCGATAGCTAGTGCGAGGAACTTAGAGTCAAGCTGCATATTCTGAAGACTTACGCTTTTATCATTTACCATTCAAAACTTTGTATACATTTATGTATCATACTTTGGAATCTCAAGTTTGTAACTCGGAATTTATTAATCGAATGGTAACTTTTCAAAACGTCTCATTTAGAGTTCGTTTTCTATACCTTGTACTTTGTATTATGAAGTAGCACCCCTATGACACAGTCTTCCGCTGCGGTATTTTGGGGGTGTTACACACAGGCTTGTGATCACTAATGAGCTTGGTGTGAGCTTGTGGAAATGGTGTAATATCCTGATGACTCAGAGGTATGTTGTGAGTGGGCAAACAACAAGCTCACACAACTTATCTAATAAGCTCATAAGAGCTCAACAAGCACTGAGCTATTGAGATGGGTAGTTAAGCTTTACAAAAAGCTAAACCACACAAGCTTAAGCTCAGTGAGGAACTTTTTATGGGCTAATGAAATACTACTCACCTTCACTGTTTGCTTCAGTGAAGGGGGTGAAGTGAACAAAAAAAAGTGGGTTGATTGAGCTATCTAAATAAGCTACTAACAGACAATAAGCATAAACATAACAAATATGCCACTAGGGCAACACAAATAAGCCAAAAACATCAAGGTGGGTCAAGTCATGAGACTTATGCAAGCTCATGAACTTGACAGTCCAACTTGTGCACAGGGCAAAAACATGTAGATATAAGCACAAATAAAAGCTAGCAATAAGCTAAATTAAAAATTAACAAAATTCACACATAAAGACAAGCTGCTAAACTAAAACATATTACAAGCATAGATCCTAAAAATTAATATTAAATCCTACACAAAATTCTAAGTTTATTCAAAAAACAGAAAAACTAAATTTTGACTTTTTAAGTTTTATGATCAAAGTTGACTTTGATCAACTTTGATCTGAATTTAATGACTAATTAAGATATATTAAGTTACAAGAACATGAAACTAACAAAGATTAACAACTTTTTAACACATATGCAAGGTTTTAGGTTATGACAACCTCAGATTGCTCATAATGAGACAGTCAAGTGTCAATTTGACTATCTACCATGCTACACTCTTAAGTTAAGGTTTCCCTGAGTCATTTAGGTCACATAGGGCATACATAAAGCAAGAACAATACCCTACACAGTCTTAAACACAGATCATCTATCATATCCAAACAACCCTTTAATGAGACTAAATTGAGCTTTTCATTACATAGAACTGTATAAACGTTATTTATCATATCCAGAGGCTTTAATGTGTCAAATCAGACCTTTTTAAGTTTAAACAAGTAGTCACTCAAGTCTAAACCTATGATAATCAAAATATGGCATATTGACAGTTAAAATGACTTTTTAAGCACAATCAAATTCCAAAACATGAAAATACATTAATAAACACTGATTTAACTAAACAACAACAAATAAACATAGAAACATAATAATTAAAGCAGAATAAAGGCTAGAAATGTAAAATGCAGAAATTGTAAAAAGATGACTTACAAGTATATCAAACTGAGAACCAATAGAAGCAAGGATCATTTCACTACCTAAGGCTTCCCATGAAGCTTCTAAACCAGAATCATTCCAAAATTTCCTTTGCTCCAAGCAGTTTGTATTATGAACACTAACTTTTGATTTATTTTCTATTTTCTCCATTTTTTTTATGATGTTTTATTTTAAGAGATTAAAGCTGTATTGAGGTTTCTAAAAGCTAATTAAGCTTTGTCAGGAGCTTAAGTGACCTATTTGAGTCCATTAAACAACACTAATCAAACAGAAATTTAAATGACATGAAAATAAAGGATACAAATATGAAGAACAAGAATTTCAAAAGTAACTTGCAATTAAACTGAAATTGAGGTTCCATTACACTAATTTGAGGATCATTACACTATTTAAGACTGTAAATGACATGTAATTAAAGAAAGCAATAAGTTAAGTTACACTACGTGACCTAGGCTAATCCAAAGGTACTTATTCTTCTGCTCCATCTCTTTCTTTTATACACTCTGAACTCCTTGGTGCCCACTCATAAAATCCCACTCTTAATCTTGTCCATTGGTTAAGCAGAAATCATCCTAGCCGTTTAAATAACTTTTGGCGCCAAAAGTCTCTTTGGTAGCGTGAGGCTGTTTGGGAGCAATTAATGCTTCTTGGGGTGTTGTATAGGTGGAGGGGACAAGGTGAGGTGGCTTTTGAAACTTGGAGGCCAAGTTGGAAGAAAAACAGGGGAAAGGAGGAAAGGTTGAGTGTTTTCATGGTGAGGAAGCATTAACTGCTTCTTGGGAAGAGGTGAGGTGGTGTAGGAGGGTAGGTTGTGAGCTGGGGTAGACAGGTGGAGGGTGAGAGCTGGCAAAAACCACCTGGTTTTCAGGTTTCAGGCTGGGGGTGAAAGGGATGAACAGTATTGGTGGTTTTGGCGGGGGTTGACCCTGTTTGACCCTGGTAAATATTAAGGGTGTTGGGCTGGGTGGTGTATGGGCCTAGGGAGTGGGCTGTGGTGTTTGTATTTTGGTTTGGATTTGGTTTTGTTATTTATTAAGGGTCCGGATTGGTTTTGTGTAACTAGGGCCCAAGGACCAATTGTGTAACTTCTGAAAACTTGAGGGACCTTGATAGCCAAAATTCCAAACTTAATTCCAAGGACCAAACCTGCAACAAATATTAACACAAGAACCAAAGTTGTATAATTTATAATTTTTATAACTTTAGGGACCTTTTATGTAAATTTGGATATTTGAGGGACTAAAGTTGTAAATTCCCAAAAGTTTATCAAAATTGTTCCAATTTGTCATTCATGCATAGTACAAGGGTAATTTGTGATAAAATTCTATTTTGAGTACCCAGGGACTAAGTTTGCCAATTTTGAAACTTGAGGGGTAAAAATTGCCATTTTGTGTAAACTTTCATCCAGGGATCATTTGTGAATATTTTTGGTTTCCCAAGGACTTAAGTTGACTTTTATTTCATTTTAAACCTTCAGGGACTAGTTTTGCCAATTTGTGAAACTTGAGGGACTGAAACTGCCAATTATGCAAACTTTGTACGTTTTTCATCTGTTTTTGGTATTTTTGCATTTGAAACATATAAAACACACTTCTAAGATATTTTAAGTATTTTGATGCATATTTGAGTGTTTTTGGATGTTTTGGCAGTTCAGATTGGTATAAAATGATGAGTATTTAGACACTCATCAAGCATGATGAAGATCATGAAGCTCATGTAACACTTAAACAAAGACCATACGAGACTGATGTGAAGCAGTATTTACCAAAGTGTGTGAAACTTCTTGTAGTTGGGTGTGATACCTTCTATTTATATAGAGGCGAATAGGTTTTATAGATAAACCCTTGAGGGTTGATCAACGGCGGAGCCAGATATTGATCATCAAGAGAGCAGACAAAGTAGATATGTGGACTCTCTTTCTTGGCTCTGCTTCCTATAATGTTGGTCGTGTATCTCCCACTATGCTATGTCAGATTCGTGCATCTTCACCGTTAGTGACAGTTGAGGACAATTGTCTCATGCGCATGTACTATGCGGCCTAGAGATGTTACCAGGTCTAGCTTGACCAGAGTTTACATGATTCTCGTTAGGGCTGAGCATCGGGCTAAAACCGACCCGACCCGACCCGGCCCGAAAAAACCAAAAACCGAAAATCATGAAAATCCTAAATCGAAACCGAACCGACAGACTGCCGGGTCGGTTCGGTTTTGTGTCGGGCCGTCGGTTCGGTTTGATTTAGGTGTATTTAGGTATGTTTTTGTCGGTTTTGAGCCGAACTGAACCGAACCGAACCGAACCGACCCAAAACCGAAAACATGTAAAACATGAAACCAAAACCAAACTAACGAGCTGTCGGGTAGGCTCAGTTTTTTTCGGTTCGGTAGGTTTTGTCGGTCCGGTTTAGTTTTGGACTTTGATGCTCAGCCCTAATTCTCGTCATGGCTGAATCGCGAACCTTGAGTATATAGGCTTGATTCGAGCGTGTAGTTAGTGGGCTTGTGCCACTAATATTGATACATTATCAAGTCCCCAAAGTCTAGTATTATTTCATGTATAAGTGAGATGATGTTTGACTTTGAAATAACTTTGTCCCCCCAGTCGTGTGCGGGGTCCGTGTATTGGGCTCACTCATGAGTTTCCTTATAATGATGACTTAGTAAGTCGTGTTTCCCATGTGACGTATGGGGTGTACAGGGTAAGGTCGCATTACATAGAGTTGTAAGGCATTACAAAAAAACCTACCAAGCTAAATCCAAATGGGAAGAACAAGATGCAATTTCCATGCTTACTCCTACATGGAGAAGCAATTTAGAGGACACATTTTTATGGATTGGAGGATGGCGTTGATGAAGCGAAAAGTGTACCGCTTTTGGGGGGTCATTTAAGGCCAAATTCGAGATTATTTGATCAAATATCGCCCTAAATCGTTCCTTTTGTCATTTTAGGTACTTTTGAGAGGAATTTTACAAAAGGAAACATTTTGGACATTTTTGGAGCGAAAAAGTGCAGAAAACGACAAAGTCTCAAAAGCATGCTGGAAATTGCACTTGACAGCGTCACAAGGTGTTAGTGACGGCGTCATGAGTAGACAAAAGGGTGGATAAATCAAATACACGTGACGCGCCAGAATGTTTTGTGAAGGGGATCTAACGGCGTCACGTACAAAATTTCTAAGGCCATCAAGAGTTATCACAAAGAGTGACGGCCCAGAACCCATAAAGAGTGACGGCGTCAGAAGTGGATCTAGGCAATACGAGTTTAATTTGGCGGCGAGTTGACGGCGTCAGACTTAACTATTGACGCCATCATGATGAAAAAAATATATATAGTTTTCTAGTTTTCATTCATTGTGTGCAACTTTGAGGGAATAAAACCCTAGACGAATTTCCAGCTATTTTAAGGGTTTTTAACCCTTTGTTTCTTCCATGTTCAATTGAAGATAAGTACTTTACCAAATCATTCAATATGTCTATGTATTGTTTGATTATATCTTACACTTGTCTTCTCTTTAACATGCTAGGCTAGGTTTCCTGTGTGTTTGCTTAGATGTAATGAAACCTAGATGTTAATTATTGGTTGATGGTTTGCTTATAATTGTTGTGGATGAATGAATTCGATGTTAGGCTTAAGAAAACTGGCTGACTTCCATTTGGTAACTTGCTTGAACGTCTTAAGAAACATGATCGGATGTGTACTACGATAAATTGGTTATATTTAATGCATAGGTAACATCCAGTGATACCATGTTAGGAGCTTTTAGTCGGCTCGACATAGGATTGAGGTAGAAGCCTATAGAGTTAGGAAAGATCGTACACGGCCCTACGACTAGTATTAAGGAATATAACCCATCATCCATGAAATTGTAACAAGCTAATCACCTGGTAAAAGATATCTAGGGAGTAATGAAATCTAATTAAACACACTTTCTCTCATTATTGTTTACACCACAATTTAGTTTTAGTTCATTTTATTTTATTTTGATTGCATATTTAGTTAATTGGGTTAGTTGACTAGCAACTAATTCCGCCTACTCCTTCAAAACCCGAGATTTTTACTTGCTTTCTTTAAAATATAAAAATACAAAAAGAATCATCCCTCACCCCTAGACCTAGTTTAGTAGAATTTTAACCCTAGCGAACACTATTTCTAGAGTTGAACGATCAATCCCCCGGTACTTGTCACTATACTATACTACAACGAACAGGTACATTTCCTGGTGGGGATTGCAAGCTTCTCATGATCCCTTGAGAGGTAAAACCTTTTGCGAGGGTGCAATTCCACGCATCAAGTTTTTGGCGCCGCTGCCGGGGAATAGTTATTGTCTAGGTTGAAATTTATTTTTATTAGGTCTACTTGCTAGATTCCTTTCTAGTAAGATTTTTATTTTATTTTTACAGGTTTCCTTTAGTCTATCTTTTCTTTGTGTGTTTGTTCGTATAATTCTCATTAATTATTCCGTTGGCCACTATGGAAAACGCGAATCCACCCCTTTCACCTATCGAGGTTGCTTTGTTGCGTGAACAGATTGAGAATGAGATTAGGGAACTTAAATAACTCAATAGATTGGTTGATATTGAGCTTGACTATGCTCTTAATGACTTAGCAATAGCCATGGACTTAGATAATAACGAGATTGCGTCTTTCCATATTGGCCAATGGTTTCCTTGAGCGCATTTTTTATTTCTGATCCTCATTATACATAATAGCAAGCTCTATATTGTGTGTAAACAAATTTATCGACGTCATTTATGTTTCGATTCCATATAATTTTAGACATGATATAATTTATTGAGATCTCATTAGCTATTTAAGGTTCTTTGGAACCTTCATGTCTAGTGTCTCTTTATGAGACTATCATGGGGTCTTTTATACCTCGAACAACCATCTTGTTTTCATGCTCCATATTTTTCATCGAGGATTTTATTTGGAATCGATTTGTCTACCATGCTTGAGGCATGTCATAATAAAATAGTGTCCTTGAGGGACAACTTCTAATTAGAGCATGAGTAGCTGAAATTTTGTTTTTAGCCAATGTTTATTTATGTCTATTAGATTATCCATTTTAATAATCAATTCATAAAATTTCTTTCGAGGATCAATAGAATATGATAATTCATTCTGAATTTGCAGCTACTTCTCTCCTCCTGAAGGAATTATCCATCTTCTATATCCCATATATGTGCATTTAGGTGGAGTAATTTGCACACAGAAAAACTGAAATGGGATATGTTTGGTTTATAACCAAAACCAATTATAAAGGGGAGGATTTATAATAACATATTGGCATAATGCTAATTTTGTTGTTGTGTATATTATAATATAGCCCCATACAACAACAAAAAATTTCTCTCAATGTCATTTAAGATTTTAAGTAATTCATCGAATATTCATGATGAAATACTTATTCTGGAATGTTAGGCTCATTTTGAGCTATTAATCATGCAAACTTGAGGTTGCAATTTGATGACCATTTAGACGATGCATCGATTTTAAACTCTAAATGGTTCATACAATGGATTTTTATGCCTACATATATCCATTTGTTTTCTTTCCAGAAAATTGAGGAATTGAGTCCCCATTCTAGTTGATAGATTAATAATCAACTTCTTTTAAGAGATAATACCATTTATATTAAAGAATCTTATTCTTCTATAGTTTCGCATCATTAATGACTCGGGATGGTGTAACCGGTCATGCCAAAAATATTATAATTATAGCTCATAAACTTATGTTATGGCTATGATTAGCTTTCACTAATCTTTATTTAATGGATGTCGAGGAAGATACAAAAGAATATAATGCATCCTTAATATTTAACTTCGTTCCTCATGACAATTTTATATTTCTTTTATGGAGCAAAATGTGCTAGCATAGATTCTTAAATCTATGAATATAGTGTGTAATATCTTTGACACACTTGTATATTGCATACATCACATTGCATTTTTGCATAAATAGCATTTTTGTTTGCTCCTTTCTTATTGTATTTTCGCCACTAGTGGTGGTTTGTCATTGTCATACTACCTCGACCATTTACCATGATAAATGATCTTTAACCATTTATCGTTACATTATCACATTCACATAAGGCAATGAGGATCTCACATTGATCATTTTATCTCATTCACTTGAGGGAATGAACATCTCATGTTGATCATTTTATCACATTCGCTTTAGGAATGGAGATCTTTATGTTGATCATTTCCTCGTTTTATCTTGCAACTTGAGGTTTCATTCTAGTTTCTTTGAATTAACAGGACAATAATTTCTATCCACCACGTCCATAATCACAATATCTACATGATCATCGTTATTCAGTCACATTCAGTTGAGTGAATGGAGCAAATTTAGTGAACGGGTTTTATCGTGTTTGTTCAAACATGCCCATTTCTTTTATATCAAAGCATCGTTCTCGATATATGAGTATATTCGAGGCATTAACCATCTCATTGCATTTTTTCTTTTCATCATTCCGATGTACTACTTAATATTGCGAAAAAATGTGCTCGCATTTGCAAGAATCTCTTGCTTATCATGGTCAAATCTTTCTTTTAGATTTTGACATACATTTAACGGATCTTTCACCGCTATATATTTTCTTTTTAATTCAGATTTAACACTAAAATTGTGAGACCAAACTCGCTTATCTTTTTTTTTAATGCAGCTTGAGGTGCATACATTCATAGTGAGATTTTTGAGAATATTATTTGCTTTTATGTGGTAATGTATCCTTGAGATCTTACCATAATTTAACGAATCTTTCATCGTTAAGTATTCCCTTTTAAGGTCCTCACGAAAAAGACGAGGTTCTTCTAAAAAAAATTACAGTTAAATAGATTTTAACATCAAAAGTCCACACAAATATTGAGAACAAAAAAAATAAAAATAAAAAATTGATGTTTGAGAACTTCAAATCAGACATGTGAACAAAATCAATATTTCTAATATTTCATTTAAATTATTGAAAAAACATATGTGGAAAGCAATGATATTGATTCATGAAAGAATCATATTAGAACTTGAGGTTCTAATAATTTTTTTTCAGCCATAACATGATGGCTATGTTGTTTTGATTCTCTCTTTGTAGTCACGATAAAACATTTATTGTTTTTGTAAATTACATGAGAGTTTGGAAAATTAACAATAGAATATAACATAATTCTCGTTATGTAACCACAATAGAACATTTATTGTTCTTGTAAATAGAGTTTAAGAAATTAGCAAGAAAGTATAAACAACAATTGTATGACCATATATGCTTCAATTGCACTTGACTTTAAAAAAACCTTTATAACCCTAAACACAATATAAACTGTGTTTGATCATATACATATCATATTGAGCATGTTTTGTAGAAACTTTTATATAGTATTGCACCTACAAAGGGACTAGCCATAAGTCTTTAATTATAATAGTTCAAGTCCGCATAATACAATGCGTCAAAACGCAACACAGGGTGTCCTAGCATAAACGTATGGTAATATGGTATGCTCAAAAACAGTTCATGATCAAACTTGATAAAATATATATTGTTAAAAAAAATCAACGAAGTGGAGAAAACTTATCTTCGTAAATATTTGTCATGAATTTAATAAGGATTGATTCGTCCTTTATTTTCTTGGTGCATATGTCGATCTCTCTTTTAGAGTCATTCGTGCTGATAACGTGTTATAAATGTAATGAACAAGAACATAAGAATGAGAGAAGGGAAAATTCTTATTAAGTTGTAATCCAAGAGGTTACATTAAGGTGTATTTATAAGATACAAATCCTAATATGATATGATGAATAGACATCACTAATAAGCCCATAAGCTCATATTTAGAATATAAATTTTTGCAATGTAGCCTGCTAACCAAATTTGGTAATCGACTCCTACTAGTGATTAGTTGAACTAATTTCTTATTTTGTAAGATAATGATTCTATTTACAGGATCTGCTAACCAAAATTGATTATGAAGTGGTAAAATGAAAGTGCTAACATACTCTAATACAGGGTACATTCTTATATAAATACTGTATAAATTTATCGTACAAAACACAAAAATATTTATAAGCTGGTTATCCAAAAACCTGTGAATAGTAGGTTATCCAAAAAACCACAGTATCGTAATAAAACTTGTTTGGGTGGTAAAAAGAAGATTTTACCGTCTCATAATATTCACGGAACCTACACTTTCAAGACAGTAGTTATGTTTTGAGTTTATTTATCTTCATTCTAGCCAAAACATTTATTCATATCATGCACTACAAAAAGTTAAACGGTGATGGAGGTGGAGGATGGTACAAGGATGCAACGATATAATCCGTTATTTAACTTAAAAGTAGAGTACAACTGAACTACCGATTAAAAAAAGACAACTCTCAGAGTCTCAGGAGAAACTCTTCATAGCTCGTCTTTGCCTGATTCTGTTGCGGTTGTTTGGGAGGTCTCGTCCTCACGATTCTTCTGAATGAACTCGATGATATCCTCCTTTGTTCGGTTGCCATCATATGGCACCACCTTACCGCTTGAAGATCTGAAGTATAGTGTTGGGTAACCTTGAACTTCAAAGGCGTCACTTGGAATGTCGTTGTTTGATCCGTCCTAATATATTAGATATAACGCAAGAGTATTTAGCAAACAAGAAGGCAATCACAAACACATTTCCTTCAAGTTAAGAATAAACATATTTCGGAGCAAACAAGAGGAAAAAAAGAATACAACAATTATAGCTAGACTGATTTGTTTTTTGTAGGGTCGGAGGCACATACTAGCTACGAACTTTAGGCTAATTCTCATTTTAGGCTACGCACCTTTCGTTCTTTAAACAAACAACATACTTTCATTTCCATATCTACCGTACCAGAAAGACCAAGAGTCATGACAACTAGTTGATATTCGGTTACGTACCAGAAAGACCAAGAGTCATGACAACTAGTTGATATTCGGTTATAATGCGTACAACTGAAATACTGATACTGGCTGCTGTATAATACTAATGTGTGCATCTAGCCTTTAACTGTATCATGTTGTTTGATGATTTGATACCATCGTGTTACATTAGGACCACATATACAACGACTTGGTCGGGCATCGCTTCAGCCTTTAAACATGGTTAAAAGTAGGAACTTACAAATTTTGCGATCATGACATTAGCATCGTTTTCAAATGAAACAGCAACTTCGTCCAAGATTGGAGCAAGTTTCTTGCAGTGTCCACACCATGGTGCATAGATCTCTAGTAGAACTATGAAACAACGGGTCCAAACAATAAGCATAGGATAGAGAAAGACATGTAAGCCAGGTCATAAAGAGTCTTCTCATATAACAATTTAGCATACAATCAGAAAGAAAAACGAGCATAGACAAAATCTTACTGTTCTTGTTGGATTCCAAAACCATGTCTTTAAGGCTGTTAGCAACCACCACTTTCACAGGCTCGTCATTGGTTTCAGGAATAGGCTCTGACTTGATAAATGGCTTCACGTTACCGTCCTGCAGCAATCAAGAAATTATCAGTTATAGTATACATAAAGTATAATCAAACAAAACTTTGTGTTGTTTGACATAAGTTAATGGGTTGAATAACGCCAAAAATGTATTTTATGCTTACAACCTCAAAAACCATTTTATTATAAAAATGATACTAAGTATTATTTTATAAATAGTTTTGATAACCATATATATAAATTTCGAAACGGACAACAAATCACTGATGGGTCAATGCGGCCCAAATGGACTGGCGGTAAACCTTTGGACTGATTATCAGTCTGCCACACCCACCCATTTTGCCACCTTTACTTTTTTTCATTGTCGGTTACTTGACAATAAAAATTGGGAATAGCTGAAGCAATATAAATTGGTGTACTAATTTAAAGTAAGACAGCAAAGAAGCTTTAATGGGACAACAATTGACACATAAATCAAAGATGATCAAAGTAATAGTTGGAAATACTTTAAATCATCACAAATTGCTCATGGAGACCGTATGTGGAAAGGGTATAAGGTTTAACATACCACGTAGTCCTTCAACCAGGGAGCCAATTGATCACTTTGAACATTTGAGTTGATAAACTTCAAACCCTTACTGTCTTGCACAATGAAAACAGGTGATTGGTCCTCCTTTAATCCAAAATACTGCACATCCAGATTGACAGGAAATTCAGGATGCGAAACAAAGTTAGAAATAAAGATGATATATGATTAACACAATTACCTGCAAGGCAGCTTGACTAGCCTTCACATCACCCAAGAGGAAATTTAATCCCTTTCCTTTGTATACGCCAGCAACATCATTGTATTTTGACTTGTAAGCATCAATTTGCTCGTGCTCAAAATCCAGAAACAGCATAGCCTAAGCAGAAAAGAACATCAAAAAATGTTGCTAAGTAACATAAAATCTTGTAGAAAAGGCGAGTCAATGTCAACTTAGTGAGCTATCCTGAACACTTTTCTAAAACTTCAATTTTGTATTAGAAAGAATTTATGCTGGAGCAAGCTATGCCACAGTGAGTACACCAACAGAACCAAGTTATCTGTTAGAATTTAAAGATTGATAGCGATTTTGAGTCAAATAGTCGCCCTGCAACGTAAGGGGATGTAATGTGTTGCTGACAAAATGATAAATAACTTTTATATCTGCCTGTTCAACTGTTTATCTATAATCATGATTAGGTTCTTAGTATTGCTGTACAACCTGTCTTTTTAAGAAAAATAAGATAGGTAAGTGCGGTCAAATGGTTGTCTTGAAGTAAAATAAGTCATATACCTTTGTGTTGGGACTTTCGAAGTACTTGATTAGGAATGGTTGGTTGGCTGGGCTTTGGTCGAAAAGTGTCACTAGAGGAATGCTAGAGTCTTCAATGAACTTCTCCAAAGCATCAACTTCAAATTTCTGAAAGCTCACAAAAAAAGCATTACAGCTATAGCTTTTCTTCTATGATAAAAGAGTTTAGCTTGCTAAAGTAGATGACTGGTAGTACCTCAAAATCAACGAACAGTTCATCAAATGGCTTTAGCAACCTAACGGTTGGGGTGGTCACTGGTGATCCGCGGGGAAGGAGTTCAGCTTTTGAAGTGTGACCAAAGTCGTACTCCGATCTAAGCTTGTCAGCTACGCTGATGAAGTTCTCGTATTCTTCTCCGGAGAATTTGGGGAAAATTCCTACCTGAAATGATGAAGCAAACATTAATGGGCTTACTGATTAGAGCTAACAAATCCAAACTAGCTTTGGATATATGGATTTTAGAAGCTTACCACAAAGACCTTCTTGTCATCAATAAGGCTGCCGACATCTTCTGGAGTTTTAATCTCAAACGATGCGGGGCCAACTTGTTTCTTCAAGAATTCGACAATACCATCAGCCTCACGAGGGCCTTTGTAGTCTTGAACAACTTCTCCTCCGTTTTTGAAGATCTTGAGAGTAGGGAAACCTTGAATCTCAAATTGCTGTGCAAGTCCCTTGTTTTCTTCAGCATTGGCGTCAACCTTTGCTAAAGCAACGGGAGGATCGTGGCTTGCCAACACAGATGCAGCCTTCTCATACTGCACGCAAAAAATACAATTCAAAATCATTACTATTAGCTTATTTCGTCTCTAACAAGAATGAATCGTTATAATACGGTAAACAAGATATATACCTCTGGAGCGAGACTCTTACAGTGACCGCACCTGACAGAAACAGCAGGATACAGATTAAAGACGTTAGCAATGCTTTATTTAGAAAGTCTATTTGATAAACAAGGTGTTATTTATAAAGTCTAATTGATAAACAAGGTGATATTTATAAAGTCTAATACTGATTAGTTAAAGCATAAAACGCTACCGAATACAAGTAACAAATACATTTAACTAGAACACACAGATAAACCAAACGGCTAATCTTTCTATATCTATATCTATACTACGTATAATGGGTGTATCCCATTTCTTGAAAATTCAAGAATCTTGAAAACTTAAAACTAATTAGGGAAACAAATTAAAAACACGAATAGAATTATATTGAAAACTTAAACACAGTTTGAAACTAATTCTAATAGTTGACTTGAAAATTTAAAACTTAATTTAGGAAAGTATTAACATTATGCCAATCAAAAACTAGGAAACTATTTTCATGTACTAATCTAGGAAAAATATTCAGTCCGTGTATTAATGTAGGAAATTATTAACAATATGTCAATCAAAAAACACGGTTAATAGTAATCTAGAAAACTATTAACAATTTAATACCCCATGAATGGAAAGAAATGAGAAGACTTTAAAATATATGATTTCGTTTGAGGTTTACAACAACACTTTTTATGCGTTTGGTGATAAATTATAAAAAATATTCTATTACTTAAATTATCGTATGTTACAACATTTTTCAATCAAACTTTGATTATTTTACAGGTTAAACAAAACACTTAACCAAAATATTATAACTATAACTATCTGGCGTGTACTTGGCTAGTATATGTTAAAGCATTTTGCTAAGGGCAAATGTGTCATCATTTGTTTTTATGTTTATGGGTAGCAAACAAATTTCTTTGCTTCAGCCTAATAGGATTTTATTTTATTTTTTGAAGGACAAAAATGTCACAAAGCACCTGGAGAAGGACAGGATTTGAAAGAAGAGTACCCCTATAAGCAAAAAAATTTGTTTGCTACCCAGAAAAACAAATGGTGTCAAGTATGAAACTTTTTTAAAATATTTGCCCTTTTGCTAACTATAGATATCACATGGCCAATATAATCTCTCAAACCATTAATTTTCTAAGAAAATCAACAAAATGTAATAATTAAGATAAAAAAAAAAAAAAAAAAAAAAAAAAAAAAAAAAAAAGGAGTATGAAATACTCCTAGTTTAGAATTCAAAGAGAGATCCAGATCAGTCAAAAGCGAATTATACTGACTTTGAATCTAACCTTTTTTTATAAAGTAACATTAAAAAAATATTTAATTTTTAAAAAAAAAAAATGTTCTTAAATCACTTGAACTGATTGCTTTATTTGAATGATATATAAACTTAGATCTATATCTAAAAACAGACAATTAATTAATGAGATGAAAAAATAAAATAAAAAATAAAGAAAAGAAGAAATAATACCAAGGAGCATAGAATTCAACGACGATGAACTTATGCTTGGCAACAGTCTCCGTAAAATTAGTATGATCCAAAGTCAATACATGTTCTTTACTTTCACCACCAGATTCACCTTCACTAGCCAAACAGATCGAACACAAACCAAACAAACACAATAACAGAAAAACCCTAGAAGCCATTTCCAGCAGCTAATGCTGTTTTACTTTTTTTGAAAAACAAAACAAAAGAGAGTCACGAGTTTATGTGGCGAGTGTTTTTGACGTGAATAAATAGGTGTGGTGGTGAGATTTATTTATTGAGAGGGATGCGACGTCGTTTTGTGTGGAAATGAGAATTTTTGGCGTATGACGTGGGTTTGTGTTTTTGGGCCAATGAGGGGAATGGAATGACAAATTTGGTATACGGCGTCGTTTTGGTTTGTGGAATTTTATTTAGGTGGGATTGTTTCTATGTGGAAATTATTTTAATTTCTAGATCTCATTTAATTACAACTTCTGACTTCTTTTTTTTTTTTTTTTTTTTACGTTGTCTAGAATGTATTAGAGAAGGTTTACTTCCATTACAACCATCTAGACGCATGTCATCACCTCTTTGATAAGCTTGAGTCATTGTTAGTAAGAGACGAGTTATGATCGTGTAAAAAGTAAAAAAATAAATAGTAAAAATAAATACTTTTGATAAGTGTTTATCAATTATCACCATTAAGCTAAATGTTCATCGTCAAAATCTTGTTCATCATACGAGTATATCTTGTTCATCATTTACTGTCATCGTCATCGTCTCCATTATTATAAATCATTTTTAGATTATTTTAAACAAAAACTAAATCCACTCAACATAAACATGTGTTTAATGGTAGTACTTTGAATAAATTATCTTAAAGGTCGTTGTCGATATTGAATTCTAATATCTTGAAAATGATTTGTAACATAAAAATGATTTTACCAGATTTTGATGAAAGTCGGCTTCGATATGAAAATAATGGAGGAAGAGAGATAAAATATGAAAGGATATGATGAAAAGACGAAAAAAAAAACAAAAAAACAAACGTTACGCTTAAGATCAATTTTACACTTTTATATATATAATTATTTGAAGGTTATATGGTATACGGAATAGAAATTAAAATTGGTTGTTGGCTTGATATTATACCATTACTCAACATTTTGCGGTAATGAAAATTAACTCATGGCAAAATAACTTTCAACCTGCCTAATTTTACTCCAAGCCACCTCTTTATCCTTCTTTTAGAGTTTTGGGTTTTCATACAGTCTAACTATTTTACAATTAATCTATATGTCTTGTTTTAAATGTTCCACATTTCTTCCTTGCTTAGATGCCATAGCATGGTACTCATGCGTTGCAGTGGCGGGTACCTTGAAATAAAATTTTTCAATGGAATTAATAAAAATGTCACGGGATGTCATTCCGACACCTAAATTTGCTTGGTCACAGCTTTGTATATCGAATCGAGTTTTATTGAGTTGAGTCTTGGTCACAGGTTCATGTCTAGGTTAAGATGGAGGGTGTACATTGTGTTTAAATGATTGTAATATTGAGTGTAGGAGTGTTTTTAATGCTATTGATGTAGAATGAAGATTGTACATTGTGTTTAAATGATTGTAATATTGGGTGTAGGGATGTTTTTAATGCTATTAATGTAGAATGAGGGTTGTACATTGTGTTTAAATGATTGTAATATTGAGTGTAGAGGTGTTTTTAATGTTATTAATGTAGAATTCTAAGAAAAGTGGTCTGAATTTCGATTCATGCTAGTTTTTGTTGTACACAATGCTTTGGTTGTTGTAATTATAAAAATTGCTTGCTTTAAAGTGTTGTAAACCATGCATCATTTTGTGTACATCTGAATTATTTGGAGAGAGAGTTCTTCCTCCATTATAAGTAGTATAGATAGCTATGTGATTTGAGTTGCATTTCTTTCTCTCTTTTTTTCAAAAGCATAATAGGTACAGATTTATTTTTAATATTGGTTGATGTTGATAGCATAGTTGTCAGGATCCCGATCCTGATCTTAAGATCTTACGATTTTACAATTCTACAAAGCAAAAACGATCTGATCCTACGTAGGATATTAACAACCTTAAGATCTTATAGGATCCCCATCTTAACCATAGGATCTTAAGATCTAATCCGATCCGATCCTACTTTTCTCAAACCACAAACTAAAAAACTACAAATTTATGGTTTATGTTTTTTTATAATTTATAGAACAACATGTAATTTTTCTTAAATATTACATATTCATAATTTTGAACAACATTTCCATAATTATTCATATAATTTCGTGTTTACAATATATAATAATTTATATATTTGAATAATATTATAAAGATCATTAAAAAATGACATTTTAGTAGGATCTTAGGATTCCGATCCGATCTTACGATCACGATTAGTAGGATCTCGATCTTAAAACCCTTGGTTGATAGTAGTTGTTTACTACTATTTTTGTTACATGATTATTATTTTGCTGTTAATTTGACATTTTAATATTATTTTTCACTTAAACATAAGAAACATTGAAACATTGTTGAGATTGAAACATAAGATAAAAGAATTATCAAATTTCATTCTCAATATTTCATCCAAGCTACAACAATACAATAAGAAGTCGTCATTGCATTATTTGCATTCTTTTTGTTACCATTGTCATTCCTTTTTCCATTCCTCTCTTTGAACCAAGCACCTCTTTATTTATGTATTTTTAACTTACTAGAGACGAAAAGTTAAGTTCATAGACGAGTTAGGATTTACGAAGTACACACTCGTTTTAGCTAGCTTGATATCACCACGACAAAGAGCAGGGGTCAAGGGGCATACATAATGTATTATAAGATATGTCTCTCCAACTTTCTGATAATACATGACGTTTTGCGCAAAAAAATGAAGTTTCATCTCAAAAGGACCAAAAGAGACACAACCACTATGGCTATGTTTGGCGACAGGTAGCAGTAAGCAGTAGCAATAAGCAGTAAGCTGTAGCTGTAAGCAGTAAGCATAAGTTGCTTGTTTAAAAAACGTGTTTGGTAACGTAGCTGTAGTTGTAATTATAAAATGTAAAATTACGAAAAAGGGCATATACTTATGAATGAATGTTATTTTTTAAGGGTAAATTGGTAATATTAAAAGTAAAACGCTAGCGGTATATTGGAAAGCTTCTTTAAGAAGCATTAAGATTGCAAGCTTTTGAGGTGTTGCTAAGCGCTAGCAGCAGTATTGCCAAACAAGCATTAATACTGGAACGCTTGTTTCTTGTCGCTTACCGCTCTTAAACGCTTCCAAAAAGGTGCTGCCAAACATGACAAGTAACTGCTCTCAACTATTTTTCGGTTGGTTATTGGTTAATATAACGGTTTTTTGTCTCATTCATAAACATACGCAATAACAACAACACCACATCCTCTAATATTTTTTGATCGAATTCCTGTACCTTAAACTTTGATTGTTTCTCTAAATATTCCAAATTGTTGATTCGTGATACTCGAGGCGTATAGGAACGAAATATTTAAATCTAAAAAAGTCACATACAATTCAAAGTTTATATGCAAACTACTTCCTTTGATTATCACCCAGAGATCAAAAAAAATTCTAACTCCAAAATCTCGACATTCCACAAAATGTTATTATGAGATATTATGAGTTGCAACACATTTGGTGTAACTAAACAAATCTTATTGTACGTAATCTGGGATGAAATGTTAAGTATTGTTAGATCTAACAATGAGTAATAAAGTAGTCTCGTTATCATCGGATAGCTAATTTTAGTAAAAATGTCATAGCTACTATTTTTTTCTTTCTACAACGAAGATAGTTTTGTAACTTAGTCATGTGAATGACCAATAAGTTTTCGGTCTGACTAAAAATAGCTTCTTCTTTTTTTTTCTTCTTATTTTGGCAAAATGACAACTTGAAACAATACAATATGGAGCAAGGCCTGAAGTTAAACACCAAGTACCCAAAAGCCACAGAAGATAAAGCTTGGTGTAGGACCTTAGATATATCAACTTTAACACAAATATAAGCACTAGAAGAAGGAAAGATGGTGACTTAATGAGATATGTGTGGCGATAGATTATATGAAAAAGAGTAATAAGATGAAGAGAACTTTTATTAAAAAACACACACAATACACACCCAAGCACACCTTACAAATGAGAGGTAAGGTGCCTTTTATAGTTAGAGAGAAAGGCCTCATGGGCTTTCTAATGGACTTGGGCTTGGACTTGGTTACATGGTTGGATAACAAGGCTTATGAAACATAGCACATAACATATTAGCTTGCCAAGTCCAAAGCCCAATGACTAAACTATTACTAATCTTAACAAACAACACAACATATTAGAATAGTCTTTAGTCTTTGTTCCTTCATGCTTATGAAACATAGCACATAACATATTAGAATAGTCTTTAGTCTTTGTTCCTTCATGCTTTGTGATCTTTGATAACCGATTTTTCATCGTTCTTTGTTCCTTTGTGATGTGGAGTTATCTGCCTTTCGTCACTTCTGCATCTGTGTTGGTTGTTTGCCATTCCAACATGCTCATACATCTTTGGACTTTGATATTCATATGCACGTAGTTCCCTTTCTTTCACTTTGATCCTTAGTCTTTATACTTTGTAGATTCTTCTTTTTGGCGTAGAATCTTTCTTTGAACTTTGTGTTGTATAGATCTTTGAGGGAGCTTTCTTTAACTTCCAGATGTATGTATGAGCACGTGGAATCTGTCGCCACGGAGATGAAGTGTCCCTGCATATAAACAGTTAGCAATAAAACATCCGGTACTTACAGATAAGAATTAGAGATCGTCAACAGCATAGTGTGAAGACTCCTTCTAACCCTTACCAAGGCCGTTCCCATGTCAGATACTCTCGAGAGAGCTTACGAGACCTACTTAGTAGCTCAATGACTGGGTGAGTCGCTGGGTATCACTCCACGACTGTAGACCTTTTGAAACCACCGCGAACACTAAGCGTAACCCATAAAGAATTACCGAAGTGACCTGCTGATAGGGCTGCTTGATGTTGACCCTGGCAGGAATTTCCATTCAATCATTGAGAAACACTTGTGTGAATTCTCTCATAAATGTTCTGGCAGATTGCTAAGATCTGCGTAGGACTCTTAAGTTTACATCTGGCGTCCTTATAGATGAACAACCAGTGTAGAAATATCATGTGTTCCTATGAGATCTTTTGATGAATCTCGGGGCTCTAGACTCGATAAGTGCACATTTGGTTTCCTATGCGGAGATTAGGGAGAGGTCTCCTGCTTCAATATCAACCATCTCTAAGAGACAGGTCGATAGATTATGCCGGTTCCCCGTGAGAATGAAACAAGCTCTTTTAAGAGAACTTGAGTGGCTAAGAAGGTTTAGTGCAGTGCGTCACTGGGTCCATGACGTCTTTATCTTCAATACCGGTGTCACCTTAGTAACAACCAGTAGCATATGAATTGAACCCGGTGTCTGCCCTAAGGTTGAACATTTGGAGGGCTATTTCTTTTCACCCTTGTTCATAACTTTTCCTTCTAATTCTTCAACCCCTTCTTTCTCCTTTCTCATTTTCCCTTTTTTCAATCATACCTAAGGACTTCTAATTCTAATCTATTGGAATTGTCCTTGGGTAGATCCCTCCGGCTCTGGCGGATCATAGGACGGTTTTTCCTAACCTTTGTCACCTTATAACTCCATGACTATCCTATTGTTGCCATGAAACCATTTATGAAAAAATCTCTCAAAGTGTTTATGATAATAAAACACATTGTTGACACTTCGAGAGTTTTGCATTTCATTTGAAGGACTCCCCCTTCACATGTGCTCATGAATTTTTTAAGAAATTTGCACATGCGTGAGGAGTTTGCACTTTTTGAATTGATCCACTTTCAGTGAACATGACCGATTCGAGACACGCTTACATCACTAGTTAGACTAGCTTGAAATTATTACCCGTCCTGGTCAAGTCCAAAGAAAGTCTCTCGATATGGTACATTCTACTCAGACAAGTCCTATTCGAGACACGCTTACATCACTAGTTAGACTAGCTTGAAATTATTACCCGTCCAGGACAAGTCTTTTCGATTACTGACATTTTAAACTTCGTCAATTCATTGGTACTTACTGAGTCGAGCTCTTTTGAGGTTCTGCCACAATCTTTAAACATCTTTGATCACATTTTAATCATGTCTTCTCCCCCTCAAAAATAGCATGACGTGATATTTTTGATATCAACTGATTAAGAAAAGGCTTTTTGGAGAGAAAGACAGATTCATTTTGCATGAATTTGGAACAATTTTATTTTTGTACTCCCCCTTAATGATAGCATATTTTAAAATCGATCAACGGGTTTTGAGGGAGTTTTCTTGAGCACTCATTTTGAGAGATTTTGAGAAATCTTTTGAACAAACTTGAAAAAGTGCTCAAGAATTCTGTTTGAAAACGAGTTTATGCTTGAAATCTTTTTCGTTTGTTTAGACTCGAACTTTTTTTGAAAAAGATTTCGTCACTGAACGTACGAGTCCTTGATTTGAAAATAATCAGAAGTCGTCATTGAAGTACGGGTTTCGTACTGAAGTATACGAAAGCCATAGTGAATAAACTTTTAAGAAACGACATGTGTTAGAAAAACATTTTAAAGAACTCCCGCTCAAGCATCTGTACATGTCCGTATCATTGTTGAATGACATTTCTAGAAACGTACAGAATATTGATTTATACGAGAGACATGTCGTGAGAAGAATATTTTTGTATTTTTTTTGATTTTATATTGTTTTTGTATTTTTTGAAAATTTTATATTTTTGTATTTTGTTTTTGTTGGTTTTTCAAATTTTGTATTTTGTTTTTTCAAAAATATTTACAGCGAAGCGATTTTGAAAACATTTTTCAAGAAGATTCGAGAAGACGTTCTAGCTCCTCAGGAGTTAGGCTTCGCATGCCAATTCGTCGAACTAAATAGTCAAACCTTTCTTTTGGAAGGGCTTTAGTAAATAGATCGGCGAGTTGGTAATCAGTCTTAACGAAAAATAATTCAACAGTACCCTCTTCCACGTGTTCTTTGATGAAATGGTAGCGGACTTTGATATGCTTCGTCTTAGAGTGATGTACGGGATTGCACAAGATGGCTATGGCACTTTTTGAGTCACAATACATAGGTATTCTGTCAAAAGTAAAGCCATAATCTGTGAGTTGTGTCCGCATCCAAAGAATTTGGGCACAACACGCAGATAGAGACACATACTCGGCTTCGGCGGTTGATAGCGCAGTACAATCCTGTTTCTTTGACGACCAGCTTACTAGCTTTTCACCCAAAAATTGTGTTCCACCTGATGTACTCTTTGCTGTAACTTGATCACCAGCATGGTCTGCATCTGAAAATGCTGTTAGATTAAACCCCGAATCCTTCAGATACCAAAGTCCCATGTTAATGGTGCTTCGTAGGTACCGAAAGATCCGTTTAACCTCTTTGAGGTGAAGTTCGGTAGGCTTTGCCTGAAACCGTGCTAACAAGCAGACAGCAAATTGGATATCGGGTCGGCTAGCAGTTAGGTACATGAGAGAACCGATCATGCTCCGATATTTTTTCGGATCAATGGGTTTTCCAAACAAATCAGCACCTATTTTTGGTGAAGTGACCATTGGTGTACCAACAGAATCACAATTTTCCATTCCATGTTTTTTCAAAATCTCTATTGTATATTTAGCTTGATTGATGAAAATACCACGAGGGGATTGATGGATTTGTAAACCAAGAAAGAATTTTAGTTCCCCCATCATGGACATTTCAAATTTACTTTTCATAAGATTTTCAAAATGTTTTGAATGGTTAGGATTGGTTGATTCAAAAATTATGTCATCCACGTAAATTTGGACGATCAAAATGTCATCTTTGAATTTTTTGATAAACAAGGTGTCATCAACCGTTCCTTTTGTGAAATTGTTTTTAAGCAAGAAAGATGATAGTTCGTCATACCACGCTCTTGGAGCTTGTTTTAGACCATAAATGGCTTTCTTAAGCTTGTAGACGTAGTCTGGATGATCTCTGTCGATGAATCCCTCTGGCTGACTCACATACACTTCTTCTTTCAGAGTTCCATTCAAGAAAGCTGTCTTAATATCCATCTGATAGACTGTGATGTTTTTGTGAGCTGCATAGGCTAAGAATATCCGGACTGCTTCAAGTCTAGCTACAGGCGCGAATGATTCCTCGAAATCTATCCCTTATTCTTGTGGATAACCTTTAGCCACGAGACGAGCTTTGTTGCGAATAACAGTCATTTCCTCATCCAGTTTGTTCTTCCACAACCACTTGAGGTCAAGAACACGTTTATCAAGTGGTCGTTCAACAAGTTCCCAACTGTCATGTAACAGGTATTGAAGAAATTCCTCCTGCATCGCTTCAATCCATGGGTTTTCTGCCATTGCTTCCTGAATGTTCTTAGGTACTTTGGTGCTTATTGAGCAAATGTAAATGCACAATTCGAGATCGGTGGCAAGTTGTCTCCTCGTCTGAACTGGCATTGAAGGATCACCAATAACATGTACTAACGGATGGTCTTTTGTCCATTGAAACGTAGAAGGGTACCTTGGGTGTAACGAATGTGTGTTAGATGGTTCTTGTAACCTTGAAGAAGATTCAGCAGAGTCTGTTGCAAACGGGTTTTCAAATATTTCTTCTTCTTCTAACGCATCATTGTTTGAATTATTTGTTGGTTCTTCTTGAAAATTTGTATTTTGATTTTGCTCATCAACTCTTGGTAGTTCAGTTTCAAGTACTGGAGTGGCTTGAGTAGATGTAGATGATGTTGAGATAGTTGGTGCTTCAGCTTCGATTGTAGTAGATACATCTTGTGATGGTGGTGGTGGTTGATGGTTTTGAGCGGGTGCAGCGGAATGTTGTTGAGATGCATTAGTCGAAGTTCCACCATAATATTCATCAAACATTAACTCGAAGAAGTTTTCCAGTTCTTGTTCTGAAGGTTTATCCGTGTTTGTTGACTGAGCTCCTTGAGGCACGAGTCCTGAACTGATGTGTCCAGAAGTCTGCTGGTTTGGTTCGGGTCCTAATCCGTTTTGATTAGAAGCCATTGGATTAAGCGCGGGTTCTAGAGCGTATCTCTTAGAAGCCATTTGTGAAACCTCGTCAAACTTCACATTCATCGTCTCCATTATCCTTTTCGTTCTTCTATTATACACCCTGAATGCCCTCGAGTTTTCTGAATATCCAATGAAGATTCCAATATCACCCTTAGCTTTCAACTTTCCTAGATCTTCTCTGTCGTTCGTCGGATAGCACAAAGCGCCAAACACGTGAAGGTAAGAGATGTCAGGTTTTCGATTGTTCACTAGCTCATATGGGGTTTGATTGAATCTTAGATGTACTAGGGATCGGTTTTGAGTGAAACAAGCAGTGGCAACAACATCAGCCCATAAGAATAGTGGTGCACTAGAATAGATTAGCATTGTGCGAGCAGCTTCCACAAGAGTTCGGTTTCTTCTTTCAACTACCCCATTCTGCTGTGGAGTTCTAACAACTGATGTTTGGTGTGTGATTCCAACATCTTCGAAATAGGTTCTTAACTCCTGATTTGTGAATTCTGTGCCATTATCTGTTCTTACAATCCTTACTGGAGCTTGAAGTAGAACTTGAATACGCTTCAGAAAGGTGATGATGATGCCTGGTGCTTCGTCTTTTGATCTAAAAAACTTTACCCATGTATATCTTGAATAATCATCAACGATAATAAGAATATACTTTTTCCCATTAAAGCTTTCAACTCTCATTGGGCCACATAAGTCCATGTGCAACATATGTAACCTTGCTTTCGAACTAGGTACGGTTTTGGGTTTATATGATGCTCTTTTGCTTTTTCCTTGTTCGCATGATTGATGAGTGTGTAAATACTCATCATTTCTGTTACATTTAAACTGCAAAAACATATAAAAACACACAGGAATGCCTTAAAATACATAAAATATCCCTGGATTGTGTTTTTATGCAAAAGGATTGAAAACTGATGAAAAACAAAACATTTCACATAATTTACAGTTTCAGTCCCTGAACTTTGAAAAATTGGCAAAACTAGTCCCTGGTAAATCAAAACATGCAAAATATCATCAAAGGTCCTTAGGGATTCATAAGTTGTCAAGAAAAGTCCTTTAAAGTTTAAAAATTGCAAAATGGCAACTTTGGTCCCTCAACTTTGAAAAGTGTCAAAAATAGTCCTTAAGGTTTTGTAAATACAAAAATATGGAAAAAAAGCCTTGTACTATTCTAAATTGACAAAATTGGTCCTTATGATAACATTTGAGAAGTTACAAAATAAACCCTTCAACTTTCAGAAAATTACAGAATAGGTCCCTGGAGTTTGAGGAATTGGCATAAATGGTCCCTAGAGGTTTTAAATATGGAAAATTGCATCTATGGTCCTTGGGTTATTATTCTATGACAAGATTGGTCCCTTATGATACTTAAGAAAGTTGGCATGTTCAGTGCTTAATGTTTCAGCAGTTTACATCTTTGGTCCTTGGGCCTTACATGCTACAAACCAAACGGATCCAATCTATTAAATAAATAAACCAAACAAACAAACCCACCCACTATTAAACCCAACACCCCTCACCCAGCCCACTCCTAGGCCCAGTCCACACCCCACTTATTAATATACCAGGTTTGACCCTGGTCAAACCCCACAAATACCGCCCTTACTGTTCATCCTTCTCCCCCAACCCTGCAACGCCAAAACCAGGTGGTTTCACCACCTGTCCACCTCCACCTCACCACCAATACAGCTCACCACCAACTCCCTTCCACCACCCTACACCTAACCCTGCTCCATTTAATGCTATTTTCACAACTTTTCCCTCCAAACTAGTTCACTACCACTGTTTTCACCAATACCACTCCAACTTATCTCAAACTTGTTCCCTAAGTCCCTACTATAATCCAAAGTTCTTTAATTGAACTATATCAGGCTGCAAGCAACCTAGGAGACTTTGGCGCCAAAACAGTTTAAACGGCCAAGATGTGTTTGACTGATCCAAAGGCCTCAAATAGAAGTGGGAAAAGATCTATGAGCTGGTGGGATGTGAATGAGTGATAAATATCAGAAGAAAAAGCAATGTGGAAGCTATCTAGTTTTTAATTTAAAAATTATGTATGTCGATTAGAAAGTTTTTCTATTCTCAGTGTAATCTAAGCTTGTAACTTGTACTCTTAAACCTTTTTAGTGTATGTGAACTTAATATCAATAATCAATTTCTGTTTTTATGTATGAATTCAGTTTAATACAAGTTTCAAATTTCCAAAATCTCATTATACTTAACTGATGTTCTTGGTTGATGTTAAGAACTGAAAAAGGTCACTTAAGCTCCCATGAAGCTTTATAAAAGCTTCTAGTAACCTAAAAATTAGTATAACTAAGAAATACTCAAAAGAACCACTTGGTCAATGAAAGTCAAAACTGAGAATCTGAGTTTTGTGTTCTGATTCAAGGGTGATTTGGAAAGGAAGCAGCTTTGGAGTATTGGTTTAGATCCTCAGGGGAGGAAATAGGATTGATATTGGTCCTTGACTCTTGATTTTCATCTGTTTTGCATTTTGTAAGTTCAAAATTCAATTCTTGTATTCTACTGTATAAGTATTTCATAGATATAATTTTTTGTGTTTTTGTGTTTCTGTATCCATATTGAGTAGAAATATTGCTTAATATAGCTAAATTGTTCTTTGATAATTGAAGTTGCCACAAATCTAAATTTTAACTATAAAAATCTTAACTTTGTACTCTCAGTGTTTTATGCTTATTTGTTTACTGAATCATGCTCAATCAGTACTGTTTAATGATAATATGATGATTGGAATCATTTTCATGAATTGTGTAGATCATTTGCTTTGAAAAACATCCACCTCAGTCAAATAAGGAGTGTTTGGATCTTTGTATTTCATCAAGTCTCAGTAGAATTCTTGTGTATTTCTTGTTTGTTTCATGTCTCAGAAGATGCACATAGGTAATTTAAGTCATAAAATTGTGTGATCGTTGTCTAAAAAGTCATAATTACCAAAGAAATCCAACACAGTTAACTGTGTTAGGATTTCAGTGAGACAATCACTCACATAAGCTTATCTTTTGTATCTTGGGCCTAAATTAGTTTCACATAAGCTTATTACAACATCTTCAATCAGCTAGGATCAATCAAATTTCATATTAGTCAACCTAGCTTAAAATTAGTAAAAGTCAAAAAGTGTTTAGTCAGATTTTCACCAAATTAGCAAGAATTTTCATGATTTGTGTGTTGTGATTTAGAACCTGAAAATTGTTTTGTGAAAACTCTACCAGCTTAACTTGTGATTTTAATTGTTGTCATATTTTTAAGATTTTATTTTGTGGACAAAAATGCCCCTTGAACTGAGCTGCAGGGCAAGGTGATTGCCCTGTCTCAGCAGACCTTGGCTCACCCACCACCTTTGGTGGTCCATTGTGGTTGACTCAGTGGGTCCCACACCCCATAAATAGGTTCTTACAACCCCCCTCCTACCAGACTTGAACCCTTGACCTTTTGTTTGACCTTTAGACCAGTGGACCCCACCTTAAAGTAGCTTGGAACCTTGTCCCAATTCTGTCTCAGAATTGAAATAAGCAAGTGCTTATTTGTTGGTTTAAGCTTATTGAACCTGCTTATTTGACATAATCTTGCTCAAATAAGTTCATATCACTTATAGGAACCAGGTTTTACCTTGTGGACCCCACACAAGCTCAGTTGAGCTTATTTCTTAGCAAAGTCAATAAAAGTCAACTATTTTGAGTAATAAGCACTCTTAGTGCTTATTTTGTGTTTATAAATTATTTCCCTTTATTAAAGTATCTTATTTTAAGTATTTAATTAGTTTTGTAAAAGAAAAACAAGAAAAAACCAAACTTAATTATAGTGATAGCTTCTATTTAATAGAAATTATCTATTTAATTTTATTTTTAGCTTATTTATAAGCACTTCTGCTATTTTATATATTTTTTAAATCTATTATATATTAAAATAGTTTTATAAATTTTTCCAGATTTTTCTTTTGTCATCTAATGTTATTTAGAATTAATATTAGTTAAATTAATAATTAAATAATAAATAAGAATTAAATAGCATAATTAATTTTTATAAGGTAACACCTATATTTTATATTTTTCATATCTTCTATAAGTCATAAAATAATTTTAGAAATTTTCTTGCGATTTATACTGTTCATTTACTAGTTTTCATAATTTAATTAGTTTAATTAGATATTAATTAATAAATATAATAATAATTAGTAAATTAAATTAAAAATACATAATATAAACTTTTTATAATTTTTAAGGATTCCTATGATGGTTAATTAGATATATAAAATTTTTCATAATTATCTAAGTCTCTTTAGTAATTATAAATAAGTTAATCAATATAATTAGTTAAATAATAAATAAATAATAAATAATTAATAATAAATAGATAAATAGTGTGAAAAATATAATTTTAATTTTAAAATAAGTTTTATAATATTTTAGATTTTTAGAAATTTTAATTTTAATTTTCTAGACTTATTTTACATTTTCATAATTATTAGTTAATTATTAAATAATTAATAATAGTAATTAAATAAAAATAATTAATTAAATAGTTTTTAATTATAAAATAAATATTTTAAATTTATTTAATTTGCATTTAAGCCCCTAAGGCTTGCAAAATCCTACTATAAGTTAGATTTGTTTTTGTTTACGTTTAATTAGTAAACGTTTACGTTTTTTCAGTCCCTTTTTCACTTGTACGTATCTGATTTTACGTATTGATTGATATAGCTTATTAAAGCTATTCACTCTCATTTTTCAGTAGTACAAATCACTTAAACCCTTTTCCTATTTAATTCACCTGATCTAGAAGTCGTTTTATTTCAGATTTCACATCTCGTTGGGATCTAACGATCCGGGGAAACACTAGACTCACCGGAGTATTGGCTTAGGCTGTTTGACTTATTGACCATTACTTGGTTGATATTATCTGACTGTTTCGGACCAATCAAAATTTGGCGCCGCTGCCGGGGAGGTGTGCTGCGTATTACGACTTTTTGAAATATCTGTGAGTTTGAATTTTCACACTTTGTTATATATCATCTTTTTGTTCATATTTTATTTTCTATTTGTAATTTCCCGTCACTCTAAGGATTCTTAGAGTCGTCTCTAGTGCATGCGCACTCGTTCTTCTAGGTCAACAAGCCCTTTACGTGAGCTTGTCAGAATTCCTCGAAGACGCCGTAGACGTTCTGCCCCAACAGCCGTATCTGAGGAACGTGCTGTTTCACCTAAAAAAGTTATCATGGCGGAAGACCATCCGATGAATGAGCTTCTCCAAGCACCCACTGAGGGTTATGGAGACGCTATTGTTGTCCCAGCCATTGTGGCTGAATACTTTAAGCTCAAAACCGGGTTACTAAATCTAGTAACTTCAAGCCAATTTTATGGTTTTGAGAGGGATGATCCCATGCTCATATTCGATGGTTTAATAAAATTACTTCAACCATCAAATACAAGAACGTCCTTCTAGGTCAACAAGCCCTTTACGTGAGCTTGTCAGAATTCCTCGAAGACGCCGTAGACGTTCTGCCCCAACAGCTGTATCTGAGGAACGTGCTGTTTCACCTAAGAAAGTTATCATGGCGGAAGACCATCCGATGAATGAGCTTCTCCAAGCACCCATTGAGGGTTACGGAGACGCTATTGTTGTCCCAGCCATTGTGGCTGAATACTTTGAGCTCAAAATCGGGTTACTAAATCTAGTAACTTCAAGCCAATTTTATGGTTTTGAGAGGGATGATCCCCATGCTCATATTCGATGGTTTAATAAAATTACTTCAACCATCAAATACAAGAACGTCCCTTCCGAAGCAGTCAAACTTCTTCTTTTCCCATTTTCTCTTGAGGGAGCAGCCCGGATTTGGCTGGAAAAACAACCTCCTCATTTAATAAACTCATGGGAAGATTTAGTTACCAAATTTGTAAACGAATTTTTTCCCCCGTCCAGAACAACAAGTCTTAAAAATGAAATCATCAAATTTACTCAAAGGTTTGATGAATCGTTTGGTGACGCATGAGATCGTTTCAAAGAATTAAGATGGGATAAACGTCTATGCCACAGCCAGGACTTAGTTTCGGTTGCCCTTGTCATAAGACAAATTGGTGATGTAGAAGCCATTTGGTTGATGTCGATAGCATACAAATTTGTACCACGATTACCAGTTAAGAGATCATCACCAACCAAATTTCTAATAAAAACCGTGTTTCTCCTGAATGCAACTTCTAAATCTGCATCACAAAACTGCCCAACTGAAAACAAGTTGTGTCCCAACCCTTCGACGTAGTAACTCGAGTGATCAAAAAATTCCCAAACCGAAGATCTCCATAACCCTGAATAGCTGCTACATGATCATTTCCAAAGCGTACAGTTCCCATGAATTTCCAGATGAAATTGATCAGCAGCTTTAAATTCCCGGTCATGTGCTTGGAGCAACCCGAGTCGACGATCCAAAGACATATTTCGATAACCTGCCAAGAACAGAAGAGTTTGTATTTGGAAACCGTTTGAAATTTGGTTCCATTTGGTTAGGGGTAAAATCTGAATCACATTCATAGAAGGTATCTACTTGTCCATTTTGAACAGCTTTCAATTTGCCATCCTGAAGAATGAATTCTCTACCCGTAGGTTTCCACATACAAAACTTAAGGTAGTTCCTAGGCATTCGACTACTAGTGGTAGACCTAAAGCGTGCAACTAATCTTTCTATAGATCTAGATCTGGCACTAGTTCCCTTTGGAACATACTTCTGTTTAGGCGTAACATTCACATTCTTAGAAACACATTCATCATGAACATCATTAATAAAACATTTCTTGCATATTAAACAAACAGAGTCATTACATGCAATAGAAACAGTACTTGTGACATTACATTCAGATGAAACATGTCTCTTATTACAAAGCGATAAATTCCTAGGGTGTTCTTCTACGTCTTCAACTTTATTCTTGCTACTACTCGTAGAAACAGGCGAGACTCTATTGTTCCTTGTATTGCTCCTAGGCTTTAGTCTGCTGCTCCTAGAGGTACATTCTAATCCTGTAGAAGGTAAGGCACACACATTAGGATTTATATTGTTGTCCTTTTTAGCATCACTAGACTCTTTAGAATTATTCTTTTTACACGCATTTGTCTTAGAAGTGGAGGCAGACGCATTAGTGGGACTAATCCTAAAAAGGCCAGGTGCTATCACTTTTGGTGTTTCGACAACCGCTTTTCCTTTATCAACAATCTTATCATTTTCACTTTTCTTGGGCAAGGGTGTTGGAGTGACTGGTTTTGTCAAATCGACTTTTGGAGCAAACCTTGAAATTGACATCTTTGGTTTTTGAACCGTGTTTGAAACATTTGGTTTCTCCGAAGTCGACGGTTTTGCAAACTTAGTTTCCTCACCCTTTCCTTTTTGACTTTCAAGCTGAGCCCTCAAAAGATTATTTTGCTCTTTCATGTTCTTTAAGGCACGCTCATACGACAATTTGTCATACTTGCATTCTTCCTTTTTGCGATCAAGTTGTTTAGAATATGACACATTTTCTTTTTCAAGCTTTATAAGAGCATTTTCATATTTTGAAACAATTTCGGAGGTCTCAGCTCTCAGTCTTTCATCGTCTTGAACAGAATATGTTTGTAAAATGATGGACATAATGTCAGTGGTCATAACAGCTTCGAAGAGAGAATCATTTAGGTTTTCCAAAACATTCATGTTTTCACGAGTATCATTAGCTTCGTTTACCAGGGATTTGTGGTCCTTGACAAAGTCGGCCGTTTCTTTTAAGAAAGCTTGTTCAAAATGGATTACCCTCGCACTGATGTTATTTAGTGGGATAGTAATTTCGTTTTCAAAAACTTTTTTCTGCTCAATATGAAAACTAGAATGCCAGTTGTTAATATTGATTGTAGTTTTAGAAGCAACAATATTTTGAAGTTCTTGAATTCTCTTTTTAACGTCATCCAAAATTTCTCTAGCCTCACTTGTATTAAAAGTGTTGTTAGAAGAAATTTGTTCCATTTTTGAAAGAGATTTGGAAACAATTACTTTCTTAGAAAACATTTTGGAGAATGGTCGTTTTATGGAAAACACAGATGGTTCTTTTTGTGGAACAAAAGTAATTCCCGAAAGTTTGTTCAATTTGTTGTAATCAATGGGTTTCAAATCCTTTTGTTTCATTTTATTTATGCTTTCTTCGACATGTTCTATCGTTTGCACAGAATCCCGAACGACGGGAGGATCATGTTTGGTGTAAATCACATTACCATTATACAAAACATTCTGTTCTTGCTGAGCTTTCTTGAGATTACTGGGGGTGTTGTTACCAAGAGCCACTTTATGTTTCGTATGGTAAACCGGATTAGTTTGACTTGAAATCATTTTCATTGTTTGACTTGACTGACCCGATTTAACCACTAATTCTTCTAAATGAGCAATCATGTGTTCTGACTCTACGATTTCGGCCAAAAGTTTGTCTTCTTTCTTTGCAAAGTCCTTTTTCAACTCATCCCTTTCTTTTTCAAGATTGGTATAAGCTGTTTTTTGTTTAGAAAGTTGGTTTTGTAAATCAGAAATTTCCGCGTTTAAAGCTTTTATCTTTTTGAAAGAATTAACATCAAGTGTATCAAACTTGAGTTGCAATTGTTTTTCCCTTGAAACGGAATTTTGATAACCAGTTTCTAATTCAGACAATCTTTTGTTATGAAATTCAAAAGCTTTAACGTTTTCTTTGTAACTCTCAAGCTCAGCGGTCAATTTAACATTCGCGGCCTTAACATCGCGATTGACCTTTTTCACATTCTCAATTTCAATACGACAATTATTCAATAATGATTCAAATAAGGCACGTGTTTCCTCATCATTCTCAGCATGCTGTGAAACGAAGCCTCCATTATGATTCACATCTGGAGTTGCTAAAGAAGTATTGCTACTACTTGGCGTGTCCAGGTATGTATCATAAGTGGGTGCTAGCTTCTCAGTATGTTGTTCCTCATGAGGAGACATATCAAATATATCATTATTGTGACATGTGTTGAAGTTTGATACCTCAGATGGTGCATTGGTGTCATAAACAGGAAGTGTGTCAGAATCCGTGTCATACTTAGCTTCCTGAAGATTCGCCATGAATATGCAGTTCGCATCGATATCTTCTCTATCTTCCATGTCATCCATAAGAGCCATAAAATCATTCTCCTCGGCATTCAACTGAAATCCTGCTTCTGCCTTTTGTGCCAACATCACTGCTTTCTGCAAGTACGTTAGATCTTTCTTGTTCGGCTTAGTAGGACAGTTCCTTGCCATATGACCTACACCCTGACAGTTGAAACACTTTACAGGATGACCCTGATTCACATTTCCCAAATTCCCAACTACTGGAGCTGCAACATTTCTATTCTGATTACCCATTGCCTGATTAGCAACATTCTGACCCCTCTGATTTCTAACAAACTGACCCAACTGATTCCCTGCATACTGACCATACTGATTTGCTGCATTCTGATTCCCTGCATTCAGCATATTCTGATTCCCCATGTTAATTCCAGTAGCATATCCTTGCTGATTCCCATAAACTCCAACCATTTGGCCTCCGTTGCCCATATTGAAACTCGGCTGAGCAATCTGCTTATTGCGAGTGTTCGATGAAATCCTTTGGTTGTTGTTTGTTGGTGTAGAATAGCGTCCTTGGAATGCCTTTGACAGAAAAGCAAACGCTTGGGTCAGTGCTGCAGTAGCTTCATCATTTTCAGTGAATTCTGGTTCTTGGAATTGTTGGTATTGCTGTTGTGGAATAACATGTTGTTGTTGCTGTGGGTAGAACTGTTGTTGGTAGACCGGTGTTGGTTGTTGAATGTATGATGGTTGCATGTAGTTGTGAGTGGAAGATGATGATGGTTGTTGTGTGTTCACTGGTAGCGGTGTTGGTGTAGTAGCAATTAATGCGAGAGGATCATGATTCTTTGCCAATCTTTCTTTCCTTACTTCATTAGCCTCAGCTTGGTTTTGCTTCAAAAAGTCATAGAGTTGATCATAATTCACCTTATGTAAATCCTTTGTTTGATTGACAATTGTAACATAACGACCCCATTCTTCTGGAAGGTTATTGATGAATTTGATGTTTGTTGCAATTGTTCGAGGTGTCAACTTGTTTCTGATTAACTCATTCATCAAAGTGCAAAACCTTGTGTAGTAAGATTCAATCTGTTCACCTTTAGTGGATGTAAAGTTCTCCCATTCAGTAAGAAGTTTGTTCTCAACGTCTTGTTGTCCAATCTCTGTTCCATGACATATCCTTCTAACACGTTCCCACATAGCATAAGCAGTTTCACAGCTGTCGACCGCAGCAAAGATCTCCCATGGTAATCCAAGTTGGATTAAATGCATTGCCATATCATCTGCGGCGATCTGCTTCTTGTCTTCCTCTGTGTAATCTGCTTCTGTTTGTTCACGCACGAATGGTTGAGTAGGAGGTGTTGTATTTGGATTACCTTCAATTTGAACTTGTCTTGGCTTGAATGGACCATTTGTAATGGAGTTGATCATTAATTTACCATCAGGCTTTGTTTTGAAGTAACGAAGCATGCGGCTTGTCCATGGGAGATATCCACCTTTTTCAAGCATTGGAGGTCGGTTTTCCGCACCGGCTGCATGAATATCTTGCTGAGTAGCCATTGATGAAGTGTAGATTGATAAAGTTGATTCTTGGATCGTTCCAACGAAATAGGAGTTGTGTTTAGTGTAAGTTGATGCAAGTTTTTATGGTGAAAATTTTGATCTGAAACCTTAAAACCTCAATAACTTCCGTTCGGAGTGGATTTGGGCCTCGAAGCTTGGCTTGAATGATCTTTAGATTATTCAACGTGTCCTTCTTCGCGGTCTCACGGTCGTTTTGACAGCTGATTCGTCGAAAACGGAGTTACGGTTCAAAAGTTATGGCCGTTTGAAGTTTGGTTGTCAAAAGTCAAAAACTTACGCGTAAACCTTGATCTTATGCGTAAACAGTGAATCTTACGCGTAGACAGAAACTTATGCGTAGAACGAATGTTAGGCGTAAACAACAAGTTATGCGTAAACAGTAAACTTATGCGTAAGAAAAATACTTATGCGTAAGATTAGTAGTTTATGCGTAAGCTTAGTGTTTATGCGTAAGATATGTTACGCGTAAGGTTTAGCTTATGCGTAAGATTTTTTACGCGTAAGGTTTACAAACCAAAATGATCTCTCAAACTTATCCAAGCTTGAAAGATATCCCGTGTCGAAGTATTCCACAAACTTATCCAAGTCAGGGACGTACTGAGTCACCGATGCACTAAGAGAAGACCTTTGAAGAAACTTATGCGTAGATTTCTGAAACTTACGCGTAAGATTTAATCTTATGCGTAAGAACAAACTTCTGCGTAGAAACTGAGCTTAAGCGTAGGATCTTGTGCGTAGACTTCAACTTACGCGTAGAAAATCAATCTTATGCTTAAGAAGAGGGTTTTGACCAGAGTTACACGTAGAAAAAGGGTTTTGACCTCAACTTACGCGTAGATAGTACTGTAGACAGCTATAGCTTGTACTATACACCCAACTTACGCGTAGGATGACCAGAAAACTTCAAAAATACGATTTTTTCACCCAAAAACTCCTTTTTCACTTGTTTCTAATGATCAAATCTTTCCCAAAACACTTAGAATCACTAAGACTTCAATAAAAACAACAACTTTAACACTAAAACCACGTAAAAATCAAAACTTTTTTGAAGAAAAAGTACACAAATGAATGAAAAGTGTAACTTTTTAACAAAAAACTTGATGAAAACACTCCTAAATCATTGTTAGGCGATTGATACCACTTGTAGGACTTTAGATATATCAACTTTAACACAAATATAAGCACTAGAAGAAGGAAAGATGGTGACTTGATGAGATATGTGTGGCGATAGATTATATGAAAAAGAGTAATAAGATGAAGAGAACTTTTATTAAAAAACACACACAATACACACCCAAGCACACCTTACAAATGAGAGGTAAGGTGCCTTTTATAGTTAGAGAGAAAGGCCTCATGGGCTTTCTAATGGACTTGGGCTTGGACTTGGTTACATGGTTGAATAACAAGGCTTATGAAACATAGCACATAACATATTAGCTTGCCAAGTCCAAAGCCCAATGACTAAACTATTACTAATCTTAACAAACAACACAAAGTTACAATATGAGAAATGACCATCACTTCTATATATAAATATTCTAATGCTAACACTTGGAAACTCTGTATTATCTGGTTTGTGGATTTCATGATACCCGAGGCACGTACCATACACCTTGGCAGCACAAACATTAAGCTCTTAAGATCCTTGTTTTTGAGGTGGTGCTTGATAAGTGCTCTATTTAGACAGAATCATCAAAACCATCATTCTTATATCTTGTCAGGTTTCCATCTAAGCTGATGGCACTGGAGTGACTGTTACTTGATTTAATTTACAGATATAGCAGCTTGATGAGCCATTGATATGTTCTTGCTTCATATAATAAGTGTTCTGATAAAAGCTTGTTTGAAATACTCAGCAACGGTCAAAAGAAGCCTAAAGAGTCTAAATATATCACTTATCTAATTTTGTAAATAAGCTCGATCATAAGGCTTCGTAATAAGCTTAACCAAACACCCTTAATAAAACTAATAATTTGTAAGTAAGATGTATGTACGTAACTCCTGTACATTATCCATTAATTGTTCGACTATAAATTATTTAATGAAAATTCGTTACCCAGCCTTGTAACCATCAAATACAAACCAAGACGCAAATATTTTCAAAGGAATGTCTACAACCAGAAACAAAACTAAACGTATCCTGCACGATCCCAAATTTTCTATTCAGTCTTCACAACTTGGTCCAAGAATGTAAAATAAAGGTAAAATAAGAACTAACTAATTATGAACACAAATATTTGTATACAATAATGCTCGTGATTAAGTAGGAGCATACACGCACAGACTATTAATTTCACTGTTTGAGAGAACTGTCACCTTGAACACAATGACAATATTTATGAAAGCTCTAATGTAGTTTTTAGAGACTTAAACGTCTCCTTCTTTGTAATAAATAGGTTACACGTACCCATGCTAGCTCAAAAGTCGTGCATGTGATGACCCTGTATCGTCATTAAAGTTATATCAGGCATAGAATTTTTGTTCTGACTCTGGCGATTCTTTTGAATAAATTTGATTATATCCTCCTTTGTTTGGTCGCCATTATATGATAATAATGTACCATTTGCAGCTTTAAGGTAGAGTGTGTGGCAATCCATAATATCAAACATTTCTCTGGGAATGTCATTTGTTGTTATATCCTGGATTGAGTTTAAGACAAGGGTAAAGTTAAAAGACGAAGTGAAAGTTTTTGCATACAAACCATATGTAATGTAACAGAAAACAAATGGCCCAAAAGGACCAATCATAAGCCGTCCCGCACCCAGAAAAATAATTTTGGGTTAAAACTCTACCCAGAAAAATAGTTTGCCTCTTTTATGTTACATCTTAGGAACAAAATTGATGATATTCTTTTAATTTTCTGTTAAAACACCATGCAATAAGAAAGAAACAATCACTTAGACAGCTCAAAAGAACTAGAAAGTTACCAGCCTTGCAATCATTATATCATCATCATTTTCATATAAAACTGCCAGCTCTGGTATGAAAGGAGCGAATTTTCTAAATCCTATTCCTCTACAAGATGGATAATCGATGTCTAGCAGAACTGCATTAATAAAATATAGGGACTAAGCACCTGGAAAAATAGCACAACTAAAAGAAGAAGAGACAAGTTAGGGTATGTTTGGCGAAATTGGCTGGAGCTGGGGCTGGGGCTGGGGCTATGGCTAGGGCTTTATTATAAGCCGATGTTGAAATTTGTATTTTTGTAAACTTGTTTGGCAAATAGGCTTAAGCTTAGGCTTATTATTGCAAAATTACTAACATGGACATAATTAAATGAGTTTTTGTATATGTTAAATATTTTTGTGGGTAAATAAGTAATTTATTGTTCAAAAGCCCCGGTCTTAAGTATTTAGCCCCTTTTATGGGGCTAAAGTCTTTAGCCCCTTTTAGAGGTTTATGATTTCATAGGCACGCATGACAAACGAGACTTATTTTATAAATCGACTTATTTTAAAAGCCTAAGCCTCTATAACCCGGTAAGCCCCTCTCCCAAACATACCCTTAGGCTACGTTTTTTTTTTTTTTTTTTTTTTTTAGCTAAGGATTGTGTGGAGCCCATGTGGGACCACCTATATATTATTTGTTTTCTAAAGTTGGATCCACTGTTCCCTTGTATCATCTCTAACCAAAGAGGCAAATAAATAGGACTCTCCCCATATAGACTATAACACTCCCTCTAAAGTTGGTGAAAATTATCACTCATGCACAACTAATTAAACAATAATACTTAATGATAAACACATCACAAACCGTTCTTTTTCGAGTTTAAAACCATGTCTTGAAGGCTATCACCTACCACCACCTTTAAAGGTTCATCGTTAGTTTCAGGGATCGGCTGTGACTTATAAAATGGTTTTAGCTTTCCCTCCTATACAAATGTAACAAAGAAAAGAAAATACTGTAAATTAGGAAGCGTACATTCGTACAGAGCATATATGTTAAATAAATGTCTTGCAATTCGATAAGGTCAAAGGAACGACCTTTCAACATTAAGACTACTATGATTTTTATTTAGCACTTTTACAAAAGTATGGTAACTGGGTCAAGGTTTTAGGCGAAACAAATCCCGTATCAGTAAGCCTCATGTCTGAACTCAAAAGTTTGTATATCTCCATTACACAAAACTCATGAAACTGAACCTTTTTTCCTTCTCATATAGTTCAAATGTTAAAAGAAAAGCACTGTTGTATTCCATCCAATTTGTCATATCTAGCTATGACAAGTGCAACATTAACACTGAAGCAATTGTTAAGGATAAAAATCAGATATCGATCTTGTGGTCTACTACATCTTGGTAATGCAATTGATTTTGGTTCACAAGGATTCCGTTTTTGTTATCATCAATGGAGGGCATGTCACAGCTTTGACTAAAGTCAACATCTTTTATAAGTATACGGTTCTACCAAATGTTACTGAGATATACATAGGGTAAAGACCATAAAATAACAACTTACTTTCTCCATTTTACCGAGATGAAACACGTACTTTTTTATCAACATTTAAGCCAACGAAACTTTTAAATATTGTTCTGATGTCAACAAAAAGACCGATTATATTAAAAATAATAATTGAAATTACTATATTAACCTTCTCTCTTATTTTTTATCAACATTTAAACTATTGCAAATGCGAGTGACTATTTACCTTCTTTCTTGTTTTTCATATTTATAAAATGTGTGCTTTCAGGAACCTTAGGACAATCTAGAGATCCAAATCTCGTGTTCATCATGATGCTATGCCTTCATTGCTTAGAAGTTTGGGCATGAAATTTGGTTTTAGCTTTTTAGGCGAGCAAATTCGACACATTCATTAGTTAAAGGAGTTTTTGAGAGATATTAACAACTGGCCCAAACTGCAGATACCATTCATGTTAATATTCTTCTAAAAACACGTTCGTCACAGACTCACAGTATCAGATTCAAAAGGAAACAAGAAAATAGGATTGTGTGCTGGATCTTTGGCGAAATGAAAGGAGGTCCGAAAGTTTCTAAGGACACTACTATAGCAACTGCTGAGCATGTGAGAAGAGTTACTAAAAGTATGGGATTGAAGTCGGTTGTGATGAAGGTTAACGGATTTACTCATTTCAAAGAAAGAAGCTAGCGATTTGTAGATAAGGTGTTTGATAAAAGTCCTCACTAAGATCTTTTGGGTTTCGTTGTTGGATAAGTCTAAGTTTTTCTGCAAGAAGATGATTTTGGGACGGAGATTCATCTGCCAGCTGATATTGATTGAGAGATGTTGGATAAGTCTAAGTTTTTCTTCCTAGGTGCAGCCTTGTTTTCGGGTACGTTATACCCGACTGTGGTGTTGAAAACACGGCAAAGCAATATATAATGGTGGGTTCAGATTTGTGTTTGTGTTTATTGTTTTAGCTTTGTGGTTTGATTGGAAAAGCAATATATAATGGTAATGATGGTTTGTCTAATGGTGCGGATTTTGGTTGAAGAAGATAGGGGTAATATAGTCATTTCAATTATTATTTTTAATATAATCAGTCTTTTTGTTGACATCAGAACAATATTTGAAAGTTTTGTTGGCTTAAATGTTAATAAAAAAGTACGTGTTTCATCTCGGAAAAATGGAGAAAATAAGTTGTTATTTTATGGTCTTTACCCATATACATATATAAGACATATAGAGTAATGTATTCTGTGCATTGCCAGGGTATTACCTTAAAATCATTTAACCAAGGAGCAATATCGTCTGGCCTTAGATTTGGTTTCATGTAGCTTGACCTTGAACCACGAAAGCTGTGTATGATTATGAGGGGTACTTGATCAAATCTGAGCCCGGAATACTGTTCACACAAGTGATTACACATGCTTAACTTATTAAGTTATACTGTAGTACAAACCATCTTTCTTAAGAAAATACAAAACATAAAAGGGGTATGCTTCCTAAGAATGCGCTATATTGGATAAAATACTGAAATATAGATTCTCATATAGAACTATCGCACTGTGGTCTGTTTAGTCCAAAATCGATATATCTAATTAATAGTAATCTTCTCTTCGTTTTTTCTGAGGAATGTTGGTTCTTTATATTCTTTTTCCACAAAAAAACTAAATATGATGGTATGAAATTTTGATCACTCAAATGAAAAGGTTATAACAAATGTATCGAGAAGAGAACTAACCTTGAGGTCATCGTCATTGGTTCTTGCATTGCCCAAGAGGAACCTTACTCCTTTGCATTTATATAAAGGAGCAATGTTGTGATATTTACTCTTGAAAACATCAAAATCATCATTCTCGAAGTCCAAATATAGTAATGCCTGTGAAAAAAAATCAATAATTATTTCCGATTTGTGAAAAATGTTACTCCATATTCAGAAGTAGAAAGAGAAGGTATCTAGTCTAAATTTTTAGATGCAAATTCATATTATAAGGGACCAAGCTAAAGATCGAATCCACAATCATGGATGTAGAAAAATTACTGAATCATGTTAATCATGTAGATGATTTACTGTGTGAAATTTATCTAACTAATACAAGGTCATGATATGGCTCAGTATAGAGATCTTGCAAAGGTACGAGAAGTTATCATATGTTTCCTTCCCTTTAATTTCAAAGACTTCGATCTCACTAAGATATACAAAACTAAGTGCTGCATCATTATAAAGATACTAATTTGATCATCTTCTTAACAAGTTTTAGTATACGTAGTCTAAATGCTTCTAGTTCAACATAGAAAATGAAGGTTACACAAGTAATGTTATTGTAAACCTGTTCATCAGATAGTTGGGATACCCATTCCTTGATCTTAGGTGGGTTGATGTAATCAACAATAGTCACTAGAGGAATGCTAGCTTCTACAATGAAATTCTCCATGTCACGAACATGAAAATTCTGCATATTCGTTAGAATACATCAACAAGAGTAAATAAAGTACAAACTCAACCTTATACTACAGATGAAAATAGTGAGATTCTGTAATACCTGGGAGTCAACAAAGAGTTCATCATATGGTTTCAGTAACCTTAGTGCTGGTTTTGTTAAAAGAGACAATGATTCACCCCGAGGAATAAGGCTGGCATCCGAAGTGTGAAAAAAATCATAATCCCAAGAATCCCATAGCACCTGGTTAGCTATGGCAGTAAAATTCTCGAATTCCTCCCCTGAAAATGTAGGAAATATTCCAACCTAAACAAATCATCAAATACCATCTTAGGTTACTAGTAGGTTACCTGAAAAGAACTTATAGGGATTATATAAAAACAGACTGAACAGACTTACGATTGAGATCTTTTCATCATCAATAAGAGTCAAAGCTTCGCTAGCAGTTTTTATTTCTATCGATGGAGGACTTATGAGTCGTTCAAGGGTTCTCACAAGACCATCAGCATCTCTAGGACCTTCATAGTAATGGAAGTCTCTTCTACCATTTTGTAAGATCACAATAGTGGGGTAACTGGCTATCTCAAATTTAAAAATTTCACGGGAAATTTCTTTATTCTCTTGTGCACTATCATCAATTTTTGCCATAACAATTGGAGACTCATGGGTACTCAACACCCATGCAGCCTTTTCATACTACACATCAGATAAATGTTTACATGAAAAACTCATCGATATAACTGGATTGTGTTCAAAATGAGAGATTGTAAAGGGGGAATATGATTGTTATGCTTCAAAGAAGAATGAATAAGTTAAGTACCTCTGGCTTAAGCTCCTCAACTAATTCGCATAGGAGTTTAGTCATTTTCTCACTGAAAACCAGCAAAATGTGTTGGTGAAAGATAAATTGAAGTCAATAAGTAAGAAAGATTTATATTGAATAGCTGATAATCTGACTCTATGGCAGTGTCAACTGTTAAGATAAGCACATATATATCCATTCCACTCCCGAAACTGTAAACTAATAGATGAAAAAATGCATAATAACATGTGACATTCAACTAAATTCGAAGTTGATACAATCATACAAGTTGTTTTTCGGTAAGTGTATTTCTTATAACTTGTATTGTAATGTAGTTAAAATTTTTGGAAACTGTAAAAGTGAATTAGTATTTGTTTTGAATTTGAACAACAAAATTTTGACCCTAAAGGGTCATATTACCAATCATTTCCTGGGTTTATACCTCTATCTTCTGTTAGATTCTTGCAGCAAGTGCGTTTGGCATTCTTTTTAACCAACAGACGTATTAAAAAAAAAGTTTATACTTTAACTTGCAAAATTAAAACAAAAATGCTATAATCACAAAAACCATGAGAGAAAGACACGATAAAAATCTACTCTACATTCTACAATTTGGACCAATATGTATACACTAGGCTAAAGATATGTACAGTTGATATGCCAAAACAAGTCCGGTTTATTTATTTCTGTTTAACAACAGGAGTAAGGTGGTGTCTCTATAAGTTAGTAAGGGACCCTTACTAGCTTATAAGGTGTTTAACAACAGGAGTAAGGTGGTGTCTCTATAAGCTAGTAAGGTGGTGTCTCTATTGATTACTAAGGGTGTGTTTACTTTTTTGTTATAATGTCTGAACCAAGGCTGTCAAGATCGCGATCTCACGTGGGATCGTTTTTGTATTTGCAAGATCGAGATCGTAGGATCGGATCGAGATCCTACGATCTTACCAATTACACAACTACACATGCCTTCCAAATAACTTATATTTCATTACACATAAATCAATACAATTCAACATAAAAATAGACCACATATATGATTTTGACAAGAATTTTATGATTTGTAGTCATACTTCTTTTTTGTTAAATGCCTATACTAAAAGTGATAAACATAAACTTTTCTATTTCGACCTTATAGTTTTTACTTTGATTTGGGGAAACTGGGAAAGTATGAAACAAAACGTTTTTTACTTTTACAAATCAGTGATTAATTTACTAACCATGGGCTTAGCGTTATACAATTATTTTATTAGGCCTAAGAAAAGTAGTGGGCCAAGTGTAATTTAGCATTTTTAGCAAATTGGTAAACTCGTATCGTTAACCGATCATACAATCTACGACCGAGTTTACGATCCTACGTCCGATCCCACCTAAAATGCGATCATAAGACGATATTGCACGATTTTGACTGGTGTGCACGTAAGATCGTACGATCTTACGTATAAACTCGCGAGTTTGACAGCTTTGGTCTGAACCACTATCTTGTCAATATAATATTATTATTATTGTTTTTCGGGCCCACAAATTCCTTTAAATGATCTATATGTGTAGAGTGTAAAAACTAATGCCTTCCTCAATCAGACGTTCTAACAAAGGGGGCCCCACTACCTTTATCAACATCTGAAAAAATAAACAACCCCGCTAGCTTCATAAAATGGCTTATATAGCTTTAGCATAAAGCCAATTTAAAAGGGTGTTAGCATTAAGCTATATTATTATTATTATTTTCTTTGGATAAGCTTATAGTATCATAATAATACATTAAGCCAATAAGCACTTTTGATAAGCTCAGACAAAGACCGCCTAAAGTAGTAACTGTGCATGTTGTGAAAACAACGAGTCTAACAAGTTATGTTTCGCAAATCACGTTAACCCACATTGTCCATACACTCAATATACACACGTAAAATAGAATCAGCAATCATCTTCAAAAAGGGTACAATATACACACATAAACATTATGATGAATTTAAAAATTAAAAACAAAAAAAAAAAAAAAAAAAAAAAAAAAAAAAAGAAAGAAAGAAAGTGCAGTGTAAAATATGACTAACCAAGGAGCATAAAACTGAAGGACAAGGAAGTTGTGATCAGAAACAACTTGTGAAAAATTAGAATGATCCAAAGTCAACACATATTCTCCTTGTATTTGCAAATATGATGTATTGAGAGCATAAGATGAAGTGATGAATGATGTTAAGAAAATGATACTGAGAATCCCAGCAAACAACTCTTCACTCCTGCAACAAAGTCTCCTCACCATTGTTGTCTTGCTGACTAGTTTTTTTTATGTTGCTTATCTTTGTTGTCACATTGTTTTAGCTATTATATGTTTGCTCCATTCCAAGGGTTGACTTTTTAACATGTTAGAATCCAATAGAGTCGAATCTTGGCACCTGTTTGATTCATTGTACACCTGTTTTCATTTTCCTTTTCAAATCGAATTATTATTATTATTATTATTATTATTATTATTATTATTATTATTATTATTATTATTATTATTATTTTTATTTTTTATTTTTTAATTATCCATTCCATGTTTCAAAACTTACATTTCTTAGAGGGGTTGTGAAAGTTTTAATAAGAAAATGAAATGGATTTTTTTTTTCATTACTGAAGAATGTTTTTTTGGTTGATTTGAAACCCACTTTGACCCAACCGGTCTAACAAGTAGAAATGGTTTTGACCCGCCGGGTTTCATGTAACCCGGGTCAACCCGGTTCACCAAAACCGACCAGATTTGTTATTTATTTATTTACTTTTGTATGTTTAAATTTAGGAAAACTATTCACCATTATGTGCTTAAGTGTTAAACGGAAATAAGATAAATGGAGAGAGAAAAGGATGGGACAAGAAAAATGTTAGACCCTCATAAAAAATCCACACAAAAAATTCACATGCTGATGGCTCAGCGGATTATTGGTCTAATCAGAAAAAAGAGAGAGAAACTGCCAGAAAATCCATCAATCATACACTTCAACGTGTGTATTTTTTGTGTGAATTTCTTATGTGGGTGTAGCATTTCTCGGGGAAAAAAGAGGAGAAAAAAAATCACTTTTAGTTTTGTTCCAAATTGGAAAGAAAATAAGGAAAATGAACCCAAATTTAGCTTATACATCAACTTCTATCAAAATCATATAAATTTGATGGTAAATTGCAAAAATGGTCCTTAACGTTCCACAAAATTGCAAAATGGGACCGAGACAAAAAGTAGCACAAAAAAGACACTCACGTTCCACATTTTCGCAAAATCGCCACCGAGAGCCATTTTCCGTTAACTCCCGTTAGTTTTCCCGTCAATCAAGGGTATAATCGCCATTTCACTCGCTTCCCGCCTTTGACTACCCCAACTTTATTTCAATGACCAAATTTGCAAAGTTATAAAACTTAATTTTGGAAGCACACTTGGCGATTAACCTTTCCCTCTTTTTTTGTGTAACTCGGCAACCCAAGCGATTGCATAGGACTATAAAGTTCATGTTTATCCCGCTTATTCAACCATAACACACACAATCCCAACGATCAAAACAACCGACGATGGCAAACAATGGAAAAGGGAAGAGTATCTACAATGGTACCGAGGAAGAGGAATTTGATAAAGTTTTAAGAACCTATTATCTAAACGATTTACTTCTTGATGCATTTGGCGGAGAACCAATTGATGAGTATGGTTCTTATAGGAAGATACCTAAGGAGTTAAGAACTAAAATTCTAACCCATCTGAGGAAACAAGATGGCTACTATGAAGCGCTTTTGAGTGATGATGAGGAAGCGGGGGAGGAGAAGCAAGAGCATGTGGATACCGTTTTACCCAAGTTTGATGAGTTGGAACAGAAGATTTCCAATCTTGAAAAGGTGTTCAAGTATCTAAAGGAGAAGAAGGACAAGAAAGAAAAAGAATTGAAGAAAAAGAAGAAAAGGGGTAATGCGGAGGGCAGCGGTTCAAACTACTAAACAAGTGTTTGTTTAGATATCTGTTTGGAAATTTGTAATGGTTGTGAACTCTTATGATCAATGAAAGTTTTAATGTTTATATTACTGATATGTTTGTGTTTCGATTTTCATTTCTTTATGTTTGTGTTTCATTTTTGAAATATATGGGTACTTCCTATGCAGCTTATGCAGAAAGCATTAGATAGGTGATGTTTTGCATGAAAGTCAAATAGGTGAAAGTCACTTGGTTTATTGAGTAGCAATAGTAAGAAGTTAATACTCCTTTACCTACCACACAAAATGAAGTAAATTATCCAACCAACTAGTATAGTAAAGTCTCTTGTCCAACTTTATCAAAAACATACATATGGCAGAATCTGTAACTCAAAAATTAAAGAGAAAGAAAATGAGTCGTAATAATACACAGGTAGAGAAAGTAAGTGGTTGTGTAATTGGTCTCGGTATCAGAAGTGGGAACAAAACAGGAGGGGGTGGTGCAAAGATAGAGGTGTTGGATGAAAGATGCTTCATCTGTTGTGGGGATGTTAAGTGTTGGAGGCATAGTGTTGTGATACTTGAACATGCAGGCTGTGCAACGGCAGAGGAAGTAAGTTGTGGTGTCATTGGTCTGGGTATTACAAGTAGAAACATAAGTGCAGGGGGTGTTGCAGATGCAACTCAATCAACTGAAGCAAAGAAGAAGAGAAAAAAGAAGCCAAGAAAGTTCATTAAAAACAACACCACAAACTGAATCATTATGTTTAGTCTGTGTTTCTAGGATGTAGTTTTGGGCATGTACAAACCACAAACTGAATCACTATGTTTAGTCTATGTTTCATTAATGTCAGCTTCTTGTTTATGTTTGTGATACCTATCAAATACAATAATGAAGTATAAACATATGTGAAGACATTATTCATACAAAATCTGGATCATGAGATCCATTACATTCATTAACCACCACTAATCTCAAAACAACCAACCTCATCCATTACATTCATTGACCATCACTAATCTCAAAACAACCAACCCCCTCATGGATATTTCTTCTTTACAACAAATTCAATCTTCTTAAACATCTTGTCCTTGACTTGTCTGGCCATCATCAACAGTGCATTCGCCCTACGCTTATCAATTGTTTGTAGCCTCCTAAGCTTCTTTGTATTGTTCCTTGCAATTCTTGCACGTGAATAGTTTCGAAGTCTAACAATCACATCCCCCATACGTTCGACCCTTTCAGTAATTTTTTTGGACTTGTACTCCAAATCGTGTGCCTGCTGCAAGTCTTGAAGAATCTCGGTGTGGTAAGGGCCAAGCATTAGTTCAGTTAGCACATACGAGTTACAGATAACCCTTAGATTAATATCACATTGAGAGTTGTTCATGGTTAAGGAAATAGGGAGGTGTGTTTTGCAAGTGAGTGTTTTAAGAGATGCGTATTTAGTAGCCTTCATGTGTTTGCCTATAAAAGGGCTTATAAAAGATTGCCACGTACTGTGTAGTCTTCATGTGTGGACAAAAATAAAAGACAGTCGACTTTATGCAATTCAACATTTGCAGTTTGACTTTTGAAAGTCTAAATGCAATGGGTGCAAACATAATGTTCTAAACACAATCTGGATCATGAGATCCATTACATTCATTAACCATAACATGGTTGATGCAAACAAACATAGAATACATCAGAAACATAAACATTTTTGCAAGTTTGACTTTTGAAAGTCCAACTGCAATGGGTTCAAACATATTGTTCTAAACACAATCAAGTTAAACAGAGATTACAAATATAGAATCCAACAGACAATAACGTTAAACATATTGTTCAAAGATCAGTGGGTAACACATGAAGAAGTTGGAAGTGCATGCTCATCATTTGACTTCATCTTTTTAGTTGGCTTGTCAACCTGAGGTCTGTGATTGGGTGGTACTATGACTGTTGTAGACTCAATTCTTGGCCAGTATCTGCGGCCAGAACACCCATTGATCTTGAATGAGTACATACGCGCCCATGTTTCTAGGCTGTAAGCAGCATGAACCCACTCTTCAGGTACAACAACTCCTTTTCCATCCTTATTCATATAGTTTATTGTAGCCACAACATGTTTACATAGTATTCCAGTCAGCTCCCACATCCTACAACCACACTCCTTCCTATCCATGTTAGCAACACAATGATCCTCGTTAGGTACAGATACTTTATATAACGAAGCTGCAATCCATTCAACAACACAATCAGTAGCTTCTTTTTTGTTTGTATCAACCATGGCTTGCACAGTAGGAGTAAGTTGTCCAACACTCCTTTCTATTATTTGCTGAACTACCACAATCCTCTTCACCAAGTACTCCCTGATATATTCAAGACAAACGATGATGGATTTATCTCTGACATCATTTAGCTGGCTACAGAACACCTCACATATGTTGTTTAAGAGTAGTCCACATAGGGCTTTACCTGTTGAACAAATCACACATTATGTATTAATATATGATCAATTATCAGTATGCTTTTGTCCAGTGCCACTTAATGAATTACCTGAAAAATGTGATCGGCAATCTTCAGCAACCAATCATAAGCTGCAACATTGTTATTCTTCAGATGATCCATCTCTTTGTTGAATTCAACAACAGTTGTGGCTCTTGAAGCCTTCCAAAGCATGTCCTTGTAAACATCTCCTTTCAAATGTGACTTCATCTCCTCATGAATATGCTTAACACAAAACCTGTGTGCAGGATTTGGAAACACACTAGCAACAGCTTGTATCAATCTCTGTGAACAGGTAAGGTTATGGATGGTGTTAAAACTTTACATGTTCTCATTGTGCATAAAACACATGATTAATTATACAATAGAAATGTGCACCTTTTGCCTATCAGAAATGAAAGTGAACTTGCAGTTGGTTTCTATCCCAAGATCCTCTCCTAGTAGTTTCAAAAACCAACACCAAGTTGCCTTATTTAGTGCATCAACTACAACATATGCTACTGGATAAATCCCATTGTTTGCATCAATCCCAACTGCTGTTAGTAATTGACCTGGAAAAGGACCTGACATGGAGAATCCATCTAATCCTAAGAATTCTCTGCCACAAGCTTTGAAACCTTGTTTCATAGCTCCAAAACACACATACACCCTTTTAAAAGTTCTTGTTGAACTAGCTGGATTTGGTTCTATCTGTACATCAATCCTAACAGTAGTGCCTGGATTTTGATTAACCAACTCTTGGGCATACTCTCTAAGCAGTGCATAATGTTTGGTAAAAACAGGTATACCTGATTGAATTTCACAGGCTTTATGGCATAACAAATCAGACTTACTTACGGGAACATCTTCAATTACCTGATCATCGTCATTAAACACTTCATCATCATTTCGATTATAGTCCAAATCCTCTTAATCACTCCCGCCACTCTATTCTTCTGTTTCATTATCTACCTCTACTACTTTCACATTTCCCATCTGACCACCTACAATTGTAAGTCCATAACATTAACAACAAATACACCTTAAAAAAAAAAAAAAAAAAAAAAAAAAAAACTCACAAAACAGGAGGGAAATTAAAGAGGAAAATGCACTGTGTCTTACCGTATCGTTCAAAGGCATGGACGATCGATATAATCTAACCGGAACTATACGTATCGTTCAAATGTAGTGAATATGAAAATGCACTGGTAAAGATTTGGCGGCAACAATTAGGGTTGTATCTGAAGTTAAAGGGGTATATTTGTCATTTCATGCGATTATACCCTTGACTGACGGGAAAACTAACGGGAGTTAACGGAAAATGGCTCTCGGTGGCAATTTTGCGAAAATGTGAAACGTGGGTGTCTTTTTTGTGCTACTTTTTGTCTCGGTCCCGTTTTTGCAATTTTGTGGAACGTTAAGGACCATTTTTGCAATTTACCCTAAATTTGAGAAGAAAATTAGGAGGGGTATTTAGCATATATATATATATTTTTAATCCAATTACTTAAATAACTTATCTATATATCTAATTTTTCAATTCAAACTTTATTTTAATATTTTATCAAAACGAATCAAAGTTGTCACATCAAACAAATTTGGTCCTCTCATTTTATTGAAAGTTTATAAACATTAACTCATATTCATTTCTCTCTATTTCTCTCCTCACCATTGTTGTCTTCCTAACTATTTTTTTTTTTTTTTTTTTTTTTTTTTTTTTTTTTTTTTTTTATGTTGCTTATCTTTGTTGTCACATTGTTTTAGCTATTATTTGTTTGCTCCATTCCAAAGTTTGACTTTTTAACATGTTAGAATCCAATAGAATCGAGTCTTGGCACCCGTTTGATTCATTGTACACCTATTTTCATTTTCTTTTTTAAAAGATAAAAGTCCAAAATACATCCTTGTGTTTGCCAAAAGCTCGCTTTACATCATTTTTTCTTTTTTTTTTGAATAAAATCATCCACCATTAGTAAATTTGGCATAAATACATCCCTTAGTTAGTAATATCAGTAACTATGGACTAACAATGCAAATGATTTTTCATTATCTCCTAACAAGAGTTAAAATAGTTGGTGGGTGGGTGGTGGCGATGGTAACGATGCAAATATTTTAACTCAATGAAGACTAACGATGCAAATATTTTAACTCTTGTTAAGATATAACGGAAAATCATTTTCATCGTTAGTCTATAGTAACTGATATTACTAACTGAGGGATGTATTTGTACCAACTTTACTAATGGTGGATGATTTTGTTTCAAAAAAAAAGAAAAATGATGTAAAGCAGGCTTTTGGCAAACCACATAGATGTATTTTGGACTTTTCTTTTTTCAAACCACCTCTTTATCCTTCTTTTAGAGTTTTGGGTTTTCTTACAATCTAACTATTTTACCATTAATCTATATGTCTTGTTTTTAATGTTTTAAATGTTCCACATTTCTTCCTTGCTTAGATGTCATGGTTCATGTGATTTGAGTTGCATTTCTTTCTCTCTGTTTTTCAAAAGCATAATAGGTACGGATTCATTTTTAGTAATGGTTGATGTTGATTGTAGTTGTTTACTACAATACTATTTTTGTTATATGATTATTATTTTGCTGTTAATTTGATATTTTTATATTATTTTTCACTTAACCATAAGAAATTATTGTCGAGATTGAAACATAAGATAAAAGAATTATCAAATTTCATTCTCAATATTTCATCCAAGCTATAACAATACAATAAAAAGTGGTCATTGCATTCGTTTGCATTACCATTGTCATTCGTTTTTCCATTCCTCTATTTGAACTAAACACCTTTTTATTTATGTATTTTTAACTTACAAGAGACGAAAAAGGCACTTTAAGTTAAGTTCATAGATGAGTTTGGAGTTGCGGAGTACACACTCGTTTTAGCTAGCTTTATATCATCACGACTAATAGCAGGGGTCAAGGGGCAACGTTCCCTGCAGGGTTTGTTTCTAATAACATAGCCTGTTATAAGATATGTTTGGAGATGTCTTACGCCAATAATAATAATAATAATAATAATAATAATAATAATAATAATAATAATAATAATAATAATAATAATAATAAATAAATAAATAAATAATCATCTAAAAAGGACCAAAATATAGCTGCTTTTCCGTTGGTTATTGATTAATATAAGAGGTTTTGATCTCATTCATAAACATACCCAATAAACAACACCATAACCTCTAATATTTTCTAATCGAATTCTCATACGTTAGACTTTGATCGTTTCTCTGAATTTTCCGATTTGTGAATTTGTGATACTCGAGACACATTGGAACGAAATACTAATATCTAATAACACATACGATTCAAAGTTTATATGCAAACTTCCTTTGATTATCTATAATCACACACCCAGAGATTAAACAAAATTCTCACTCCAAAATTTCTAGACATTCCATAAAATGTTATTATGAGATATTATGAGTTGCAACACATTTGGTGTAACTAAACAAGCCTTATTGTAAAATGTTATTATGACATTACACAAAATTCTAGATCTAACAATGAGTAATAAAGTAGTATCGTTATCATCGAATAGCTAATATTAGTATAAACGTCATAGCTACTACTTTTTTCTTTCTACAACGAAGATAGTTTTGTAACTTAGTCATGTAAAAAAGTAAAGTAAAGTAACTCCCAATACCGTCTTCCACGGGTTATGGGTCCCAATACCGTCTTTCACGGTGTATGGGGGAGGTTGAGACGTAGACAACCATACCCCTACCTAAGGTAGAGAGGCTGCTTCCGGTTCTACCTAAGGTAGAAAAGGACCTCCGGCCTTTTGTAGGGAGTGAGGATCGAACCCTTGACCTCTTGTAACTTAGTCATGTGAATGACCGAAAATTTTTCGGTCTAACTAAGAATAGCTTCCTTTTTTTCTTCTTATTTTGGCAAAATGACAACTTGAAACAATACAATATGGAGCAAGGCCTGAAGTTAAACACCAAGTACCCAAAAGCCACAGAAGATTAAGCTTGGTAACTCTGTATTATCTGGTTTGTGGATTTCATGATACCCGAGGCACATACCATACACCTTGGCAACACAAACATAAGCTCTTAAGATCATTGCTTTTGAGGTGGTGCTTGATAAGTGCTCTATTCAGACAGAATCATCAAAACCATCATTCTTATATCTTGTCGGGTTTCCATCTAAGCTGATGTCTGACTGTTACTTGATTTAATTTACAGATATAGCTTGATGAGCCATTGATATGTTCTTGCTTCATATAATAAGTGTTCTGATAAAAGCTTGTTTGAAATACTCGGAAACGGTTAAAAGAAGCCTAAAAAAGAGTCTAAATATATCACTTATCTTTATTAAATAAGCTTGATCATAAGGCTTTGTAATAAGCTTAACCAAACACCCTTAATAAAACTCATAATTTTTAAAAAATACAAGCTACCGAACTCTAAACACCCTTAATAAAACTCATAATTTTTAAAAAATACAAGCTACCGAACTCTAAATAAAGTCAGCCAAACACATTAATAGTCACCAACGTACGTCATACTCACTGTGATTCACTCAAAAACTATTCTCGGATATTCAAGTAAGATGTAAGTATGTAACTCCTGTACATTATTCATTAATTGTTCGACTATAAATTATTTAATGGAAATTCGTTACCCGCCTTGTGATCATCAAATACAAACCAAGCCGCAAGTATTTTCAAAGGAATGTCTACAACCAGAAACAAAACTAAACGTATCCTACATGATCCCAAATTTTCTATTCAGTCTTCACAACTTGGTCCGAGAATGTAAAATAAAGGTAAAATAAGAACTAACTAATTATGAACACAAATATTTGTAGACAATAATGCTCGTGATTAAGTTGGAGCATACACGCACAGACTATTAATTTCACTGTTTGAGAGAACTGTCACCTTGAACACAATGACAATATTTATGAAAGCTCTAATGTAGTTTTTAGAGACTTAAACGTCTCCTTCATTGTAATAAATAGGTTACACGTACCCATGCTGCTCAAAAGTCGTGCATGTGATGACCCTGTATTGTCATTAAAGTTATATCAGGCATGGAATTTTTGTTCTGACTCTGGCGATTCTTTTGAATAAATTTGATTATATCCTCCTTTGTTTCGTCGCCATTATATGATAATAATGTACCATTTGCAGCTTTAAGGTAGAGTGTGTCGCAATCCATAATATCAAACATTTCTCTGGGGATGTCATTTGTTGTTATATCCTGGATTGAGTTTAAGACAAGGGTAAAGTTAAACACGAAAGCGAAAGTTTTTGCATACAAACTATATGTAATGTAATACTCCTAGAAAATAAATTAAAGTGACGCCCAAAAGGACCAATCATAAGCCGTCCCCCACCCGGCATGGAGCAACCCCTTCTCACTGCGGGAGCAGCTCGATGTTGGGTGTAACAGGATAATTAACAACTAAGTAAACCCCTTTTAAGATGTTGTGTGTAACAGGATCACTAAAACAGTGTAACAGGATAATTAACAACTAAGTAAACCCCTTTTAAGATGTTGTTTGTAACAGGATCACTAAAACATAAGAAACATTGTATTATCTATTCATGTTTTTGAGATTTCACCAAGGGTGGCCGGGAATGTCTAAGTAGAGGAGGCATGTACCACAATCAAATGAAGTTTTCAGGCGGATGCATAATTTAAATGAAATTATATAACTTTTGTAACTATTTGAATGCCTAAATTAAAAATAATTTTAGAAGTATTAGGTTTGCTTAAAGGTGGCAAAATAGATGGGTTGGGTCGGGTCGGGTTTGGGTCACGGGTCTAAATGGATTTTGGTCCAGTCGATAATATTTTTTTTTGAGTGAAAGATGAATATATACATATATATATATACATATATATATATATATATATATATACATGTATATATGTGTATATGTATATGTATATGTATATATATATATGTGTGTAGGTATGTATGTATATATGTATATGTATATACGTATATATACACGTATATATGTATATGTATACACGTATATATGTGTATATGTATATGTATATATATATGTATATATATATATATATATATATATATATATATATATATACTCTCTCCGTCTCAAAATAATTGTCAGGAGACAAAAAACACAAAGTTTAATAAAAGTGGGGTCACTTTATTTCTCAACCACTCAAATAGAATATTCTCTTATTAAATTCTCTAATTTTTACTAAAAGGGGAAAATGGACAATTTTTTTGAGACGTCCATTTTAGGAAATATGGACAATTAATTTGAGACGGATATAGTATATATATATATATATATATATATATATATATAATTTAACCCGCTATACCCATTGGGTAATTATTATATAATTGCACTTTCTATCAAATACCAAATTAGATCATCTATAATATTTAAGGAGACCCAACTTGGCCCATCCCCTACTAGAAATTCTTTTAATTTTGTGTTAAAACACCATTTAATAAGAAAGACTTGATCACTTAGACAAGCATAGCCAGCTTAAAATAACAGAAAGTTACCAGCCTTGCAATCATTATATCATCATCATTTTCAAATAAAACCGCCAGCTCTGGTATGAATGGAGCGAAATTTCTATATCTCCAACAAGTTGGTACATCGATGTCTAGCAGAACTGCATTAATAAAAAATATGGACTAAGCACCTCAAAAAATAGCACAAGTAAAAGAAGAAGAGACAAGTTCGTGGTATCTAAATGATGTGGTGTTTAAAACAAATCTCTAAAATCACAGGCCCCGTGAGAAAACCGCTCCTTGTAACTTCTACTTACATTAATGGCTAGTGGTATAAGTTTTTACATTGGGTTCAGATCATAAACTAACTTTATGGTCTGATCCAATATTGCCCCATTTAGGAGCTTATGATTCAGACATTTTCTTTAGGTTTGGACTATAACACTCCTGTTAAAGTTGGTGCAAAAATTATCACTCATGCACAACTACTCAAGAATACTTAGTTAAAAACAAATCACAAACCGTTCTTTTTCGAGTTCAAAACCATGTCTTGAAGGCTATCAGCTACCACCACCTTTAAAGGCTCGTCGTTAGTTTCAGGGATTGGCTGTGACTTATAAAATGGTTTTAGCTTTCCCTCCTATACAAATGTAACAAAGAAGAGAATATACTTTAAAATTCGGAAGCGCACAGAGCATATATGTTTAAATAAATGTCTTACAATTCAATAAGGTCAAAGGAACGACCTTTCAACATTAAGACTAATATGATTTTTATTTAGCAGTTTTACAAAAGTATAGTAACTGGGTCAAGGTTTTAGGCGAAACAAATCCCATATCAGTAAGCCTCATGTCTGAACTCAAAAGTTTGTATATCTTCATTACACAAAACTCATGAAACTGAACTTTTTTTCCTTCTCATATAGTTCAAATGTTGAAAGAAAAGCACTGTTGTATTCCATCCAATTTGTCATATCTAGCTATGACAAGTGCAACATTAACACTGAAGCAATTGTTAAGGATAAAAATCAGATATCGATCTTGTGGTCTGTTACATCTTGGTAATGCAATTGATTTGGGTTCACAAGGATTCCCTTTTTGTTATCATCAACGGAGGGCATGTCACAGGTTTGACTAAAGTCACATCTTTTATAAGTATACGGTTCTACCAAATGTTGCTGAGATATACATATATAAGACATATAGAGTAATGTATTCTGTGCATTGCCAGGGTATTACCTTAAAATCATTTAACCAAGGAGCAATATCGTCTGGCCTTAGATTTGGTTTCATGTAGCTTGAACCACGATAGCTGTGTATGATTATGAGGGGTACTTGATCAAATCTGAGCCCGGAATACTGTTCACACAAGTGATTACACATGCTTAACTTATTAAGTTATACTGTAGTACAAACCATCTTTCTTAAGAAAATACAATACATAAAAGCGCTATGCTTCCTAAGAATGTGCTATATTGGATAAAATACTGAAATATAGATTCTCATACAGAACTATCGCACTGTGGTCAGTTTAGTCCAAAATCGATATATCGAATTAATAGTAATCTTCTCGTCGTTTTTTCCGAGGAATATTGGTTCTTTATATTCTTTTTCCACACAAAAACTAATGATGGTATGAAAGTTTGATCACTCAAATGAAAAAGTTATAACGAATGTATCGAGAAGAGAACTAACCTTGAGGTCATCGTCATTGGTCCTTGCATTGCCCAAGAGGAACCTTACTCCTTTGCATTTATATAAAGGAGCAATATTGTGATATTTACTCTTGAAAACATCAAAATCGTCATTCTCGAAGTCCAGATATAGCAATGCCTGCAAAAAATCAATAACTATTTCAAGTGTGTAATAATTTGTTATTCCATTTCCAGAAGTATAAAGAGAAGTAATGTAGTTTCTTATTATAATGGGACCAAACTGATTAGGATCCTAGAAACAACCATGGATGCAGAAAAATTACTGATTCACTCAAATCGTTCATATGATTTATTGTCTCCTGCCTTACTACTGTGCGTAATATTTAACATCCTAATACAAGGTGAGTCACATGGCTCAGGAAATAGATCTTGCATAGGAACGAGAAGCTATCAGTTGTTTCCTTCCCTTTCAAGAGACTACGTTCCCACCAAGATATTAAAAAATAAGTGCTGTGTCATTGTAAAAGAAATAATTTGATCATCTACTTGAGAGCTTTTGATGTTCTAAATGCATCTAGTTCAGCATAGAAATTGAAGGTTACGCAAGTAATGTGAGTTATTGTAAACCTGTTCATCAGACAGTTGGGATAGCCATTCCTTGATCTTAGGTGGGCTGCTGTAATCAACAATAGTCACTAGTGGAATGCTAGCCTCTATAATGAAATTCATCATGTCACGAACATGAAAATTCTGCATATTCGTTAGAATACATCAACAAGAGTAAATAAAGTACAAACTCAATCTGAGACTACAAATGAAAATAATAAGATATTGTGATACCTGGGAGTCAACATATAGTTCATCGTATGGTTTCAGTAACCTAAATGTTGGTACTGTTAAAGGTGATTCACCCCTAGGAAGGAGACTGGCATCAGTTGTGTGAAAAAAATCGTAGTCCCAAGATTCCCATAGCACCTGATTAGCTATGGCAGTAAAATTCTCGAATTCCTCCCCTGAAAATGTAGGAAATATTCCAACCTAAACAAATTATCAAATACCATCTTAGGTTACTAGTAGGTTACCCGAAAAGAACTTATAGGGATTATATAAAATCAGACTGAACAGACTTACGATTGAGATCTTTTCATCATCAATAAGAGCCAGAGCTTCGCTAGCAGTTTTTATTTCTATCGATGGAGGACTTATGAGTCGTTCAAGGGTTGTTACAAGACCATCAGCGTCTCTAGGACCTACATAGTAATGGAAGTCTCTTCCACCATTTTGTAAGATCACAATAGGGTAACCGGTTATCTCAAATTTAAAAATTTCATGGGAAATTTCTTTATTCTCTTGTGCACTACCATCAATTTTTGCCATAACAATTGGAGACTCATGAGTACTCAACACCCATGCAGCCTTTTCATACTACACATCAGATAAATGTTTCCATGAAAAACTCATCGATATAACTGGATTGTGTTCAAAATTTGAGACTGTAAATGGGGAATATGATTGTTATGCTTCAAAGAAGAATGAATAAGTTAAGTACCTCTGGCTCAAGCTCCTCAGCAAATTTGCATATGAATCTATTGATATTCTCACTGGAAGACCAGGAAAAAGTACCCGTGAGAGGTCAATAGAAACCAATATGCAACACAGATTTAAATCAAATAGCTAATAACACAGTTTGGACTTACGTCGACAAACTACGCAGCGTATATGCAAAGTTCATAGGCAATATTATATGTGCATGCAACAGCCCAAAAAAGTTACCCACATTGGTTTACTATATATCCACTGATCTATCTGGTATTACATAGCTAGACTTTGACTTGTGTGGTCTACTTTGTCATTCACCAAATCCAGAAGGACATGGTTTCTATAATTCTATTTCATTTTAAATATAAAAAGTTGTCCTTTTTAATTAGCACTTTCTGAAACAACTTAATACCATTCTCTTGTTTTTACTCAAATCTTAGCAAAACATTTCATTAGTTTGACATACTCATTGACTTTAAATGGTAAGAGAACTTTACTAATAATCCATAAACATTATGAATTTATGATCAATTTAAAGTAAAGTAAATTTTAAGAAATAAAACATGACTGACTGACCATGGAGCATAAAACTGAAGAACAAGGAAGTTGTGATCAGAAACAACTTGAGTGAAATTAGAATGATCTAAAGTCAATACATATTCTCCTTGTATTTGCAAATATGCTGCATTGACAGCACAAGATGTGATGATGAATGATGTTAACAAAATGATACCAGCAAACAACTCTTCACTCCTGCAACAAAGTCTCCTCACCATTCTTGTTATCTTGTTACTGTATCTCTCATTGTCAAATTGTTTTGGCTTATTTGTTTGCTCCAAGGTTTGACTTTTTAACATGTTAGAATCCAATAGAACGAATCTTGCTTAAAATATTCACTCATTGGTTTGATTCATTCTACACCTGTTTTCATTTACGAGAAAAGTTCATTTATGGACTAGTTTTTTTTTTTACATATCAAGGATAAATCCTCATCATCCATTTAGTTTGATCTAATGGTGGGGATTAACCTAAGATTAAACATGAAAACCTAAGTCCATGTTTTTTTTTTCCTTTTTCTTTGTCTTTTTTATTATTCACTTTATTTATTTATTTCTTTCTTTTTATTTTCTTTTTTTTTTCTTTTTTTTTTTCTTTTTTTTTTTTTTTCCAATTAAGGTTATATACTTTTTCCTTTATGCTTTTTTTTTTTTTTTTTTTTTTTTTTTTTTTTTTTTTTTTTTTTCTAATTCACGTTTTTTTTTCTTTTTTTTTTTAAAAATAAGTCAAGCTTTTCTTTTTCAAATAAATTCACGATTTTTTCTCACTTTATTACGTTTTCGTCCGTTTTTGTCTGTTTTCACATGATTATATACGTTTTCAGACGTTTTTGTCCGTTTTCGGACGTTTTTTTTACCGTTTTTATACGTTTTCGTCTGTTCAGACGTTTTTGTTCGTTATTATACGTTTTCGTCTGTTTTCAGACGTTTTAATCCGTTTTCGACAGTTTTTATATGTTTTCAGACATTTTTGTCCATTTTCATAGGTTTTCATCAATTTTTATACATTTTTGTCCGTTTTCAGACGTTTTCATCCGTTTTTATACGTTTTTGTCCGTTTTCATATGTTTATATACGTTTTCGTCCGTTTTCATCCATTTTTACACGATTTCATCCATTTTTATACGTTTTCATCCGGTTTCATATGTTTACATTTGTTTCCATCTGATTTCATACGTTTTCTTCCATTTTTTTATGTTTTCGTCCGTTTTTAGACGTTTTCGTCCTTTTTCCTACATATTCGTCTGTTTTCTTACATTTTCGTTCATTTTCATAGGTTTTCGTCCGTTTTTCAATTTTTCTGGCCAATTTTAGACGTTTTCATACGTTTCTGAATATCACAAGTGATATTCGGTGATACTCAGACGTTTTTGTCTGTTTTCATCCATTTTTGTATATTTTTGTCTGTTTTCAAACGTTTTCGTCTATTTTCATACGTTTCGGCAGTATTTATACGCTTTCAGACGTTTTTATCTGCTTTCAAACGTTTTCATCAATTTTTTACGTTATCATCTGTTTTCAAACGTTTTCGTCTATTTTTATATGCTTTCATCCATTTTTATCTATTTTCATACGTTTATAAACATTTTCGTCCGTTTTTATGTATTTTTGTCTGTTTTCAGACGCTTTCGTCTGTTTTCATACTTTTCAGCAGTTTTTATACGTTTTTGTCCGTTTTCATCAAATTTTCATACTTTTTTGTCCCTTTCCAGGCGTGTTTTTACGCTTTCATACGTATTCGTTCGTTTTCATATATTTTCGTCTGTTTTAATACGTTTCTGAATATCACAATTGATATTCTTAATATCACAAGTGATTTTCTTTGATATTCAAAATATCACTTGTGATATTAATAATATCAATTGTGATATTCAGAAACGTATGAAAATGAAAGAAAACGTATGAAAACGAACAAAACAGAAGAAAACGTAAGAAAGTGAAAAAAAACACGAATTAAAAAAATGTGAAAATCACTTATAATATTCTGAATAACACTTGTAATTTTCTTAATATCACTTTTGATATTCAGAATATCACTTGTAATTTTCATTTTACAAAACATTAGTTGAACATCACTTGTGATATTCGGAATATCACTTGTGATTTTCTGAATATCACAAGTGATTTTCAACTAATGTTTTGTAACATAAAAATCACAAGTGATAATCTGAATATCACAAGTGATATTCAGAAAATTACAGGTGATATTCATGTTACAAAACGTTAGTTGAAAATCACGTGTGATATTTAGAATATCACTTGTGATTTTTATGTTACAAAATATTAGTTGAAAATCACTTGTGATCTTCAGAATATCACTTGTAATATTTAGAATATCACTTGTGAATTTCATGTTACATAACAATTGTTGAAAATCACTTGTGATATTCAGAATATCACTTGTGATATTCAAAATGTCACTTTTGAAAAAACGTGAATTAAAAAAAGCGTGAAATCACTTGTAATATTCTGAATATCACTTGTGATTTATATTCAGAATATCACTTTTGATATTCAGAATATCACTTGCGATATTCTGAATATCACTTGCGATTTTCATGTCACAGAACATTTGTTGAAAATCACTTGTGATATTCAGAATATCACTTACGATATTCAGATATCACTTGCAATATTTTGAATATCACTTGCGATATTCTGAATATCACTTGTGATTTTCATGTTACAGAATGTTAAAAATCACTTGTGATATTCAATATCACTCACGATATTCTCACAAGTGATATTCTGATAATCACAGTATATCACTTGTGATATTCAGAAAGGTATGAAAACGTTTGAAAACATTTAAAAACGAACGAAAATGAATGAAAACGGACGAAAACGTATGAAAACGGACGAAAATGAATGAAAACAGATGAAAACGTATAAAAATGGATGAAAACGTATAAAAACGGACGAAAACGTATGAAAACGGACGAAAACATATGAAAACGGATGAAAACGTATGAAAATGGACAAAAACGTAAGAAAGCGGGCGAATATATATGAAAACGGACGAAAACGTATGAAAACGGGCGAAAACGTATGAAAAAATTCAAAAATAGATGAAAACGTAAGAAAACGGATGAATATATATATATATATATATATATATATATATATATATATATATATATATATATATGAAAACGGACGAAAACGTATGAAAACGGGCAAAAACGTAAGAAAACAGACGAAAACGTATGAAAAAAATTCGAAAACAGATGAAAACGTAAGAAAACTAACGAAAACGTATAAAAACGGACAAAAATGTATTAAAATGGACGAAACGTATGAAAGCGGGTGAAAACGTAAGAAAACAGACGAAAACGTATGAAAACGAGCGAAAACGTAAGAAAACAGACGAAAACGTATGAAAACGGACGAAAATGTATGAAAACGAACGAAAACGTAAGAAAACTGACGAAAACATAAAAAACCGACGAATATGTATGAAAAACGAAAAAAAACGTAAAAAAAACGCAATAAATAAATAAATAAATAAATTGAATTAAAGAAAAAAACGTGAAGTTAGAAAAAAAGAAGAAAAAAATGGAATAAAAAAAGAAAGAAAAGTAATAAGGAAAAAAAATGAATAAATAAGATAGACAAAAAGGACAAGAAAAAAAAAACATGGACTTAGGTTGTCTTATTAAATCTTAGGTTAATCCCCACCATTAGATCAAACTAGATGAATGGTGAGGATTTGTCCCTTAGTTTGTAACAAAAACTTAGTTTATAAAATAACTCACTCTTTCATTTACCTTTTCAAATCGAATTACTTTTTTTATTTTATTATTTTTTTTCTCTTTCTTTTTATCATCATCATCCATTCCATGTTTCAAAACTTAAAGAGCATTTGGTTTGACACTTTGGTTTGGATTGATGTTGACAGGACACTAATTAAATGTTTCGTTCATTCTTTTTATTAAAAGAATCATTGTTTGGATTCAAATTTAATAGTCTACCAATTTGGTGGTTTTGGGTGGGATTCATTTTTTTGTGAGTCTTTTTCTATCTCTCTATGCATGTGAGACCTATAGTATATTTTATCATACTTTTTATTTCTTTTACTATTTGATAATAGTTTTAACTTATAATTTATTATAACATATATTTAATTAAAATATAATTTTTCTCTCCTAAACCTACTTCAAATCTAAATCCGATACCAAATCTAAATTCTAATTCAAACGCATCTGTAAATGATGCGTGGGAATCGCAACAGGCTTTACCTCTCTAGGGATCTCGAGAAGCTTACAACCCCCACCAGGCAGTGTACCTGATCGTAGTAGTATAGTATAGTGACAAGTACCGGGGGATTGATCGTTCAGCTTAGGAATAGTGTCGCTAGGATTAGAAAGCCTAAATACTAGTTCTAAAGGTGAGGGATGATTCTTTTTGTGTTTTTATATTTTTTAGAAAGCAAATTAAAATATCGGGTTTTGGAAGAGTGGGCGGAATTAGTTGCTATTCAACTAACCCAATACTAAGATGCAATCAAAATAAAATACTAGAAATGAAAATAAACTAATTTATACTAAGGTTGTGAGCAGTAATTGGAGAAAATGTGTTTACTTAGATTTCATTACTCCCTAGATATCTTTTACACGTTAATTACTTGTTATAATTGCATGGATGACGGATCGTATTCCTTAATACCATTCATGGGGTGGCACACATAACTCCCCAATTCTATGAGCTCTTATCTCCTCCTACACCATGCCCAGCACAACTATAGGGATTGTAAACAGTTGCTCATGCATTAAATACAACCAATAAAGACCTAGTGCGCGTTGGTTCATGTTTCTTAAGACGTTCAAGCATGTTACCAATTGGAGATCTGCCAGTTTTCTTAAGCCTAACATATAAATCATTCATCCACAACAAGAATAAACAAGTAATCAACACATAATCAATATCTAGGTTTCATTAGATCTAAGCAAATACAAAAGAGATCTAGCCTAGCATGATAGAATTAAGATAAGAACATGATATAGACAACCAACACATAGACATATTGATTGAATTAGAAGAACACTTATCTTGATTAATCATGCAAGGTATCAAGGGGTTGGAACCCTTGAAAAACCTGTAAAGTTACACCAAAATCGTACTTAGGGTTTCTCCCAAAACTTCTCTCCTTAAATGTGAAAAATTAGAAAACTATATATAGAAAAATAGGTTTGACGGCGTCAAGAGTAATCTTGTGACGCCGTCACCTCGCCGCCAAAACTCTCCTCGGACTGCCTAGATCTACTTCTGACGCCGTCAAGACTTATATGTTTCCAGGCCGTCATGACTCTTTTACTCTTGACGCCCTTCCCACGTGACGCCGTCAAAACTCTTCTGGGTCGTCATGGAAATTTGTGAAATTTTCTCTTGACGCCGTCAAGGATTTGCTCTTGACGCCGTCACCTACTGTTCCCAGCATGGAAAATTAAGACTTTGGCGTTTTCTTCACTTTTATGCTCCAAAAACGTCCGAATTGCTTCCTTTTCCAGATTTCACTCCCAAAGTACCTAAAATCACAAAAGGAACGATTTAGGGCAATATTTGATCAAATAAATTCGGATTCGGGCTTAAATGACCCCCTAAAAACGGATCATTTTTTGCCTCATCATATACCCTTACACTTGAGATTTGCTTGTCCTCAAGCAAATGCGCTTTTATTCTACTCAAAAGACAAGTTAGGGGTCATTTAACACCAATATAAAAGTAATTACAACAAATAATCGTTCCACTAAAGACCAATAGACAAGCACGGAGGTCATACACAAGCACCTCACAAATAGTGTTTAGATACTCACATCTCTCGGGTGTAATAAAGTGTAAATTACAATATGGAAACGGAAGATATCTCTCACTACCTGTCATAGCAAAATAGATTACCATAGGCTTGGGAAAGGATCAAACCTCCACCACATGGCGTAAGCACCTAGGATAAACTATCAAAGAGGTCTTTTAAAGGGTTGTAACGTTAGGTGTAGGGATATGAAATACACGGTTTTGTTGGATAAAGGAAGTTTTACTGGTGGCGAGTTAACAATCTTAGTTAATTACATGTACAAGATGGCGTTGCTAAGCCAAGACTAGACTCGACTTAAGCTAATAAATGAGAAATAACAAAAACATAAAATGAACATAGAATAAAAAGGGATGGTAGTCCGTATGTTTTTTCTCTTTTTTTCTTTTTCTTGATTTTTCGATTTTTTTTTTTTTTTTTTTTTTTTTTTTTTTTTTTTTTTTTTTTTTGCATACAATCTTACCCTACCATCTAAAATAATACATAATAGGGGATGAGAATTCCCCTTACACTTGAATCTTTACATACTTTACATTTAACTAATCTAATTACTCGAATTAAGAAAATTAAAACACTTGGAGCACTTTTAAGATTAACGTACATATGGGGGTAATAAATGATGTTCTTCCCCATTACTCCATAAAACAAGTACTTACCCATGAGTCCTAATCGTCCCAAAACAATATGTACAAGGATATGACTCGACTTAGCAACCATGTAATCAATTAGATAGTTAACTTAGGGTTTAACAAATAACAATAATGCACTAAAAATGAGCGCATACACGGAAGGCTATGGCGATTTGGTTGTACATTTAAGTGGGGTGTAACAGATTCTTCCTTTAAGTAAGATGCATAAAGTTAGAAACGAAAAGATAGGCTCGGAGGGGTGTACTAGGGGTTTCGTGTACTAAAAATGAGTACAACGCTAAGGGTGTGGGAAAAATTAGTTGACTTAACTAGCCTAGTAATATGACTTAAATGGTCAAGTAATCATAATACGGGTTTAACACAAGGGTGATCCTAATGCTTCTTATCATGTAGTAAATCCTACCACACGAATGTAATCTCACTAGCGGTCTCGGGATGCATCACTAACGCAAGTTCTAGAATCTAAATGCTACCGGTACACTCATAAGCACTAATAGTGAATGCTTTTCCTATCAAATCTAAAGGCGAACCTCACATATTTGGGTGGAAAATTTTTCTGAATATACGGTTATGTGCTAGTCATACAATCTCCTATCCATGAGACGCTTGCTATGGCTAAAGTTTCACTCCTAAATGTTGTAAAAAATTTTAAATTTGGCGCTAAAATTGCACTAACAAGTATTTCTCATAGTTTTATTACACATCTACCATCAAACAAAACAAACTCAAGCGAAAGTGCATATGTAAGGTATCATCTTTTTACCCTCCCCTTACACTTAAGATGAACATTGTCCCCAATGTTCAAGTAAAGAATGTAAAAGCGAAAAAGTAAAGAGAATGAAATCAAATACTCCCCTGATTCGCTCGGTATGGATAATAGGATGGCCAGGTTAAATCTTCCTCCAAGAAAATGAACAATCAAAGCTTCCCTTCCAGAATATAAATCATCTTCTTGTCATACATAACCTGTAAAACCTGACAAAATAGACAAGACAACCTCGCGTAAAATCGGCGGCATCCTATATAAGTTTCTAAATCCTAGAAAACAAGATAAGATATAATGCTTGTGGAATGAAGTTTGCAGATCTCCTGGAGATTATAAAACTTAATAATTCACAAAAACCATAAGACTCCGTTAGAAAAACAAAACTGGTAAAATTTCCAGATTTTTAACTCCTGACGCCGTCAAGAGTAAAACCCTGACGCCGTCAGAATGGACCTGCAGAAATTCTTATGTTAAGTTTCCAGAAAATTTCTGGAAAAACTTGGTCCTACTTCCTGGAAAATCCTGCAAAACTTCATTATGACTCAATACAAGCATTTGACTCTAACAAATACGAATATACATGTTCATTTATTATTGTGGAGAATCATGATCGGTTTGTTTCTTAAAAACATATTTGGGGTTTCCCCTTACACTTATCTTTTGCAAAAATACTTCTAGGTGGAGTTAAGACTAAGCCAAAACAACAAAGTAAAGTATTTCCACATTTTAATTTAGAAACATGATTAACCAACAATAAAAATAAAGCATGCATACGGAAGCAAATAACAATCAAACAAATAAAATCACACAAAACATGGGTTGCCTCCCAAGAAGCGCTTTTCTTTATTTACGAGTCTTGTAGCTAGACTCAAGCTCATGGGTTACTACGTGACTTCATCATCAAACGTCACATCCTCCTCACTAATCATTTCATTGTTATTTTCTTGGTAGTGTTTTACACGTTGTATGTTAACCGTGAATTCCCTACCTTCATCATCTATTAACACTACCGCTCCAAATTTAGAAGAGTTCTTTACCGTGAACGGTCCATACCATCTAGACTTAAGTTTTCCCGGAAATAATCTCAACCGAGAATTGTATAATAGGACTTTGTCCCCCTCTGAAAATTCTTTGGGTTTCTTAATTCTCTGGTCATGCCATCTTTTAGCTCTTTCTTTATATGTGATGGAGGATTCGTAGGCTTCTAGTCTAAGCTCATCAAGCTCGTGTAATTGCAAAAACCTATTATTTCCAGCAGTTGTGTAATCTAAGTTGCATGCCTTAAGCGCCCAATAAGCCTTGTGTTCTAATTCTACCGGTAAGTGACATGCCTTACCATACACCATGCGGAATGGGGTTGTTCCAATAGGTGTTTTGTAGGCAGTTCGGAATGCCCATAAGGCTTCGTCGAGTTTAAATGACCAGTCCTTTCTGTTTTGACTAACCGTTTTTTCAAGTATTCTTTTAATAGCTCTATTGGTGTTTTCGACTTGGCCATTGGTCTGTGGATGATAGGCGGTGGAGAATCGATGGGGTACTCCATACCTCTTCATGACCTTTTCCATTTGTGCATTGCAAAAATGTGTTCCCCTATCACTGATGAGAGCTTTCGGAATCCCGAATCTTGCGAAAAGCTTTTTCAGGAAATGAATGACTACTCTTGCATCATTGGTCCTAAGGGCTTGTACCTCAACCCATTTTGAAACATAGTCAATGGCGACTAAGATGTACTCGTTTCCCCCTGAGGATGGAAAGGGTCCCATGAAGTCAATCCCCCAAACATCGAATACCTCACAAACTTGTATAAAGTTCTGAGGTGCTTCATCCCTATGTGATATATTTCCGGCTCGTTGACATGCATCGCACGCCTGCACCATTTCTTTTACATCCCGTAAAATTGTGGGCCAATAGAATCCCGCATCGAGAATCTTTCGGGCGGTAACGTTTATCCCATGATGCCCGCCAGAGGGACCAGAGTGACATTCCCTCATAATCTTTATTGCCTCATTTTCCGAAACACAACGCCTTATAATGTGGTCAGGACACCTTCGGAATAAAAAGGGTTCATCCCAGAAGTAGTACTTTAGCTGGGAAAAGAACCTCTTCCTTTCGTACTTAGTCAGGTGTTCAGGAACGAGTCTACTTGCGAGGTAATTGGCAAAATCGGCGTACCACGGCTCCGAGTCGCTTACTAACATGAGTTGTTCGTCAGGAAATGAATCCCTAATCTCACTTCTATCGTGCTCATCCAAGGGGTTCTCGAGACGAGATAGATGATCTGCGACCAGATTTTCTGCTCCCCTCTTATCACGAATCTCAACATCGAATTCTTGTAGCAACAAGATCCACCGAATTAGTCGTGGCTTAGCATCCTGCTTCGCGAAGAGATATCTAAGAGCCGAGTGATCAGTGAAGACGAATGTTTTTGAAAGGACAAGATATTGTCGGAATTTGTCGAATGCAAATACTACGGCCAATAGTTCTTTTTCGGTGGTGGAGTAGTTCTCTTGAGCGGGATTCATGGTTTTGCTAGCGTAGTAAATAGGTTGGAAAATCTTGTCGCGTCGTTGACCTAATACAGCCCCGACAGCGAAGTCGCTAGCGTCACACATGATTTCGAATGGTAACTCCCAGTTGGGTGTGATCATGATTGGAGCTTGAGTCAGTTCCCTTTTTAAGAGATCGAATGCATCCTTGCATTCTTGGGAAAAATCGAACGGAGCATCCTTCACAAGTAATTGAGTCATTGGCCGAGCGATTTTGGAGAAATCTTTGATGAATCTCCGGTAAAACCCGGCATGCCCCAAGAAGCTGCGTATTGCTTTGACAGTCGTGGGGTATGGTAACTTAGATATAGCTTCAACCTTAGCTTGGTCTACCTCTATTCCATTTCCTGAGATCTTATGTCCCAACACAATCCCTTCCTTCACCATGAAATGACATTTTTCCCAGTTTAGCACCAAGTTGGTTTCTTCGCACCGTTTAAGCATCTTTTCTAGATTAGCAAGACAGCGGTCGAAGGAGTTCCCGAAGACTGAAAAGTCATCCATGAACACTTCCATGCTGTCTTCCATGAGTTCGTGAAAGATTGCGGTCATGCATCGCTGGAAAGTGGCGGGGGCATTACATAGCCCAAAAGGCATCCTTTTGTAGGCGAATGTTCCATACGGGCAGGTAAACGTGGTCTTTTCTTGGTCCTCAGGTGCTATGGGAATCTGAAAATATCCAGAGAATCCATCCAAGAAGCAATAGTACTCGTGTCTAGATAATCTTTCCAACATCTGATCAATGAACGGTAAGGGAAAGTGATCTTTCCTTGTGGCATCATTGAGCTTTCGATAGTCGATGCATACCCGCCATCCAGTGACAGTTCTCTGGGGCACCATCTCACCCTTGTCATTCTTTACTACAGTCATTCCACCCTTTTTAGGTACAACCTGTACAGGACTGACCCATGGGCTATCCGAGATCGGGTAAATCAATCCTGCATCTAAAAGTTTTATGACTTCTTTCTTTACCACTTCCTTAATGTTAGGGTTCACGCGCCTCTGGGGCTGCACGGTAGGTTTATAATCCTCTTCCATGAGAATCTTATGTGTGCAGATGCAAGCACCCCCTTGTATTTTTTTAGGACCTCTAAGAGTTTAACTTTTTGTTCATGTTCCAAGGAGGAGTTTATGATTACCGGGAGTTGACTTTCTCCCTGAAGAAAGGCATACTCCAAATGGTTAGGGAGCTCTTTAAGATCTACGTCAGGGGGCTCGATAATAGAAGGTTTGAGTTTGTTTTCGGGCTTTCTGAGCTCGAGCTGTTCCGTTGCCTCTTGCCTGGGGTAGAAGGAGACTGCATTAACATCCTCCATCTTTTCTACCTCTGTCAAAGGCAGAAAGCCTTTGTCACGTAGCCAGCCTTCATCGATCCGTTCATCGACACAACTATCAATGACATCTGTGAGTTCATCTACTTCCCCGATAAAATAGAGCCGGTTGGCTGCTTCGAGGGAGAGGTCCATAGAATCCTTAATGTCGAAGGTTGTGCTATTGTCTCCCACTCGTAATGTTAATTTGCCATCGTAGACATCAATGACAGCACGAGCGGTAGCAAGAAATGGTCTACCTAAGATGATGGGTACCAAGTCATCCTCCTCCATATCTAGGATTACGAAGTCAACCGGGAATTTGAATTTCCCAACTTTGACCAGCACATTCTCGCATATCCCTACGGGGTACTTGACCGATCTATCGGCTAGTTGGATGTTCATACGGGTAGGCTTCAATCCAGTGTATCCTAGTCTACGGAACATAGAGTGGGGCGTGAGATTTATACTTGCTCCTAAATCAGCAAGAGCATTCTTGATTGATAAAGGTCCTATAGAGCAAGGCAGTGTGAAGCTGCCCGGATCGTCTACCTTCTTTGGTAGCCCTCGATGGGTTACCACTGAGCATTCTTCCCTCAGGGTTACAAGACCCTCGAGTTTCTTCCTATTAGCGAGTAGTTTTTTGAAGTATGTGCTATACTTTGGCATGTGATAGCAAGCATCAAGGAGAGGTATGGTGACGACTGAGTCTTTTAGGTATGACAAGAACCTTTTGTTATCATTCTCAGTTTTCTGGTTCCTCAATCGGGATGGGAATGGGATTCTCACAGGTTGGTTAGGCAGGGCTGATGGGGAAGGGGTCGTCACAGGCAGTTGGTCTGGGGTGCCAACGCCGACATCCTGCTCCTCCTCCCCAGGTTTGTCTGGATCGAGGGTGATGGGGGACGAGTTCGGGTAAGGAGGGTCCTTGGTTGTCGTTCCAGCTCGTGTGGTTATCGCGAGCATGGGGTCTTTTTTTCTTACTAATGGCATTTGGAGATTATCTAGGGCTGAGTTAAGCTTGTTGAAAAATTCTCCAATACCCTCCTGCTGCTCGTCGAAAAGCCTATTAAGCCCTTTCATTTGCAAGTCTTTTTCTTGAGTGAAGTGACCAAGGTCATCTTCGAAATTGCTCCTGATTTTGAATTCAGGGCCTTCCTCCCATTCTCTTTTCTTTACCAGATTTCCCCAAAGGGTGTAATCGTCATTTTGGTAAAAAGGCAAAAGGGAGGGATCAGCATAAATGTCCCCTCCTGACAAGCATGCATGTTCAGTTGTGGTTGCCCCTTCACATTCTTCCACCTCATGCGGTCCCCCACAGTAATTGCAGATCAAGTAAGGATTTGACAGCTGTTTAGGTAATTGTGATCCAGATAGGAATTCCACTCTCTTGTGAATTTTTCTCAACCGATCCGAGGTGATTTCAGAAATGCTAACAGTCGACTCAGTTTCATCCCAAGTGTCATCCAGGTCCTGAGCATATTCTTCAATCCTATCACATCCTTCCTCGGCACTAAGATTGGCCAATCTTCCTTTTCTAGATTGGTTAATTCCGTTTCGGTCTTTAGAGGAGATATTATCGTAGAAGATTTGGACCAAGAGCCAAAGCTCAATGCCATGATGGGGAACTTGTCTTATTAAATCTTTGAATCTAGTCCACGATCTATGGAAGGGTTCATCCTTCCCCTTCCGGAAATGGAGGATCCTATCTCTAAATGCTGAGGTTTTTCCAGGTGGAAAGAACTTTTCATAGAACTTGGATATGAGTTGCTCCCATGTGAAAATGGATTCGGAAGGGAGTTTGTCATACCATTCCTGGGCTTTTTCATATAAGGTGAAAGGAAAGAATCGCAATCGGGATGTGTTTCTAGTAGCCCCATCCGTATGGATGGTGTCTACTATTTTCAGGAAGTCCTTGATGTGTTGGATTGGATTTTCCCCATCTAGTCCGTGAAATTTACACACTTTTGACAAGCCAAACATCGTTTGCGTGCAAGACCTCGTTGGTGTGTTCGTTTGGGTAGACAATGGCGTTTGAGAAGCCACGAGAGGTTGGGGAGGAGTAGTCTTTGAGACGCTTAGGAATGGGGGTTGCGGGAGTACTAGTGTCGTCGTTGGGTTGGGAGCTAGGGGTTGAGACATGGTTTTCTGAATTTTCTTCAGAGAGAGGTGCATCAAAATCGATGGCAACGCTGGATGGTTCAGAAGTTGAGCGATATTGTCTCAATCTATGCAGTTCTCTTTCGGGTTCCGCATAAGGCAAGACAAGGTTTCGAGTGGAACTACGACTCCTAGTGATCCTAAGGTTAAGGGATTCGTCATTTGCCATGATGGCAAGTGGTGAAGAGTTACGAACAAAAGCACGAAGAAATAAGATAGACTAAAGAAGACCTAAAAATAAAAATAAAATCTTACCAGAAAGGAATCTAGCAAGTAGACCTAATAAAAAGAAATTCTAACCTAGACAATAACTATTCCCCGGGCTGCGACGCCAAAAACTTGATGCGTGGGAATCGCAACAGGCTTTACCTCTCGAGGGATCTCGAGAAGCTTACAACCCCCACCAGGCAGTGTACCTGATCGTTGTAGTATAGTATAGTGACAAGTACCGGGGGATTGATCGTTCAGCTTAGGAATAGTGTCGCTAGGATTAGAAAGCTGATGAGTGTGCAAATACTCATCATTTTTGTCTTATATGAACTGCCAAAACATACAAAAAAACTCAGTAATGCATCAAAATACTGAAAATATTTCAAAATTGCGTTTTATATGTTTTAGATGCAAAATGAGCAAAAACAAATGAAAAACGCACAAAGCTTGCAAAATTGGCAGTTTCAGTCCCTCAACTTTCATAAAATTACAAAACTAGTCCCTGCATATTCAAAATATAGAAAATTATCACCAAAGGTCCTTTTGAAATCATAAGTTGTCATATTTAGTCCTTTGGTGAAAAATTAGAAAGTTTTGGAAATTTACGAAATTAGTCCCTGGAGTTTCAAATTTTGTCAGAAAAGGTCCCTGGTGGGATAATTTTGAAAGAAAAATCATTTTTTTGCCCTTGGAAAATCTAAAGTTATCAATATGGCCCTTGGGTAAAAGATTTGATAAATTTACATGTTTGGCCCCTCAACTTTGGATTTTGACAGTTTTGGTCCCCGGGATACTCAAATTTGGAAATTATTCGATTATGGTCCTTGGGAATTGATGACTTGGCAAATGAGAACCTTGGTGATATTTTGGAGATTTGGCAGAACAAACCCCTAAAAATCAGAAATGACATAAATGGTCCTTGTAGTTATTTAAGCTTAACACCATATGGACCCTTTTATTCATTTAACCCAAAACAAATAAACCCACTACTCCCTAAGCCCACCATACCCTAACCTGGCCTAAGTTACTCAAAAGCCCACCACCACACAAAAACTAATACCCCGTATTTTTTTAAAACCCGGTCAAACCCAGGTTTGACCCTCCACCTTCACCTCCCACATGTCTGCAACACCCCTGACACACTTCACCTCCCATCACTCCAACTCACCTTCCCAGTCCTTGTCCCCCCCCTCCAAACACAACCCTCCAAAACCAATTATAACACAAGAACTCCACAAGCAATCCTATTAACTGCCAAGTTATATTTTCCCGCCAAAACATAATCAAACAGCCAAGATCACTTGTACTCATCCAATGGTCCACATTGTAAGTGGGAAATGCTCAGGAAGACCTATATAAGTCAAGGAGAGAAGCAGAAGCATAGCAGCTAATTTTTATTATTTTTATTTTAGTGTAATTTAGGACATGATGTAATTTAAATTATTGTAAACCTTTAAATTAAGTCTTATAATATCTGTCTCAGTACTCAATTTTTTTTTAATGAAAGTATTAAGTTCTTGTAAAAGATCAGTGGTAATTCAATTTTACAAATTATAGTAAAATATCAAAGTTGTTCCAGTAGCTTTCATAAGCTTAAATAAGTTTGGTTCTGATTTGTTCAAGTTCAATATAACTCAATATAGTTGTTAGAGGGGTTAGTGATCAACAATATTTGATTCAGCTAAAAATTTCCACAAAGTCAACAAAAGTCAACCTGGGCAATATGGTATTCATGGTGGTCATATATTGATGCTAGTTCTGAGTTGGTGATTAAACCTATCTAAAAGATAGGTTTGGTGTGAAATTTTTCCTATTTCAGTTAGGACATTGGAAGTTGTAAGTCTCTTTGAACATTTTTCCAATTCAAATCTGAGTTTCATAAGTAGTGGTTTGGAATCTGTTTTACTTTCTTAATTGTTACTCACTTGCTTCTGATCATATTATAATCTAGTTTGAGAGCTTGTTTGATTGCTTTATGTTAAATTTGTAAAGTACTATTTCATCCTGCTATTTCTCAATCAAGTTTATGATTCTTGGCATTTGTTGTTTAAAGTCACTTGTTACTGCCCATTTGCATTAGATTATTGCTCAGTACCTAGGTTTTATTAGTAATAGTGGGTGGTTTAGCTTGAATAAATGAGTAATAGTGTAATTTGTCTAGTATAGGGGTGTTTGGCACAAGTATGTACCCTGAGAGTTAGGGTGAATCTGTTGTTTTTCTTTGTTTCCACAAGTTACTTTAGTCCCTATTAGCTCATTTAGGTCATTAAACCAAGTCCTCAAAAGCAGAAAAGTCAAAATACCACCCAAGACCCCTTGACAGTCCACTGTTGGGTCTTGGTGAATCCAAATCTACCCAAATCAGTACTAAAGCTGTTACATTAGCTTAATATAGCCTTATATTAGTTTATTACATTAAGTTTAGTCATTAAATTAGGTCTAAAGTTCAAATTAGTCAAAGTTTTAAGTTTTCCTCAAAAGTCAAAATTTTACCTTTGTAGAAAAACCAAATGTTGCAAGATTTAGTGTGAATTTTGTAGAATGATTCAAGCTTTGAATTTTCTAGGAATGGTAGCCCCACAGTTGATCTTTTGATTCCCTTGGTTCTCATATTTTTGCCAATTTATTCTTGGTCTCCACCAACGCCCAAAGTAGGCTGCAGGCACAAGCTGTGCTCTGTCTCAGCAGCTGCACACCCACACCACCACCTTTGTGGTGGTTTTCTGGCCACCATGGTGGTCCCACAACCCCCAAATTGTTTCCTTCCATCCCCCCTCCTAGTAGAGATCATGTTTTGACCCTTGGGTTGACCTCAAACCCCCTGGGTCCCACCTGATTTGGTCACAAATCCTTGTCCCATTTTCAGTTCCAAAGCAAGGTTTCCAAGTGCTTAATTATGCCTTATTGCTTATTCTTTGGTCACAGTTAGCTTTTTCCAGCTTATACAAGTTCTAATAAGCTATTTGTACTAGAATCAAGCATTGTGGGTCCCACTTTAAGCCATTTTAGCCCAATCCCTTGTTTGGTCAATGAAAGTCAACTGTCTTCACTTTTAGCTTATTCACAGCTTATTGCTAAGTTACAAAAAGTTTGATTTCACAAAAGTTTGCTATTTTTAGATGTAAAGTAAGTTTTTAAAAGAAAAATCAAGAAAAACAAATTTAAAATTAAGTGATAATTTCTATTTAATATAATTTAATTTTAATTTTTTATTTTTAAATTTTTATTAAGTACTTAGCTTTTTTATATTTTTATTAAATTCCTCATATATTAAAGTAGTTATAATAATTTTTTCAGATTTTTATCTTTTCATTTAGTATTAATTAGAATTAATCTTAGTTTTATTAATAATTTATTAATAATTAGTTTTAAATAGCATAATTAGTTTTTATTAAGTAAAATCTAGTTTTTATATTTTTTATAGCTTTTATATGTTATAAAGTAATTTTAGAAATTTTCTTATAATTTTTACTGTTCATTTAGTATTTTTCTTAATTTAAAATAGTTTAATTAGGTAATTAGTAATTATTTAATAGAAAAACCACAAAAAGACAAAAATACTTATTTTTAATTTTAAAAGTTGTTTTTAGTTATTTTATAATTTTAGAAATTTTATTTTCACCTTTTTAGTATTTAAATTATATTGTAGTGTATTTTAGTTATTTAAGTATTAATAATAAGTATTAAATAGTTTCTAATTAATATTAAATAATTAAATAGTATAAAAAGTAATTTTAATTTTCTAAAAAGTTTCTTTTATTATTAGGATTGTGAAAATGTGATTTTCACTTTTGTAAGTATTTTATTTTACCAAAACTCGCGTTTTATTTTGTACGTCTACGTTTTATTTAAACGTCACGTACGCGTTTTTAGGTTTAAATCGTTTCTGGTTTTTCCCACTTTCTTGTCTTATTCAAATAGCTTGTTTAAGCTATTTCATTGTAGATTCCTTAGTTCAAATAACTCAAAACCCCTTTTCATCCAAATTCACCTGATCACGAAACCGTTTTGTTTACAATTCACACCTCGTCGGGACATAACGACCCGGGGAAACCTTATACTTCCGCGGAGCATTGAGCCTAAGGAGTTTGACTATGTTGACCATATCCGTGGTTGACTTTAGTTGACTGCTTTTGCCTCAATCAATTTTTGGCGCCGCTGCCGGGGAGGTGTGCGCGCTATTCTAAACGGTTTTTCTGATTAGTGATATTGGAATTCATTCCATTGTACATTTATCCATCCTTGTTCATATTTTTTCATAAAAACCCAAAAATATTTTTCCTTACCCTCTATTCATTTGATTCTACCTTCTTATACCCCTCTCATGTATAATTCTAAATGACATCTCTCGATGACGATCTCTTTGAGCAATGGGCCTTTCAGAACAAAATTGAAAAACTTATGGCCTTATCAAAAATATCGAGATGTCGTAGTGATTATGATGGACCGTCGATTCCTATCCCCTCTCCGGTTAGGGAAATGAATCAAGAAACCGAGGTGACAAAGGACCCTGTACTTCCCTCTGACGATGAAAGTGCTAAATACGTCTAACCTACGGTTGTCCAAGAACCTAAGCTCACAAATGCTCCTAAACCTTCGAGAATCAATCCTGATCTTTCACGATATAAGGTTATAGAGTCATCAAGCAAACGTACAGAGCTTAGGGCAGTGACTGAAAAGAACGACTTGCCCAATCTTCACGATTATCAAGAACCAAAACCCGAGACCATAACGGAAGTGGTGGAAATTGCTAGCTCTAAGAGCACACCACTTGTCCCACCTCCAGATTTTGTTCCTTGTGTCGGTTGTGGTGAGCCACTTTTTGGTTTGCCATGTCGTTGGTGTACATGTGTGCAATGTGGTAATGATATTCAAAACGGGAGTTGTTTGTTTTGTGGGTCGAGTAATTCATTTGCTTATGATCCTAATCAGAACTCATTCAACGACTCTTCAAATTTTTCCAATTACCCATCACATTCATACGAGCAAGAATCATATTACCCAAATTTCAATGATGCTTCGTATCAAGTTACACCAAGCCAGACTCAACAGTTTTACTGTTGTGAGTACTGTGGTGGTTCACACTACAGTTCTGATTGTCAATCAGGCAACACGCTTGTCTATGAGCAGTTTCCTGATAACAATTATGACTATAACACGTACAACCCACAGCCACATCAGTTTTACTGTTGTGAGTATTGTGGAGGTCCACACACTAGCTCTGATTGTCAAACAAGGAATCCATTTCCTTGTAACAATTACGACTATTTGTTACAAGACCCACCTCCACAGTACGATATGAATCAAGCACTTCTTCCAGAAATGCAAAATATGATGAAAATCGTTGATGAGCTTAAGGGTTTAGTTTAAGACTTTGCCCAAAGACACACTCATCAAAAATCCATGGAAGAATTGCTTGCTGAAGAGCAGGCTGCTAGAATAAATTCCCAAGATGCCTATGAAAAATCCGTGAGGGAATCCATTGCAAAAGAAAAAGCAGCCAGGTCCAGCTCTAAATTTCATTTCATTCCTGATGACAGTGATGATGATGATTCATCCAGTTCATCAGATGAAATCCCGTCAGTTGAGATTCCATCTCAACCTGCTGTTATCACACCAGAAGTTCACACTCACTCTCTGATCATGGGGGATGAGCATCTTAGCACTGTTCCTAATAAGGAATCGGACGAATTAATAAAGTCTAGTGTTGAGATCCTTGTCCCAATCCCGAGAGAGTCACAGGGGACTTTTGACCATATGTGTGATATTCCTCCTCCTCTATTCTTCCCATCTAATCATGATGAGATGTCCTCCGATTCTACTGATGACAATTCGTTATCTTGTGGAGATGTTGGTCCCTTTTACTTGGTTAACCGTAACTAAGAAGTTAAAGTAACCAAGTCTTATGACATTGAACACGGATGTAGCAAATGATTAACAATAAAGAAATATAAACAAAAGAGATAATATTTTCCAACGTTTAATTCTTTATTAGAAGTTAATCAAAAGAATCGTACCCAAGTGTTTGCGGAATAACACTTGGGGTTGAATTGACAAGTATGGTATGGACTTCTCTCTAAACTCAACTAAGTGAGTGACAACTTAAATTACCCACTGAGCTATCTCAGGGGCTTGTGTTGTTCTTTGGAGGAGTAAAAGTGGTTTGTGAATGCTTTGCATTAATTGCACAAACTTGTCAACTTTTACTCCTCACATTTGCTTCCTATTTATACACAAGTATAGAACAACTAAATATACATTGGACCTAAAGCTTCCTTAACAATATCTTGAAAGATATTATTCTTCTGGCAAAGGAACCTTCATTGAGTTAGATCCAAAAGGCACTTTCTGATGACAGACTGGTTTTAACCATTTGGGGAAAGTCTGACATTAAAGTGATAAAGCACTTTAATAAAGCAGCTCAGACTTTCCCGCCCAGTCCCGCCAAAACTTCAGTCTTCATGTCATCAGTCTTCAGTACGTTTAAGTTGCTGAGGAGTCATTGGGGTTCAGTGAGTTATTGTCATCCTCACTGAACCCATCACCTTCTTCTTGGCTTAGATCACACTTCACTGAGTTCCGCCTCACTGAATGGAGAACCTTTCTTCTTAGGCTCGGTCTTAGCTCCCTGAAGGTGACTCACTGAGTTACTGTTCACTCAGTGACTTGTTTGCACTTAGGGGATTTTACGTTCAAATCCTTGTTAGAAGACTTGGGGAATTCAGTGACCCAACAATCTCCCCCTATTTGAACATACAAATTGCCTAAGTGATACTTGATTCAGCTTGAGTTGTCAGGGTACATCTTCTCTTGCTGAATGTTTGTTGTAATTGTAAGTAGGACATAACTTATTTAAACAAAACATCAGTTTATTCATTAGCTATTACATTTTCCTACAAATTACAAACAAAATAAAAAAAAGATAGTTGTTGCAGATCAGATGTTCAGATGATAGCCAAGTCCCTCAATCTTAGCTTTCTTTGATCTCAGCAGGTGTTTCTCAGGATGCTCCTCAATCTTTGTCCTTAGGTCCTTACAGAACCTTTGGTTTGCACCACTTTGAATAGGAGCAGCTAACATCAGGTATGTTACCATTGCCGTGACCCCTGCCTTGTCTATATCGGACCACCTTTGGAAGCCAAGGTCTCCATATTCATCAGTGAAGCATAGACCTCGTTCAGGGTGTTCAAGCACGGTGTTGTTCACGAAGGTGATTCCTTCAGGAACAGACCTGTCACATTCCAATCCTGGGACTTTGATCTCAGGCTCGGATTCGATGTGCTTCCTTTTTCTCCTTGTGGTGGTTGAAGAAGCAGTTCCTGTTGTTGGAGCAGGAAGAAGGGAGGGAATGTTGAGGGCTTCAGGCATTGCTCTCAGTCTGTCATATCTTTCGCTCAGTGACTTGAGAAGTTGATCAACAACGACGCCATTTTTCTTGGCAATGATGGGACGGAGTTCATCAAGTTCAGTGATCCCAAAGTCAGCGAATTTGAATGGATTATGAACATCCATTATTCTCTTATCAGCCCCCTGAAGACAGTGACCATTGCGGGTTTGGTATTCCTGTGGATTTTGATGTCAGTGATGGTTTCAGGCTTCAATCTTTCCTTCATCACCCAATGATATCTTTCAACCCTGGTCTTTCTGATTTGAGCTTGCCTCTTCAGCTTTTCTTCCCTTTCCTTTTTCAGAGCATTCATCTGTTCTTCCTGAGCCTTTTTAAAGGCTGCACCAGCTTGCTCATTAGCTAGTGCCTCAGTGTCCAGACCAATCTTTTCAGCCTCCTCATGAACAACCTGTATCAGTTTAGGCTTGCTCAGTTTCTCTTCTTCAGCTGCCTTTGCCGCTTTCTCAACTTTTCCCAAGTAGTCTTGTATCTGGTCATGAGTAAGTTGATAGATTTTTCCATTAATTTCATACGGGACCCTGATAGGTTCATCAGGGTCAACTCTGACAATTTTGGAGGCAGGCTGGAGTCTGACTTCAGGTTCTGAGGTGGTGGCAATGCTTTTTCCTCTGTCCTGAAGTAGAGTAGAGGAGACTGGTTCCTCTTGTGGGGGAACTTGAGTGATTGGTGTGGCTTCAGTGACATGCTCCCCCTCAGTGTGAGAGGGCTGTCCAGCTTCTTGTTCATCAGTAACAGGGGTTTCAGTAACATTCTCCCCCTCAACATTTGCCGGAGCTGCAGTGATGGCAAGTGTTGGAGTTACTGAAGTAGAAGTAGAACCCTTGAAGGCTTGAAATATTTCCGTCATCATAGACTTGATCTCCGCAGTATCCTGATAAATGAGAGACACCCTGGAGTCAAGGGAAGCCTGAGAACTTTCAAGGGCAGTCATCCTGGAGCCCATTGTCCATGCCAGAGATGTGGACTTCTGGAATTGAGCTGTCACTGATGCTTCCAACTGAGTGAAGGAAGACTTGAGGGACTCCACCGTGGAGCTGAGATTCTGAACATTTGAATCCCTTATCAAACCAAGTAACTCAGTAAGGGCCGCCGAGTTGACCTGATATGTCTCAGATGCCTGAAGAATTCTTTTGTTGAGCTCAGGATCATCCTTGACTGATTCTTGAACTGACTTAACCCCTGTAGCCAGCTCCTTAAGGGATTCCAAAAATTGATTGATGTGCGAAGCCATTTGTGTCAGGGAGTGATTGACAGTGGAATTTTGCTCCCTGACATCTTCATTGTAATCTTCAACAGCATCTTTGAGAAGGTGATAGTGGACTGCTTGCTCAGTATGCAGATCAAACACCTCTTCAGTGACCCCCCTGTACAAAACATTAGTCATTTTCTTGATGAACCTTTTGAAGGCTCTTTCAGTGAGAGGAGTTGAAGCGTCGTCTGAGGTTTCCGGCTCGGAATGTTGTTCATCTTCATCATGGTTAGAGGGTTGAGGAGACTGAGTAACAGGTTCAGGGACTGTCTCCTCATCCTCCATATCATCTCCGGCCGTGAAGACTTCCTCGTCACTGTTGAATTCATCATCAGAAAATAAGAATGCCTGAGCATCCGCCAGGGAGGATATCTGCAACAATTGGAGGTTATCCGGCTCCTCTTCATAAGAAGATTTGCCTTCGTTTTGGCCAGGTCCTGACCCCTCAAATCCGGTAGGTTGGGTTTTACCTACCTGGTCTTTAAGGCCAGTTCCCAAGTTATGCGCACCTCCGGGAGTGGTTGTGGGTTCCATATCAGCGGGTGGTTTATATCCCTCTGAGTCTTTGTCCCCCGTGACCCCTTCAGACACTGATGGGTGTTTCTCAGTGCCATCCCGAGGAGCCGTGATTGTTGTGTCCCTATCAGTGGGTTGTTTGTTTCCCACTGAGTCTTGGGGATAAGTAGGGGTGCCCTCAGACAAAAGCTTTGATTTGCGAATGTCCTCATCAGGCAAGTGAGTGGTTGAGTCCCCCTTTCCAACAGGCTTGTTCTGGCCTGTCGAAGGTTTAGGGACATTAACTCCCTGATGCTTGGGTTTTGATCTACCCGAGCCTTTAGCAGGATGTGATTGTTTGTGGACCCCCTTCTCAGTGGAGTAGTGCTGCCCCACCGAGGATTTAGGATCCCTTACTCCCTGAGACCCTGGTTGTGATTTGCCAGAGACGTTAACAGGATGTGAAGGTTTGTTTTGTTTCGGCTCAACTGTCTTGTTTATGACAGTAGAGTCTTTGGAAACGGGTTTGCCCGAGGACACTGAGTGTGATTTCTCAGTGCCCTCCGTTGGCTTTTGTTGCAGGCCTAGTGACTGGGTTATTATACTCAGGGTGTCCGCAGTCAAGGGCGGTAATTCATGCCCCTTTTTGGCAACTTTAGGATCAGACGTCTCAGTGTCGAGTGACTTGGGTTGAGCCACCTTCCTGGACCCCTGACCCTTCTTCCTCTTCACCCTTTTGGTGGGAGAGGGAATTGGTGATACTTTATTGTCACCCTGGATAGCAGTACGCATGTACAATGTCAGGGTGACTGGTGTAACCTCAAGAGGGTCGCGTGAGTAATTTGCCTTGTGTAGGACGTCAGGCTCAAAACCTACTGCGTCAGGCCTATCATACTCAGACCCAAGCAAGTCTTGTAGGGCACAGGAAACAAATCTAGGATATGACATATGTTTTTGCCTAGACTTCCCCCCTAACTTTGCTATGAGGTCCCTGAAGATGATTTCTCCAAGGTCTATCATTTTACCCTCAATGAGACTGAACACTATCATTGCTTGAGTAGTGTTTAATTGCTCAGTCGAGGATTTATTTCCCCAGAGAACCTGAATGACAAAAGTCATTAGAATCCTCCAGGGAGCTGGGAACCAGGTCTTAACAATTGGGGCTTTGGATAATAGGGACCCTGGTGTCACCTCAGGGTGATTTTTGTCATAGGGTCCCAATTCCAACAAGACCTCCTTTACCTCTTTTTCAGAGGGTTGGGCAGTGAAGGTCGTGGTATAATCAAGCCCAGTGGCTTTGACAAAAGTTTTATAGTCAAGAGTTAGGGACTTAGTTCCATTCTTGACTGTAAACTTGATTTTGGCCTCTTTTGGCGCATCAGGGTTTTCAACAACCGCTGTGCACCAAAATTCCCTCAAGTAGTCATGATAGATGACTGAGGGGGTCTTAGTGAATGAGGTGGTCAGGAAACAGTTCTGAAGGAACTTCACCACATCCCTGTATTCAGGGTACCCAGCAGGGTAGGCAAAGTTCCCCACTACATTATTTTTGGTAAGGTCTACGCTTTCCATTTGGAAATCCACATTGGGTGCGTATTTTACGACCTTAGAAGTAGCCATTTGGTAATAAAAAGCCTGGTTTGAAAAATGGGTATGGGTGAGGAAACACACGCAGTTTTGAAAACAATTTGCAAGAGTTTTGTTAAAGATTTTAAAAGCGTGTGTGTGTTTCCCTTTTTGTGGGGGTATTTATAGGGTAAAGATTTGGGAGGTGATGTTGCGGATGCCAAAGGTTTAATTTATTTAACCGAAACGGCATAATAATTTTGGTTTGATATCCGCATTAAATGTCACGATTCCCACTACCCCTATTTTCTCTCACCCTTTGGGGTGCTTCTGCAAATATTGCACTTTTGCAGGAAAAACAATCATCACACGTTTTGTGTGTGAGAGAGCATTTAATGCTCAGTGGTGTTTGGTGAGAGAGATGTGGGGGCCCAAGGAGTGGATGCCAGTTGTGTAAGTGACATATATTCCTATATTTAATAGGATTCAGTTACCTACCTGGGACATTTAACTGACTAAATACTTAGAGCATTTAGTTAGGGTATTCAATGCCATTTTTCATCCTGAGCCCCCTGAATGATTTTTTCATTCAATAAAAATGAGTGTTTCAGGAAGGGTGTGATCAGGGACCTAGAGAATATACATCATGTTGGAACATTTTTGATCAGTTCCCTGATTCTATGTCCAACATGCCCAGTTCAGCTTTCAATCTTGTGAAAGTGGGTTCATCCAAAGGTTTAGTGAAGATATCAGCTAGCTGATACTCAGTGGGGATGAAATGTAGTTCAATTTCTCCATTAGAGATATGGTCCCTGATGAAGTGGTATCTGATATCAATGTGTTTGGTTCTTTGATGAAGTACTGGATTGTTTGAGATGGCTATGGCACTTGTATTATCACAAAAGATAGGTACCATCTTATACTGAATGCCATAGTCACTCAGTTGGCTCTTCATCCAAAGTACATTTGCACAGCATCCAGCAGCAGCCATATATTCAGCTTCAGCTGAGGACATGGCCACTGACTGTTGTTTCTTTGTACTCCAACACACAAGTTTACCACCAAGAAATTGGCAGGATCCTGAAGTACTTTTCCTATCCATGTTACATCCTGCATAGTCAGAGTCAGTGTACCCTTTGAGATCAAAACCTGAACATTTTGGGTAATACAAACCAAGGTTTGGAGTACCCTTCAGGTACCTGATGATTCTCTTGACAGCAGTGAGATGTGATTCTTTTGGGTCAGCCTGGTATCTTGCACACAGGCAGACTGAGAATTGGATATCAGGCCTTGAGGCAAGTAAGTACATCAGGGATCCAATCATTCCCCTATATTGGGTTTGATTCACTGATTTTCCAGTGAGATCAGGGCCAAGGTTGTTTGGAGGAACCATAGGAGTTTTTACTGAAGAGCAGTCAGTGAGCTCATACTTCTTCAGTAGGTTCCTGAGGTATTTCTCTTGGCAAATGGATATTCCTTTTTCAGTTTGTTTGATTTGTAGTCCAAGAAAGTATGTGAGTTCACCCATCATGCTCATTTCAAACTTTGTGGTCATAAGTTTTTCAAATTGTTTGCAAAGTTTGTAACTTGTTGAGCCAAAGATGATGTCATCAACATATACTTGGACAAGAATGACATCATCCTTTGTTCTGTAGATGAACAGTGTGTTGTCAATTCTTCCTCTGACAAACTTGTTTTGGATCAGGAAGGCTGAAAGAGTTTCATACCATGCCCTGGGTGCTTGTTTCAGTCCATAAAGGGCTTTGTTAAGCTTGTAGACATGGTTGGGGTATTCACTACTTTCGAAACCAGGAGGCTGTTGCACATAAACATCTTCTTTGATGTTACCATTCAGGAATGCACTTTTAACATCCATTTGGTAAACTTTAAAGTTCATGTAAGTTGCATAGGCAAGGAAGATCCTGATGGCTTCCATTCTTGCAACCGGTGCAAAGGTTTCCTCATAGTCTATACCTTCCTGTTGATTATATCCTTTGGCAACCAGTCTTGCTTTGTTTTTGATGACTGTGCCATTCTCATCAGTCTTGTTTTTAAAGACCCATTTCATACCAATGATTAAAACACCCTGGGGGCATTCAACAAGGGTCATGACATCATTTCTGTCAAATTGTTCCAATTCATCTCTCATGGCCTGAACCCAACTTTCATAAGTCAGGGCTTCTTTGACATTTTTAGGCTCAATTTCTGAGAGATAGTCAGCATAAAGACATATATTGGCAGTGGCAGCCTTGAGTTTGGCAGCCTTGCTTCTTGTGAGCATGCCTTCAGTGGGTTCACCAATGATGTTCACAAGCTCAATGATTTTGGATCTAGTCCAGCTATCCTGAGGTTTGGGATAGGAATTTGAGCTTGTAGGAGCCTGATTAGGTTCAGACTCAGGAACATGAGGTAACCCATCAATATGTACTTCAGTGACAACTGTAGGGACAATTTGTTCTGTGGGTTCCTGAACATTTTGTTCAGTGGTGTCAGTCTCATTTGAGACAGGCTGAGTTTCTATGAACTCACTGATAGGTGGTTGGGGTAGGTTGTGAGGAATGATGTAATAGGAGACATCAGCATCAGCTTGGTATTGAGTTGAGGGATTGTTCTCAGGATGATACTCATCAGGAGGATATCTTGATGAGTCATCAATACCAATTTCTTCTACTGAGGAATTTGAGAACCTGATGGATTCAGTGCTTTCATCAACAGTAATGTGATAAGTTTCCTCAGTTTGCTGTCTCCTTGTGTTGAACACCCTGAAGGCTTTAGAGACCAAGGAATATCCTAGGAAGTATCCATCATCAGCTTTGGCATCAAATTTACCTAAGTGATCCTTGTGATTATGAATAAACACAGGACACCCAAATACATGAAAGTAACTGATGTCAGGAATCCTTCCTTTGAATATCTCATAAGGTGTCTTATTGTGCCTTTTCACAATGATTGACCTATTTTGAGTGTAGCAGGCTGTTTTAACTGCCTCAGTCCAAAAGTGTTTTGAGAGGACTGAGCCATTCAGCATAGTTCTTGCTGCCTCAATGAGTGTTCTATTTCTCCTTTCAGCTACTCCATTTTGTTCAGGAGTATAGGGAGAAGTGAAATTTTGAGAGATTCCTTTCTCATCACAAAAACACTCAAGGTCTTGGTTTTTGAATTCAGTGCCATTGTCAGTCCTGATCTGTTTAACTTTGACATCATTTTGATTTTCAATGTTCCTGACAAATGACATGATGGTTTCAGCTGCCTGACTCTTTTTGGTCAGGAAGTAAACCCAAGTATATCTTGAGTATTCATCCACAATGACCAGAGTATACTTCTCATGGTGTATGGACATTGGACTGACAGGTCCAAAAAGGTCCATATGAAGAAGATGCAGGCAGCTTTTGATGGAAAAGGTTTGTTTGGTTTTGAATGATGCCCTGTGGTGTTTTCCTTTTTCACAAGCAGAGCAAGGCTTATCCTTGGTATATACCAGGGATGGAAGGCCCAGAACTTTGTTCTGTTTGGCCAGGTTGTTGATGTTTTTGAAGTTGAGATGAGAGAGTCTCCTATGCCATAGCCAGTTGATTGTCTCACTTGCCTTTGAGAATAGGCAAGTCCCATTTTGAGTCAGGGATGACATGTCAAGGACATATACATCATCCCTTCTAGGTGCAATCAACACAACTTCCTTATTGGCATTAAAGATGGTCCCTCTCTTATCATCAAACTGAACTATGTATTTTGCATCACATAGTTGGGAAACACTTATCAGGTTGTACTTCAGACCATTCACATAAGCTATTCTTGTAAAAACTATACCATTGCAGTTTACTGAACCATAACCCTCAGTGGGAGCTGATGAGTTATCACCAAATACTACCTTGGGTCCTGGTTCTTCCACATATTTGTGCAGAAAATTTTTCACACCAGTCATACTTCTGGAGCATCCACTGTCTAGATGCCAGGTAGGATCCTTGATGTGTTTCTGCACAAACAGTAAACTGGGTTAGTTTTGCTTGTTGACCCACCTTCTAGTGGGTTTAGTCCTCAGGGACTTTTTGAACTCAATTAGTGAATCATGGTCTGAAGTTATGTGACCTGAGCTTCCACATGTTTTACATTTTGTGGATGTTGATGCATCAGGTGACTGAGAAGTGTTGGTTTGGTTTTTCCTTCTGGACTGAATCACTTTGTCATGCCCCCTGGTTTCATGGGAGGGATCTCCACAGATGTCACAGCATATTTTCATCAAACAATCATCAGGAAGATGATCATTGAAACCACAATGAGGACATGGTGAAAAAGGCTTAGCCTTCAGTCTTTGTTTGGAAGGTGTGGCGTACTGATAGCCTTGGGTTTTGTACTGACCCCTTGCCTTTAAAGAGGCAGTGTGGGGGATGTGATCACAAGTTCTGTGGTCCTCTTGTTTGCATATCATACAAAATAGGACTCTGTAGCATTTATCAGTGCTGTGATTTGGATAATTGCACAGTTCACATCTCCCTGAGGGTCTGGGTGTGGTTTTTGGTTTGGAGGATCCTGAGGATACTGAGGGCTTGGTAGATTTAGAGTCAGAGTTTTTCTCAGTAGACTCAATTTTCTCACTCAGCATCCTGACAAGTTCAGCAAGCTGATCAACCTTTGAATCAGTGCTTTCATGCTTCACTTCAGTAGTTACTGAAGGTTTTTGGTGTTCAGTGGGTGCAGGAGTAGGTCTTTTCAGAATAGTCCTTCCTAACCCTGACTTCTCTTTTGGAGAATGTGGTTGAAAGACTAATGGTGCAAGGTTAGAATTGGGTTCTGCTCCCTGAAGTTGTTTCAGTGGAGGGAGTGGTGAATCAGACTTAGACTCTGTGATGGACTCAGTAGGACTAAGTCCATCAGTGACTCCTAGCAGCTCCTTGATAGCCTGACTTTCAGGCTCCAGAATTCTTCCAGTGTTAAAATTAGGCAATTTACTATCAGGATTGTTTCTTTCAATCCAATCACTGGGTTTGGGAGCTAGTTCCTTGCTAGAGAGTATGTTGGTAAATAGAAAAGTTGTAGAATGACTACTTTCCCCTGAAACCTCAGTGAGTTGATCATCACCCAGACCAGCCTTGTTGGGGCTGGGTGAGAGACTCAGTGTTTCATAAAGTTTGGGGTTTTTCTGAGTCCACTTCCAAATAATTTCCTTTTCTTTCTTAAGTTCTTCCTGAAGAGCTTGATTTTGTTTTACAAGTTCAGAATTTTGAATTTGAAGTGTGACACTTTCAAGTTTGGCTTGTTTTAAGACAAGTAATTCATCTCTACACTGATTTAATTCAAAACTGAGTTTGTTAAATTTTGAAAACAGATTAAGTCTTTGCTCTTCAACATACTTAAGATCAACATTAATATAGTCTAAGTAAGATTTCCAATCATCATTATCATCCATAGAAAGTAAAAGATTTACCTTCCTCATTGTGATGTTGACCCATTCACCATCTCTTGCATGACTCTTCCCCACAGCAAGTTTGTTGTCTTCTGATAGAGCCATCAGGGCACTGACGTGAACTTCATCGTCATCAGAGGACACTTCAACCTCATCCCAGTCGTATGTTTCAGCAACAAGCCCTTTGTTCTTGGCTTGAGTAGGCTTAGGAGCCTGAGGAGGCTGAGAGACTGTTGAGGATGATTCAAGAAGGGCAAGTTTGGCTTTTGCCTTTCTATACTTTGCTTCAAAGTCAATTTGAGGGACTTTTTCAAATCTTTGACTAGACTGAAGCATTTTTGGTTGAAATTTGTTGGGGCCTGAAAATGAGTTATTTCCTGAAAACTTGAAGGATGGTTCTGAGGTTGTTTTTGAAAAACAATCTTTAGCAAAATGCCCCATTTTGCCACATTTAAAGCATTCAGTATTGTCATTTGCTTTTGAAGGAAATTTGTTTTTCTTAAAAAATCTTTTTGAATTAGCAAGGAGTGCTCTTTCATGAAATTCAATCTGAAGATCATTAAGATACTTCTCACTGGTTCTTTGGTCAACCTCATCATCAGAACCATCCTGAAAATCCTGCACAACACCTTTAGAATAGAAAGCAGTTGATATGGGTGTGATTGTCAAGGCCTTTTTGGTCTCCTGAGCTTTACCAGGGTATCTCCTGGTGATAAGATTGTCTTCATAGACAAACTTCCCATAGATGGCAGGGAGCTCAAGATTCTGAATGTGGTTTGCATTTCTCAATCCCTGAGAGAAGTTTAACCACTTCTCAGGGAGACTGTTGACAAAACCAACATTGATTTCATGTTTTGACAGTATAACACCATCATTGGTCAGCTCATTCAGGAGGGTCTTATACCGAGTATAAGTCTCAGAGAGACTTTCAGAATCCTTGGCCCTGAAGGTATTGAATTCAAGCTTCAGGTCCATGATTCTATTCTCTTTGGTATCAGAAGGCCCTTCATAGCTATGAACCAGGTCAGTCCATGTCTGCTGAGCAGTGGGACAGTTGATCACTGATTCCATTATATCATCAGGAAGGCATGATATAATGATGCTTTTCAGGCGCTGGTCTTGATTGACCACCCTCCTTTCATCTGGGGTCCACTGAGCTTCAGGTTTGATTAAACCTTGGGCAGTTGTTGGGACATATGGACCCTCATTAATCAGTTTGATATAATAAGGTTCCATCCCAGTTAAGTAGCAAAGCATTCGCTTTTTCCACTTGTTAAATTTTCCAGCTTCAAGTCGAGGGGCAGTTGCTGAATAACTTCCACCCTTTTTATCAACAAGCTGGGGAACATCTATGTCAGTCATAGTGGGATTTTGATTTTAAAAACTTGAGCACTCTTTAGGTTTTGAAAACGTGTAATAGTTTTATAAATCAGAGGCTCTGATACCACTTGTTGGTCCCTTTTACTTGGTTAACCGTAACTAAGAAGTTAAAGTAACCAAGTCTTATAACATTGAACACGGATGTAGCAAATGATTAACAATAAAGAAATATAAACAAAAGAGATAATATTTTCCAACGTTTAATTCTTTATTAGAAGTTAATCAAAAGAATCGTACCCAAGTGTTTGCGGAATAACACTTGGGGTTAAATTGACAAGTATGGTATGGACTTCTCTCTAAACTCAACTAAGTGAGTGACAACTTAAATTACCCACTGAGCTATCTCAGGGGCTTGTGTTGTTCTTTGGAGGAGTAAAAGTGGTTTGTGAATGCTTTGCATTAATTGCACAAACTTGTCAACTTTTACTCCTCACATTTGCTTCCTATTTATACACAAGTATAGAACAACTAAATATACATTGGACCTAAAGCTTCCTTAACAATATCTTGAAAGATATTATTCTTCTGGCAAAGGAACCTTCATTGAGTTAGATCCAAAAGGCACTTTCTGATGACAGACTGGTTTTAACCATTTGGGGAAAGTCTGACATTAAAGTGATAAAGCACTTTAATAAAGCAGCTCAGACTTTCCCACCCAGTCCCGCCAAAACTTCAGTCTTCATGTCATCAGTCTTCAGTACGTTTAAGTTGCTGAGGAGTCATTGGGGTTCAGTGAGTTATTGTCATCCTCACTGAACCCATCACCTTCTTCTTGGCTTAGATCACACTTCACTGAGTTCCGCCTCACTGAATGGAGAACCTTTCTTCTTAGGCTCGGTCTTAGCTCCCTGAAGGTGACTCACTGAGTTACTGTTCACTCAGTGACTTGTTTGCACTTAGGGGATTTTACGTTCAAATCCTTGTTAGAAGACTTGGGGAATTCAGTGACCCAACAGGAGACATCGTTTATATGGAAGAATTACCTTCTGAACTAGTCAGCTTAGAAGAAGAGAATGATGAGATTGACACCGAAATCAAGGATGAAGCACTTCGTGCAACATTATTGAATGTCGATCTCCTCATTTCTAAAATCGAGGCTTTCAAAATGAAACCTATTTCATCTCCTATACCCATAAAGGATAGTGACATTGTTTCCGATGATCCTATACCGGAATTTGAAGCCTTTACCTTTGATCATATGGGAGAGAAGATTAGTGACACTACCACTTCTCATTCTCAAATTTCTCTCCCCGAATATGATTTATTTACCTTTGAGGAGTTCTCCGGTGAACTCACTCGTATCATACCCCCACCAGAGTATGATAATTTTTACTTTGATCTAGACAAAGTTGATCTTTGTTTTCCGGAGGGAAATATTCTCAACCTTGAGAATTTGATTGATATCAAAATCCCAACCCTCCCGCCCATAATTTGTCTAGATCACACGAGCTTTACTGATGAGATTCATGATACACCAATCATGAATTCTCTTTCCGATGATGATGAATCAATCTTGATTGTCATCAAGATCTTTCTTCCTTTCTTCACCTACAGGGTGACTTCTCCTGTTCTGCATTCCTTCGGGAATGAGGACACTATATTTGATCCCGGCATTTTCATGTATCATTTTCTTGTGCCGGTATTATATCTCATCGGTGTGGAACTTTCACGTGCTTCAAATGTTTGTCCAAACATCTTGAATGAAAGTCCGATGGAGATCGTTTCTTCCACATCCTGCTTCCCCAATGACAAATAAATTAGGGGTCGAGTCAAGCTAGCGACTCGGTAAACAAAAACAGAGCATGCTTATAGGGTTTTCACCCTAAGTGTGGGGGAGTCCCCCATGCTATGATTACAGAAGTGAAAAACAAAATGGTGTTTTCCACGCTTAGCTTGTAATGTTGCCCTTTTACGTTCAAAATGTCGGCATAATAGCCGGGACTTTGAATATTGAGGACAATATTCATGCTAAGTGTGGGGGGGGGGGGGGGGTATTCGCTATGCTAGCGAATTTTATCACATTTTACTATATAATACCCCGTTTTTGCCAAAATTTCAAAAATTTCAAAAAATTTTCACTGGTGCTTCAAAATTTTTGTGGTAATCAGTCCGCCTTGTCTAAGCGACAAAAGGGATTGGCTAGTCCAGGAGCAAACGGCTCTTGGTAAAGACATATCAAATCCGTTGACGGCTGGCAATTTGCCCAAAATTGTATGGTTCCTCAACTCCCCGAAAACAAATGAGTTGGCTAGCCCACAAGATTATGGCTTGTGGTAAAGGCCGTGGAAAATCCATAATTGGTAATCAGCTCACCAAGATGTTGACTATTCCATCAAGAGCTGGCTAGTCCAGAAGCAAACGGCTTTTGGTAAAGACTACTCAAATCCGTTGACAGCTGGTGGTTTGCTCAAAATCACACGGTTATCAGGTGTGCCACAGTTCTCACACCTGGCTACTCCAGAAGTGATGGCTTTTGGTAAAGAGTTTTTCAAATCCATCAAGTTTTCAAAACAAGTATTGCTAGGGACTAGCAATAGTTTAGTGTGGGGGATTGATGAGTGTGCAAATACTCATCATTTTTGTCTTATATGAACTGCCAAAACATACAAAAACACTCAGTAATGCATCAAAATACTGAAAATATTTCAAAATTGCGTTTTATATGTTTTAGATGCAAAATGAGCAAAAACAAATGAAAAACGCACAAAGTTTGCAAAATTGGCAGTTTCAGTCCCTCAACTTTCATAAAATTACAAAACTAGTCCCTGGATATTCAAAATATAGAAAATTATCACCAAAGGTCCTTTTGAAATCATAAGTTGTCATATTTAGTCCTTTGGTGAAAAATTAGAAAGTTTTGGAAATTTACGAAATTAGTCCCTGGAGTTTCAAATTTTGTCAGAAAAGGTCCCTGGTGGGATAATTTTGAAAGAAAAATCATTTTTTTTTGCCCTTGGAAAATCTAAAGTTATCAATATGGCCCTTGGGTAAAAGATTTGATAAATTTACATGTTTGGCCCCTCAACTTTGGATTTTGACAGTTTTGGTCCCCGGGATACTCAAATTTGGAAATTATTCGATTATGGTCCTTGGGAATTGATGACTTGGCAAATGAGAACCTTGGTGATATTTTGAAGATTTGGCAGAACAAACCCCTAAAAATCAGAAATGACATAAATGGTCCTTGTAGTTATTTAAGCTTAACACCATATGGACCCTTTTATTCATTTAACCCAAAACAAATAAACCCACTACTCCCTAAGCCCACCATACCCTAACCTGGCCCAAGTTACTCAAAAGCCCACCACCACACAAAAACTAATACCCCGTATTTTTTTAAAACCCGGTCAAACCCAGGTTTGACCCTCCACCTTCACCTCCCACATGTCTGCAACACCCCTGACACACTTCACCTCCCATCACTCCAACTCACCTTCCCAGTCCTTGTCCCCCCCTCCAAAACCAATTATAACACAAGAACTCCACAAGCAATCCCATTAACTGCCAAGTTATATTTTCCCGCCAAAACATAATCAAACGGCCAAGATCACTTGTACTCATCCAATGGTCCACATTGTAAGTGGGAAATGCTCAGGAAGACCTATATAAGTCAAGGAGAGAAGCAGAAGCATAGCAGCTAATTTTTATTATTTTTATTTTAGTGTAATTTAGGACATGATGTAATTTAAATTATTGTAAACCTTTAAATTAAGTCTTATAATATCTGTCTCAGTACTCAATTTTTTTTAATGAAAGTATTAAGTTCTTGTTAAAGATCAGTGGTAATTCAATTTTACAAATTATAGTAAAATATCAAAGTTGTTCCAGTAGCTTTCATAAGCTTAAATAAGTTTGGTTCTGATTTGTTCAAGTTCAATATAACTCAATATAGTTGTTAGAGGGGTTAGTGATCAACAATATTTGATCCAGCTAAAAATTTCCACAAAGTCAACAAAAGTCAACCTGGGCAATATGGTATTCATGGTGGTCATATATTGATGCTAGTTCTGAGTTGGTGATTAAACCTATCTAAAAGATAGGTTTGGTGTGAAATTTTTCCTATTTCAGTTAGGACATTGGAAGTTGTAAGTCTCTTTGAACATTTTTCCAATTCAAATCTGAGTTTCATAAGTAGTGGTTTGGAATCTGTTTTACTTTCTTAATTGTTACTCACTTGCTTCTGATCATATTATAATCTAGTTTGAGAGTTTGTTTGATTGCTTTATGTTAAATTTGTAAAGTACTATTTCATCCTGCTATTTCTCAATCAAGTTTATGATTCTTGGCATTTGTTGTTTAAAGTCACTTGTTACTGCCCATTTGCATTAGATTATTGCTCAGTACCTAGGTTTTATTAGTAATAGTGGGTGGTTTAGCTTGAATAAATGAGTAATAGTGTAATTTGTCTAGTATAGGGGTGTTTGGCACAAGTATGTACCCTGAGAGTTAGGGTGAATCTGTTGTTTTTCTTTGTTTCCACAAGTTACTTTAGTCCCTATTAGCTCATTTAGGTCATTAAACCAAGTCCTCAAAAGCAGAAAAGTCAAAATACCACCCAAGACCCCTTGACAGTCCACTGTTGGGTCTTGGTGAATCCAAATCTACCCAAATCAGTACTAAAGCTATTACATTAGCTTAATATAGCCTTATATTAGTTTATTACATTAAGTTTAGTCATTAAATTAGGTCTAAAGTTCAAATTAGTCAAAGTTTTAAGTTTTCCTCAAAAGTCAAAATTTTACCTTTGTAGAAAAACCAAATGTTGCAAGATTTAGTGTGAATTTTGTAGAATGATTCAAGCTTTGAATTTTCTAGGAATGGTAGCCCCACAGTTGATCTTTTGATTCCCTTGGTTCTCATATTTTTGCCAATTTATTCTTGGTCTCCACCAACGCCCAAAGTAGGCTGCAGGCACAAGCTGTGCTCTGTCTCAGCAGCTGCACACCCACACCACCACCTTTGTGGTGGTTTTCTGGCCACCATGGTGGTCCCACAACCCCCAAATTGTTTCCTTCCATCCCCCTCCTAGTAGAGATCATGTTTTGACCCTTGGGTTGACCTCAAACCCCTGGGTCCCACCTGATTTGGTCACAAATCCTTGTCCCATTTTCAGTTCCAAAGCAAGGTTTCCAAGTGCTTAATTATGCCTTATTGCTTATTCTTTGGTCACAGTTAGCTTTTTCCAGCTTATACAAGTTCTAATAAGCTATTTGTACTAGAATCAAGCATTGTGGGTCCCACGTTAAGCCATTTTAGCCCAATCCCTTGTTTGGTCAATGAAAGTCAACTGTCTTCACTTTTAGCTTATTCACAGCTTATTGCTAAGTTACAAAAAGTTTGATTTCACAAAAGTTTGCTATTTTTAGATGTAAAGTAAGTTTTTAAAAGAAAAATCAAGAAAAACAAATTTAAAATTAAGTGATAATTTCTATTTAATATAATTTAATTTTAATTTTTCATTTTTAAATTTTTATTAAGTACTTAGCTTTTTTATATTTTTATTAAATTCCTCATATATTAAAGTAGTTATAATAATTTTTTCAGATTTTTATCTTTTCATTTAGTATTAATTAGAATTAATCTTAGTTTTATTAATAATTAATTAATAATTAGTTTTAAATAGCATAATTAGTTTTTATTAAGTAAAATCTAGTTTTTATATTTTTTATAGCTTTTATATGTTATAAAGTAATTTTAGAAATTTTCTTAGAATTTTTACTGTTCATTTAGTATTTTTCTTAATTTAAAATAGTTTAATTAGGTAATTAGTAATTATTTAATAGAAAAACCACAAAAAGACAAAAATACTTATTTTTAATTTTAAAAGTTGTTTTTAGTTATTTTATAATTTTAGAAATTTTATTTTCACCTTTTTAGTATTTAAATTATATTGTAGTGTATTTTAGTTATTTAAGTATTAATAATAAGTATTAAATAGTTTCTAATTAATATTAAATAATTAAATAGTATAAAAAGTAATTTTAATTTTCTAAAAAGTTTCTTTTATTATTAGGATTGTGAAAATGTGATTTTCACTTTTGTAAGTATTTTATTTTACCAAAACTCGCGTTTTATTTTGTGCGTCTACGTTTTATTTAAACGTCACGTACGCGTTTTTAGGTTTAAATCGTTTCTGGTTTTTCCCACTTTCTTGTCTTATTCAAATAGCTTGTTTAAGCTATTTCATTGTAGATTCCTTAGTTCAAATAACTCAAAACCCCTTTTCATCCAAATTCACCCGATCACGAAACCGTTTTGTTTACAATTCACACCTCGTCGGGACATAACGACCCGGGGAAACCTTATACTTCCGCGGAGCATTGAGCCTAAGGAGTTTAACTATGTTGACCATATCCGTGGTTGACTTTAGTTGACTGCTTTTGCCTCAATCAAAAGCCTAAATACTAGTTCTAAAGGTGAGGGATGATTCTTTTTGTGTTTTTATATTTTTTAGAAAGCAAATTAAAATCTCGGGTTTTGGAAGAGTGGGCAGAATTAGTTGCTATTCAACTAACCCAATACTAAGATGCAATCAAAATAAAATACTAGAAATGAAAATAAACTAATTTATACTAAGGTTGTGAGCAGTAATTGGAGAAAATGTGTTTACTTAGATTTCATTACTCCCTAGATATCTTTTTCACGTTAATTACTTGTTATAATTGCATGGATGACGGATCGTATTCCTTAATACCATTCATGGGGTGGCACATATAACTCCCCAATTCTATGAGCTCTTATCTCCTCCTACACCATGCCCAGCACAACTATAGGGATTGTAAACAGTGGCTCATGCATTAGATACAACCAATAAAGACATAGTGCGCGTTGGTTCATGTTTCTTAAGACGTTCAAGCATGTTACCAATTGGAGATCTGCTAGTTTTCTTAAGCCTAACATAGAAATCATTCATCCACAACAAGAATAAACAAGTAATCAACACATAATCAATATCTAGGTTTCATTAGATCTAAGCAAACACAAAAGAGATCTAGCCTAGCATGATAGAATTAAGACAAGAACATGATATAGACAACCAACACATATATATATTGATTGAATTAGAAGAACACTTATCTTGATTAATCATGCAAGGTATCAAGGGGTTGGAACCCTTGAAAAACCTGTAAAGTTACACCAAAATCGTACTTAGGGTTTCTCCCAAAACTTCTCTCCTTAAATGTGAAAAATTAGAAAACTATATATAGAAAAATAGGTTTGACGGCGTCAAGAGTAATCTTGTGACGCCGTCACCTCGCCACCAAAACTCTCCTCGGACTGCCTAGATCTACTTCTGACGCCGTCAAGACTTATATGTTTCCAGGCCGTCATGACTCTTTTACTCTTGACGCCCTTCCCACGTGACGCCGTCAAAACTCTTCTGGGTCGTCATGGAATTTTGTGAAATTTGCTCTTGACGCCGTCAAGGATTTGCTCTTGACGCCGTCACCTACTGTTCCCAGCATGGAAAATTAAGACTTTGGCGTTTTCTTCACTTTTATGCTCCAAAAACGTCCGAATTGCTTTCTTTTCCAGATTTCACTCCCAAAGTACCTAAACTCACAAAAGGAACGATTTAGGGCAATATTTGATCAAATAAATTTGGATTCGGGCTTAAATGACCCCCTAAAAACGGATCATTTTTCGCCTCATCAGTAAACCAAACGGACCCTTACATTTCTTAGAGGGGTTGTGAAAGTTTTAGGGCCTGTTTGGTTTGGGGTTTTTACTAGTGTGAATGTTGGGTCTGATAAAACCCAAACTCCTTAATCTAGGATTTGAACATGAAATATCCTAAGTGTTTGATAACCGTGAACACTCAGCAAGTCACTGAATACATAGACTTTTAGTGAGTCATTCTCAAGATACTCAGGGTGAATCTATGAAGAAAGGTTCACCATTCAGTGAGACGGTTCTCAATGAATGATTCCTGAGCCAAAGAAGAAGATGATGGATTCAGTGAGTGATGACAATAGCTCACTGAGTCCCATGACTCCTCACCAACTAAGAAGACCGGGCGAACAAAGACTGAAGACACACAGACTGAAGTAAAGGCGGGATTAGGCGGGATAAGTTTGAATGGATAAGGGAAGGTCCTTATCAAGCAAAGGCCAACTTTCCCTGAAAGAGTATAAAACCAAGACGTGTGTCAACACTGAGGACCAGAAAGCATCCCTGCTCTTTACTACTTATAATCATTTGTAACAGGGACAAAATACCTATGCATTTTGTCCAATATAGACTGATGTAATCTTTGTCTTGTAGTCTTTATCTCAAGGTATTTGTTAGAATCTACCCGTGTATAAATAGAGAATAAGTGGGAGAGGTAAAGATTAAGTTTGTGCACTAAATGCTTAGACATTCACAAACCAAATCTTTACTCTCTCCAAAGAACAACACAATCCTTGAGATAGTTCAGTTGGATCTTAGTTGTCACTCAAACTTAGTTTGAGTTTTGTGAGGAGTTTATACCATACTTGTCATTTCAATCCCAAGTGTTGTTCCGCAAACGCTTAGGTATAATTCTTTTGGTTAATTTCTAATAAAGAATTAAACGTTGAAAAATTTCTTGTCTTATCTTTTACGTTTATTTACTTTTGTTATTAATCATTACATCGTTATATTATGGAACTTTGGTAGATTAACTTTGTAGTTAATATTATCCAAGTGAAAGGGTCCATCAAGTGGTATCAGAGCCTCTGATTTGTAAAACTTTTCAAAACTTTTTCAAACAAAAGAGTGCTCAAAGTTTTTAAAATCAAGATCCCACCATGGCTGATAGCGATGTACCCCAGCTAGTTGATAAAAAGGGAGGTGGCTATTCAGTTGTAGCTCCTAAACTAGAAGCTGGTAAATTTAGCAAGTGGAAAAAGCGTATGCTTTGCTAGTTGACTAGTATGGAACCATACTACATCACATGCATCAATGAAGGTCCCTTTGTGCCAATGACTGCTCAAGGTTTACCCAAACCTGAAGCACAATGGACTCCTGATGAGAGGAGGGTGGTCAACCAAGACCAACGCCTGAAAACCATCATTATATCGTGTCTCCCTGACGATACAATGAAATTAGTCATTAACTGTCCTACAGCCAAACAAACTTGGCTTGACTTGGTTCATAGCTTTGAAGGTCCCTTAGATACCAAGGAAAACAGGATCATGGGCCTAAAACTTGAGTATAACACTTTCAGGGCCAAAGATTCTGAAAGTCTCTCTCAGACCTATACCCGATACAAAACCTTACTTAATGAGCTGTCAAATGATGGTGTAGTAATGTCTAAGCATGAGATCAATGTTGGCTTTGTCAACAGTCTCTCTGAGAAGTGATTAAACTTCTCTCATGGTCTTAGGAATGCTAATCACATACAAAACCTTAAGCTCCTTGAGATTTATGGGAAGTTTGTCTATGAAGACAACCTAATCGCCAGGAGATACCATGGCAAGGCTCAAGAGACCAAAAAGGGCCTGACTATTTCACCCATATCCACTGCCTTCTACTCTAATGGTGTTGTGCAGGATTTTCAAGATGATTCTGATGATGAGGTTGATGTGAGAACTAGTGAAGAGTATCTCAATGATCTTCAAGTTGAATTTCAAGAAAGAGCTCTTTTAGCAAACTCAAAACGTTTTATCAAAAGAAACAAGTCTAATTTTCAAAAAGCTAAGGCTAATGAATCCACTGAATGTTTCAACTGTGGCAAAAGAGGTCATTTTGCTAAAGACTGTTTTTCAAAAACAACCTCAGACCCTTCATACAAACCTTCTAGTAGTAGTTCTTCTTCAAGGACTAGCAAGTTTCAACCAAAAATGCTTCAGTCCACTCAACATTTTCAAAATGCAAATATTCAAAAAGACTTTGAAGCTAAGTATAGAAAAACTAAAGCTAAACTTGCTCTCCTTGAGACCACTCCCTCAGTACCTCAGGCTGCACCTTCCAAACCTGTTCAGGGCAAGAACAAGGTACTTGTTGCTGAAGCCTTTGATTGGGATGAGGAAGATGTCTCCTCTAATGAAGAAGTAAGGGTTAGTGCACTGATGGCACTTTCAGATGATAACAAGCTGGTTGTTGGAAAAAGTCATGCTAGAAATGGAGAATGGGTCAACATCACCATGAGAAAGGTAAACATTTTACTGTCTACGGATGATGATGCTGATTGGCAATCCTATTTAAACTATTTAAATGTGGATCTTAAGTTCGTTGAAGAGCAAAGACAAAAATTGTTTTCAAAATTCAATAAGTTAATTTTTGAGTTAAATAAGTGTAGAGATGAATTACTTGTTTTAAAACAAGCAAAGCTTGAGGCTGTTACACTTCAAATTCGAAACACTAAACTAGTAAAACAAAATCAAGCTCTTCAAGATGAACTGAAGAAAGAAAAGGCTGTGATTTATAAGTGGAATCAGAAAAACCATAGAGTTTTTGACTTAGTGAGTCTCACACCAAGCAATAAGAAAGTTATTATTGGTGAGGATCAAAATACTGAGTCCTCAAGTGAGAATTATGGTGAAAAGGAATTTCTGCCTTCAGGCATATCCTTTAGCAAGGAGATGGCACCAAAACCCAGTGACTAGATTGAAATAGTTAACCAAGATAGTAAATTACCAAATTTTAACACTAGAAAAATATTGGAACCTGAAAGTCATGCCATCAAAAATATGCTTGGAGTCACTGATGAATCTAGTCCTCCTGAGTCCATTAATGAGTCTGGACCTGTCTCACAGAATCCACTCCCACCACTAAAAGTTATTCAGGGAGTTGAAGCTATCTCTGAGCTAACACCTCTGGTGTATACTCAACACTCTCCAAGAGAGAAAGCTGGTTTAGGAAGAACTATCTTGAAAAGACCACTCACTGAAGTCTCAGTTCCCACTGATGACTCTACAACCTCAGTCTCCAATGAGGCTATCACTGACAGCCTTGATTCTAAATATGATCAGTTGGCTGAACTTGTTAGGAAGTTGAGTGAAAAGATTGAATCATCTGAGAAAACTCCTCAACCTTTGGATAAGGAAACTAAACCAGCTTCCTCAAGTTCCACCAAATCTAAGGCTACATCTAACCCAAAGATGAGATGTAAATTGTGTAACTATACCGCACATACCACTGATGACTGTTATAGAATCGTTTTTTACATGATATGTAAAAAGGAAGATCAAAGAACCTCTGATCATCTGTCCTACACAGTCTCATCAGGTGCAGTATCCTACCACAATGCTCAGTTTCTTGACTGTGCCTCAGGTTCTAAACAGATAAGGCAAAAAGCTAAACCTTTTTCACCTTGCACCCGTTGTGGATTTAATGATCATCTCGCTGATGATTGTTTGATGTATCCATGTTGTGATATCTGTGGAGACCGTACTCATGACAGTTCAGGACATGAACAGGTCATTCAGTCCAAAAGAGGCATCACCAAACCAACCTCATCTCCCAGATGTAAAGTCTGTGGCAGCAATGTCCACACCACCATTGATCATGGATTGGGAGGGATTCGGTTAAAGGTAACCATAAGCAGGCTAACAAAGGTGGGCCTTATAAGCCCAAGGTTTTTAGCGGGAAACCCGGCATGAAAACGATTGCGTTCTAAATGACATTTAAACATATATATAATATTCCACATTTCTTCATTGCTTAGATGTCATAGTTTATGTGATTTGAGTTGCATTTCTTTCTCACTCCCTCTCTCTCTCTCTCTCTTTTTCAAAAGCATAATAGTTACAGATTCATTTTTAATATTGGTTGATGTTGATAGTAGTTGTTTACTACTTCCTCCGTCTCAAAATTATTGTTAGGAGACAAAAAACACAAAGTTTAATAAAAGTTGTGCCACTTTTATTTTCAACCACTCAAATAAAATACACCCTCACTAGATTCTCTAGTTTTTACTTAAAAAATAAAGTGGACAACTATTTTGATACATACAGAAAAAAAAATATGGACCATTATTATGAGACGGGGAGTATTATTTTTGTTACATGATTATTATTTTGCTGTTAATTCGATATTTTTATATTATTTTTCACTTAAACATAAGAAATCATTGTCGAGATTGAAACATAAGATAAAAGAATTATCAAATTTCATTCTCAATATTTCATCCAAGCTATAACAATACAAATAGAAGTGGTCATTGCATTCTTTTGCATTACCATTGTCATTCCTTTTTCCATTCCTCTATTTAACCCAAGCACCTCTTTATTTATGTATTTTTAACTTACTAGAAACGAAAAGTTAAGTTCATATACGAGTTAGGATTTTTTTTAGCTAGCTTGATATCGCCACGACGAAGAGCAAGGGTCAAGGGGCATACATAATGTATTACTAGTTGGATACCCGCGCACAGCGGCGACGATAAATATAGTTATATTATAATAGAGTAATCGAATTGATAGCCCAACTTTTCTCGCAATTCCCTACCCGCTTAATGAATTCGTTTCAAAACACTTCGAATGTATATGTTAGTTGTATTTATTTGCTTAGGTTTTCTGTTGCTTTCCTATGACATTATTATTCCCGTATATAGAAAGACCCTCGCAATCTCTTACCCCTCAAACACTCCCCCCAAAAGTACATGATTTTGTCGAATCAAGATTGTATTGATTGAAATAAAGGTTAAAGTGGTAAAATTTTGAATTAATAAAAAATAAACCCACTAAAAATGTAAAAACTAAAAACTCATAAAAATATATTAAAATGGATGTTGAATTAAAAAGCACAATAATTTTAAAAATATGGCGAAATTAGATAATAATAATAAAAAAAATAGATAAAAAGATATTTCAATTTGAAAATAAAGGTGAATTTTAAGTTGGGAAGCGGCACATGTCATCTCATGATTGAAGCTCCCTATCTTAATTTTTGGTTATGAGTTAGGCTTGTAGTTAGTTGAGAAGTGACACATGTCACCTCATAATTGGAGCTCCTTATCTTAATTTTTTTATTATGAGTTAGGTTTTGAATTAGATGCATCATATAGTAGTACAGATAAGATATGTCTCTCCAATTTTTTTGATAATACATGACGTTTTGCGCAAAAAAATGAAGATTCATCTAAAAAGAACCAAAAGAGACACAACCGTTATGTCTTTTCTAAGTAACGGCTCTTAACCGAATATAACTGTTTTCCGGTTGGTTATTGGTTTATAACGGGTTTTCGTCTCATTCATAAACATATGCAATAACAACAACACCACATCCTCTGATATTTTTAATTTTTTGATCGAATTTTCGTACCTTAAACTTTGATTGTTTCTCTAAATATTCCAAATTGTGGATTCGTGATACTCTAGGCGTATAGGAACAAAATATTAAAATCTAAAAAAGTCACATACAATTCAAAGTTTATATGCAAACTACTTCCTTTGATTATCACCCAAAGATCAAAAAAAATTCTAACTCTAAAATCTCGACATTCCACAAAATGTTATTATGAGATATTATGAGTTGCAACATATTTGGTGTAACTAAAAAAATCTTATCGTACGTAATCTGGGATGAAATGTTAAGTATTGTTAGATCTAACAATGAGTAATAAAGTAGTCTCTGTTGTATATATTACGTGTATTGCTATTAGAGACAAATAAATAATGACATGAAAACATAAAAGTGCAGAAAGTAATACCATAAATCTTTTGATCGTGAAGCTAGAATCACAACACAAATAAGGAAAATGTTGAGGCCTGTGATGAATACAGTTTCCTTAAGATAGATTCGTCCTCTCCACGGTGCTTGAGAATCGTGAACGTCTATCTCCCAGGATATAACAACAACAGATAACTCCATTAGCACAAACGGGTTATCAAGGCGAACCAAAATCGTGCCTTCCCTCTATTACAAAATGGATACACAAGAATAATGTATGGTAACACAAAAGGAGAGGAGTGAGAAGTTTTGTATTTTTCGATGTATCTAGACAATGAGAAAAGCTCTCATTTATAGGAAGAGGGGATCAAGAAAAATTGTCACATTAATTAACAAAATTAATCTTACTAATGTCTCATAAATCAAAAATTAACCATACATTAATTTTATTCTTAATTCACATTAGAATGTTTTAAATGACACAATCAATTTTCATTCAAACATTTGACCAATATTTCCAACAATCCCCCACATGAATGAAATTGATAAAAGGAAACAAATTCCAAGGACACGAAGTTGTAATAGAGTTTTGCAGTTGATATTTGCAAATGATAGGTAGGTGTTACCCGTTGAACCTTCCCTTGTGAAATATACTTATACTCCTAGCAGCCAGTAGAACTCGATGTCTTTGAACTGTCTGCTATTTGTGGAGACGACAATATATATTCACACAAATATCTCCTTGACACTTTTTGGTTCTCATAGTTATGTTCGTTATGGTCATGAACATTAGCCTGGTTCTGCGAGAGCTGTTAAGAATTGCGCCCCCACAATTCCCTTAGAAGCGACCCCACTTCTCTCTCACATAGGTGATTCTCGATTAATCATTAAAAGCCATATGTTTAACCTCATATTCTCACTATTATAGGAATGGACTAGGAAGTTTACCAACTCCCTTAAATAAATGTGGAGTTTATTACTCCCCCACAGTGACCTCAGTTTATACAAGTAGGTTGTCCTATTGAACCCAGATCTTGGGATCTCCAGTCAGCTAGGTTAGGTTTTCCTTCATATAAACTTTTCTAGGGCTTTAGTCTCATTCCTCTTCACAACTTTATAACTAACTATCACATTTAGCATTTCGTAAGCGGATCCACAATGTTATTCTACGACTTCACATTGTCAATAGGGATAACTTATACTGAGAGTAGTTGTCGTATCGACATAATATGTCTGTACAAATTTGAGTTTCGTTTAACTCTTTAAGTATATCATGCTCCAGGTAATTCTTGAGTATTCCAAATAGGCAAGAACTCCATGTTTGTTGATGTCCTTTTGAACTCTAGCTAGGCCGAAATCCCCCACATGGAATTTATCTCAAGAATTTTGTAGAAAGGTTCTCTCTTTCAATATATTAATCTTGTTTATAAGATTTTTCTCACATGGATATGACACCAAGATCATTAGTAATTTGTCGCCTCACAAGTTTCATACTAGTGTATGCACACTTTTTGAATGTCTTATGTTAATTATTTTCCGTATAATAATAAACAGATTCCAAATCTAGCGTGCTATAGACCATGGAATCAAGCGTATAACAGAAGATGCATCATTCTGATTACTCATAGCTTCATCTAATAACATTCTTCTATTCGACAAATCACCACCTTAAACACATGTTTTAGGAGGATCCCATAAGTTATATGTGTAAGTCCTACACTTATAACAATGTCATTCCAGTTCACTTGTGATTATATATATAATCACATTTAATCTCTTATCATTATATGATTCTCACAATTTATTATGTGATTATAATCACATAAAAATAAATGTGTAATCATTTTACACAATCAAACTATGTCCAACTTTGCGAATGGACAATGGCTCACATTGGACTACAATCACACCATTCAAGTTAGTTACATAAACCAACGTAATCGTTATCATCTATATGTTGGTTCTTTCTTGACATTTCACAATGTCCAACAAGGTTATATTCAACACATAGTTATTTCTTGCATAATGACAAACCGTTCGATTATTAGCAATATGAGTTAGTAACAAGTCTTGATAATTATTCATCTTTCTAGAATAGTAATTAGTTTGATTATTTGCAACAATATTCACAACAGAATATTTTGCAACATCCAAAATTCCCAATACTTGGTACAAAACCGATAGACTTGTTTATTCTCATATTACAAAATTAGTTGAATATTGCCAAACAACATCGCATCAAAAATCTTAAATATGCACTTATTTGCCACAACATTTGACACAAAATAACAACAAACAATTTTGCGTTGAACATTGTTCAAAATATCACATAATTTTGTATTATAACAACACAAAATGTTGTACCAAACAACATCCAATTAACACATATATTAGTACAAAAAATATATATAAGCCGCTTGGAAAAATTGTTGTGCTAAAATATAAAGTGCGATCATCTGATTCTTCCGTTTAAGCTCAACATTTTTTTTTTGAAATCAAGTTTAAGATGCTTCATTGTTACCTAATCAACGGGAAAAAAATAGATGCAATACTCATTTGTTACCATGCGAAAAACACAATTTTCCATGACATCGCGGTTGTAACAACACACCAGTTCAAACAAAATTGATGTATCAAAATAAATAATGTGACCAAATGGTTCACCAATTTAAGCTCAAAAATTTTCCATGTTTAATGTCATAGAAAAGCTCTATAAAAATTGGGCTCACATATTTGTTTACCATGTGAACAATGCATTTCCCATGAATGTGCAGATGTGACAACAAATTCTCCAAAATGAATTGTTGTCCAAAATACTTTGTGACCAAACTGTTCACCTATTTCGAGTCAAACTTTCCAAAAATCAAGTTTAAAGTCTTAGAGTTCACCATAACGGAATTGGAATCAAAACTCATTCGTTTACTATGCGAACAACACACTTTTCCACTAGTGCGTAGCCATGATAACAATATTTTCAATTCCAAAGAACACGAAAATTAACATTCCGTAAGAATGAGGTTAATCTCAACATATGGTCATGAAACATATACTAGTTACACAAACCAGTATCATGACGACATTTCAAACCGACAAACACCATACTTTGAGTAGTAAGTTGTTCTGTTTATTTACTTGTTATTCTAAACAAAACCTTCTAAAACAGATAGGAACACCAAGTATCATGCATAAAGCAAGATTTCACAAAATTACTACTCTTTTTCTCTAACATGAAATTAAAACCATGTTAAATGGTTCAAAAAGTTAGGGTGCGTTTGGTATCCCACTATGAGAATGAGACAATGACTATGAAAGTGATTAATGTTGTTTGTTTAAGATGAAGGGACCCACCACTATGACAATGAATAAGAGAAATATTCTATACTCCATATACCTCAAAAGGGTAAGGTATGGATCTTTCATACCGAGAGGCCCACCACTACTATCAAAATCATTCCCATTGTGATTCATGGCGGCATATCAAACGCACCCTTAATCGGTGAATGTTTCATATGACAACCAAAACTTTCAACCAACATAAAGTTTCATAATTAATTAAAAGATATATTCTATCAAAATCGATTCCCATGTTTCTTCAATAAAGTACGAATAAACTTGCAACATTCTATGAATACAATTGTTGTCTTTTAAATAACATCGTACTATAATCAATTGCAACCAAAAGTTATACTGTATTGATATAACTTCTAACTAACATACCAATGATTTTTATTATTATTTTTTTAAAATACATCGTTGGTCCCTAAACTTTCCACGAAACATCACAGGGCACCTTAACTTTTGAAAAACATCGTGTGGCGTCCAAAACTTGGGATTTTGAGGCCGATTGCGTCCCTCAGCATGTAATAGGAACAACAACGTATTCTTGGTGAGGGCAAAATCGTCATTCACTGTAGCGATCTAGTTTCTAGCCGTTGTACATTGTCCCGGTTCCTTATATTACTATGAGTCAAAATTATATTGTCACTCATGATCCTTTAATCTTTCCCCTAAAACCTTTCCTCCTTCAACATGATACGATGTTGGTGTGGTAAACAAGCTATAACACGCACTTCGTGGACATTGGCCAACCCAGGGCATCGATTCTATGCTTGTCCTGATGAAGTAAGTGCGTTTTAAGATTGATTGTATTACCTTGCTTTCGCAAGTAGCAAAGTACATTGTAACAATGGTGGTTCATTAACGAAATGTCATATTAATGATTAGGGGTCTTCTTATCGGTGGATAGGATGGTATGATCCTGAAATGTGTGCACGTTCAAGAATGATCATACCAGGCCTTTTGAGGAGGAGAAATGAGCTCCAGGAAAGATTAGAAGTTGCTCAAGGTGATGTGTGGAAGTGGAAGATTTACCTGGTGCTCAGTTGGATATTGTTCTTGATTGTTTATGCACTTGGTTAACTTTTTAGCTTTAACGTATGATGGTCGTGTTTTGTGTTTTGTGGAAAATGTAATTACTTGTTAGGCCACATTGGTAGTGTTAGAACCTTTACCAAAACTATTTTGTACTAGTATTTTTAAGTTTAGATTGTATTGAATGGTAGTAACATTGTCTATAACATAGATATGAAGTTTGGTTCCTTTTTTGAGTTTACATTATGGGTATATATGCAGATGCATAGAAATTTGGTTATAATTGACTTTAAACAGTCAACATTCTTTTGAAGTTTTAGTTTTGGTTAGTTTTGCTTGCATCAATTTGCAGTAGCATATTATGCAGTCATACAGTTAGAGATAACATACATTGCACACAACATACATATTTTGGACACAATTACAATTTAGAAACATAACATGGTTCTGTAGATAATATAATTGGATATAATTCCAAATGCATAAAATTTCATACTTTTCGAAGCATGATAATCAGAGTACATAACTTGTTCATAGTTAACATAAATAAATATTTTCTACTTCATTAGCATAACATAAAGAATGCCCTATGGTGAGGGCATCATTCTATCCATTAAAGCATGCTGCCTAGTCACTCTTCTGGTAGTATGATGGGATGAAACAGAAACTGCTTGCACATTACTTGAATGGACCTGAGATTGAGACTGTGATTGATCTTGCTGCTGGGATTGACATTGGGATTCATCACTTTCATCAACACCTGTACCTTCAGCTTGTTTATCTGCTACAACTTTGTTCCCTGTAGGATGTGTCTTCTTTGATGCAACCTTTTGAGTCACTTGTTTACTTTTTCCCTTAGAACTTTAACTATTTTGTTTTTTACTGCCAGTTTGACTACTTTGGGTTCCACCATAGCCAATACATGTTTTTCGGTTGTGTCCAGCAATGCCACAAACACTACACCTTGTTGATATAATAATGCGTAAAAATGTTATTACTATTTTTCGATATCTCTACGTTTTGACGATCACAAAATGTAAAATCATTAAACATAAAATCATTACGTAAACAAGTATTTAGTGACAAAATATCATTACATCCAACTAAATCACTTAAGGTATGAATAAACAATTGCCTAATACATTTTATGATCAAAGGAAGGTTTATTTAATAAATACAAATTATATAAAATAGTATAAACATTTTATATATTTAGAAAAACACTTTTGGTAATTAATGGAAAATGCTTAATTCATAATAAATATATGAATTCAAATTTTTAATCAAAATCAGTTAGTTTTTCACCAAATAAACTTTCCCTAGAAAAAGACAAGAAAACTGCCGTTTTCATCTGGGCGGCCCCCTTAATTTTAAGGGGGCCGGCCACGCTCCCCTGTCAGATTCTGTTAGAAATTTTTCCCTATAAATACCACCTCAAATCTGGTATTTTCAACACCTTTTGCACAAAGATTTTCAGATCCAATTCTCCCTAAACATCCTTCTAAAACCCTTTGATCATAAGATTATTAATCCTTATTTCAAGTGATCCAATCTTTTCATTCCCTCATCTCTCTAAGTGCAAAAGAAGAATACTCCTTCAACAATCAAGTTAAGAAGTATTTTACATTTGTATATATTGTCTAGTAGTTGTGTATATTACTTTTAAAGGTGTAGAAGGCTTGTAATTAGATAGATCTAGGTGTGTTAGTTGTGAGTAGAAGTAGTGAAGAAGAAGTAGAGTTGTGAAGAGCAAGAAGTAGTGAAGGTGTGTAGTAGTTGAGGAGTATACAAGTTGTGTAGAAGTCGTGCTAAGTTGTGTAGTGGTGTGAGATTGGTTCTAGCTACAATTAAAACCCGACATTTAGCTTAGTGTCGTTAATTGGTGTAAGCAAAAGTTTTGTAAGGTTTTCTCCACCATAAGGGAGGTTGTTGACATAGTGAAGAAAACTCTCGAGTAGGTAACTCGGGGAGTGGAGTAGAGCAAGGAAGGTGTCCTTGTAGCCGAACCACTATAAATCCTTTGTCTCGCAGTTAGATCTTTCCAACTCTAACTTATTACTTAGCTTACTTACTTACATCTCGTATCATGTGTTGATTTTACATACTTAGCTTACATCATTATTATTTTTCATACCTCGACATAGTTGTTCTTATTGTTCAAGACTTGAGTTCACATAAGATCGAATCAAGGTTTTAAGAGTTAACAATGCTTTAAAACTAAACTAAGTTTTCATAAATAAAAAAGGGATGTAAAAATACTTGTCTATATTGTTATTGTTTACTTGCGTAGATATAAGTTCTTATAAGTCATACTCATCCATATTGTTATTATTTACTTGCGTAGATATAAGTACTTATAAGCATACAAGTATTGATCTCACATAAACTAGAAACGAAGTTTTGTTTTAAACAACTAAGTTTTCATAAAAATTAAAAAGACGTAAAACTATTCAACCCCCCCCCCTTCTAGTTTTGCACAATTGGCATGAGAGCTACGTTAAACAAGATTTTTTTAAATAAACTGTATTCTAAAACTTGAAACGATCTATGGAATCTAAAAAATATTTAGAAGGTCAATCTATGCAAAGACCACCACTATTTGAAAGTGACGGTTTTCTTTATTGGAAAAATCGATTTGAAACTTATGTGAAATCAAAAGATCTAGATCTTTGGCATGTTATTACTAATGGTGATATTTTTCCTATACAAAATAATCCCCGAAACTAAAAGGGATGAAATTTTACCTTTTGAAAAACAAGATGATGATTTGAAAAAGAAACTTGCTAAAAACAATGAGGCTAAAATGGTAATTTATAATGCGTTACCACGTAAAGAATATGAAAGAATTTTTATGTGTAAAACCGCAAAAGATATTTGGAACTCTTTACTAATCACTCACCAAGGTAATAGTCAAGTCAAAGATAATAAAATAGATCTTCTTGTATAACAATATGAACAATTTACGATTCCAGAAGAGGAATCAATTAACAATGCTTTTGCTAGATTTAACACAATCATCACAAGTTTAAAAGCATTTGATGAGAATTTTTCTAGCAAAAATTTTGTAAGGACATTTCTTAGGGCTCTCCATCCGAAGTGGCGTGCTAAAGTTACGGCGATTGAATAATCAAAGAATTTGTCAACTCTAGAACTTGATGAATGGATCGGCAACTTAAAGGTCTACGAAGAAATAATAAAGAAAGACTTCGAGATGGTCAAAGGAAATAGGGAGCAAAGCAAATCAACTGCGTTGAAATCTAAAAAGGACTCTAGTGACGAAGAATGCTCAACCTCCAAAAGTGACGATGAAGAGTATGCTATGGCCGTACGAGACTTCAAGAAATTCTTCAAAAGACGAGGAAAATACGTTAAGCAACCATATAATGAAAGAAAGTGTTTTAAGTGTGGAGATCCAAATCATCTTATTGGAGAATGTCCAAAATTGTTAAGAAGTCAAAACCACAAGGCCTTTGTAGGAGGAGCATGGAGCGATAGTGATGATGATGAAAAAGAGACAAGAAAAAATGAAAAGTGTCTCATGGCAAAGGCATCCGATGAGGTACATTCTAAAACCGAATACTATAGTGATGAACATTTATCTTTAGATGAAAAAGACTTAGATAACGAATATAGTAGATTGTATAAATTAGGTCAAAAGGTCATAGCTAAAAATAAGTCACTAAAGCATATTAATAATCGATTAGAAAATGAAGTACTCGAATGAAAAATTAAACTACAACATTTGGAAAAAGAAAAAGAAGTTTTTATAGAATGTAAAACATGTTTAGAGGTCAAAAATGAAAACGAAAAACTTAAAGATGAAATTTTCAAACTTGACAAGTTTAAAAATAGTAGTAACTCACTTAAGAAAATAATAAGTGTTCACGAAACTTTGGGAGATAAAATCGGTCTAGGATTTAACTTAACTAATGTTTCAACTAGTGAAAATAAAAATGAAAAGTTTGAATGTGAATCTAGTAAGCAAAAACCATTAGACTCAAAACCTAAGTATATACCTATAAAAGATAGAAAAATACCTATTGCGAGTGATGAGGAAGTAAAAACCTTTTATAAACCATCATTAAAAGCCAAAACTGGATTTTCTAAGCTAAAATTAAGATCTAAAACTCCACCTCCAAATAGACCAAATAACCCTCATTCTTGGTCTAAAACCCCTCAACATAGGAGAAATCAAGGTAGAAAAAACTTTTCTAATAATAGTCACCCAATGTGGAATTATCCACATCAACCAAGCTTTAACCCATAGGGAATACTTCCACCATACATGCATCCTAGTCAATTGAAAACCATGTTTGGTTCAAACAACTTTGGACCAATGAGACCAAGGGAACCAAGTGGCTAAGTTGTCACTTTTTGATAATATTGGTATCTCATCTACAAATGGCTTCTATAAGCCAACATGGCACTTGATGTGTTTGAAGATTTTTTATTAAAGACTAAAAGATACGCGTTTCTTTTAAGTTCATCGTTAAAACTTATATTCTTAGATTAATAACTAGTTAGATTAATGCTTAGTTATATAGCTAGTAATACTTACTTACTCACGCATTATGAACCCCTTTTAGTTGGCTTTCCTAGGATTAAAATAAAATTGTTCGTTGTCGAACAACATAGAAAATGGAAATCTTCTATGTCCACTAGTAGAAAACTCATGGTGATGAAGTGAAATGAGTCAAGTTGATTAATTATTAACATAGAAATAAGATTAGATTTCTCGTGTTAGAAAACTATGGATGAAACAAGCTCTCGTAGACTATGGCATTAAGTTAGATAAGTGTGCAACAACAAAGGAGCTATAGAAGTTAGGATATACCCTATTCAACACTCTCACATCAAACATATAGAACTACGTTATCAATCACTTATGATCATAGGTTATGTAGAAAAGATAGCTTCGGAAGATAACATTGCCGATATGTTTACCAAACCCCTTAAGCATGAACTATTTAATCACTTGCGTTTAGGATTAGGAATAATGGAGCAAATTGATTAAATTATTGGAATACTTAAAATCTTCTGAAAAATCAAAATTCTGATTTTTTTTTGTTAGATGGGCGGACCCCTTAAATTTATAAAGGCGGCCCCCTTAAACATTAAGGGGACCGGCCTCACTTTAATGGGGCCGGCCATCTGAGAAATAAATTTCCAAGTTTTCTCTATTTTTTCACTAATCTGAGTCTAGGATTCTATTTTGTACAAAATCAGGAATTGGGATATTTTGTTATTGCATCAATATGTTTTCAAAGGAAACCCCAATTCAATTTTTAAAATCATTCTCACGTTTAGGAAAACTCATTGTTGAATAATGATAAAAATGCTTTTCTATCAAATCATGCACAATAGTCTCACTCTTGTTGTCTATATACAGTAAAACTTCTATAAATTAATAGTGTTGGGACCATGATATTCTATTAATTTAGCGAGATATTATTATATCGATAAATAAATAATTTATAAATTTAAAGAGGTTTTAAATATGGCCTATAAATTTCCAAGTCTAATATGTATTAGTTACAATTTATACTAGTTAGAGATGAAAAAAAAATAGAAAAACAAGTTTCAATGTATAATAGTTAGAAATGAAAAATAAATTACCGCATATACTAGTTGTAGATAAAAAAAAAAAAAAAAAAAAAAAAAAAAGTAAATTAGAAAAACAAGTTACAATATGTACTAGTACAATGTATAATAGTTAGAGATGAAAAATAAATTACAATGTATATTAATTACAGATGCTGTTAAAAAAATATAGATGAAAAATAAATTATGACGTATATATATATATATATATATATATATATATGGAATTTTTTAGTAATTATTAATTTATAGTTTCGTTGGGACTAATAAAAATACACTGGTATTTCAAAAAAATTATTATCTTATTATTTTATCGATTGAGATCAAAATTTTTACTAGTCCCAAGTTGGGACTAGACAAATTATTAATTTTATCAAGGTTATTAATTTATCGAGTATTAATTTATAGAAGTTTTACTGTATATAATCCAATATATACATATACATGACACTTAGAAGGGAGCAAAGCTAAATCAAGGAGATCAAGGATCGTTTCTTAGGAAAATTTGTTTTTCTTTTACAGGAGTCAAAACGATCTTAACTCCGTATTTGTTTCATATAGGCACACACTAGAACAAAATTAAGAATTACGCTATCACATTTGTTCCATCACTAGTGTCTCATTCATTAGTTGCATTTGCCCTTGCACTAAGTTAGTCATGTTAGGTAGAATGCCTTAATTACTTGATCTATTACTTTATTCAGTTTACATGCATGCTTAGTTGTAATTATATTACATGTTTATTCGCCTATATACTTTTCATGAATATTCCATTAAGATAATACGTGTATAGTTGCCTAAAGAGTTGGACTTGCCCAAAATCAAACCTCATAATCTTTACACACTCAAACCTCATAACATTTACTCACCCATACCCTTCTACCTTACACTCAAACCTCATAACCTTTACACACTCAAACCACCAAAGTGAAATGAAAAACCAAGTCATTCCTTCCGTGAACATCGCTCTTTCACTCTCACCAATCACACCACTTGATACTCATTTCCCATCCTCACCAATAACTTCATCTGGTCATCCTCACAAAACGATTCAACCATGTAACCATTCCCTACACTCTACAAAGTGTGTCATCACCACTACAACTTAACCCATGAAGGTCAAACCATACTTCATGATACACAAACTTCATGTTCACTCAAATGAACCCTTTCACAAACCGCATCATAATAACCAACCATCCGTCTCATCACCCAAGTATACCTTCATCCTTGCTCCCAAAAATACACCTTCATCTCACCCTTCACCTCCAACACACATCACCATAATCCACCATGGATTCACCAAAAACTTCCATTTCCAAAACATCAAAGAAACAAAAGATCCTCATCATCACTTCTAAACTACTCTTCATTGACTTAACCAAAGATGACAACACAACCCCATCATCTCAAATTTAATGCTCATCTCCTAGTGCACCAAATGCACCATCTAAAACACCCTCTACTCGTGGAACATCCTCTTCTTCAATACCTTCATCCTCATCCATCAATGACTACCTAAACTCGTAAATGTTTCCACCACCAAGAGTATCACAACCACTTCCTAACAACACACATGATATTCCCATGTTGCATATCCAATCATCCATCCCTAATCACAACCCAACACCTCCATCATCACCTTCCTCCGAACAATGAAAGTTCGTTGAAGAGCTCAAAGAAGCTCATGAGCTAAGTGGTCTTCTTGTCATGCATCTTGTTCTATGCAACTTGGACCAACCACCTTTATCACCCTACTCAAATTGTCTCCCTCACTCACTCCACTTAAAGCAAGTTGAGCATCATACCCACTATTGTCCTTGTTGCATTTACCTCCAAAAATAAACCATTCTCTTGGAAGAACACCTCACTTGGATTGAATACCTCCTCACTAGGAAAAACTTAAACCCATCACTCACTCAAGAGACCAACAATTCATCAATCGCTCCAAACCCACAACTTACCATTGAAAATGCATCCGTAGACATCACCTTTTCATTATCACCCATAACATCCCTTAATGCACACTTCTCCTCATCACCAATCAACCTACCAAACTTCAATCCTATCCCATGGAGCTTACTTGAAGCCAACTACCATGCTTCCCATCAACAACCACCAAACTCTCCAAACACCATTCCAACAAAAATATATCTCCACTAAATCCAACTACCATGATTCCCATCTTCAAATAAAATCTCCACAAACCTTTTGTGTTCCAAGCAAGTCCAAGAGACCTCAAGTTGGCAACTTAGTATTATCTAGTGTAATTTGCTAGAAAAGCATATATATATATATATATATATATATATATATATATATATATATATATATATATATATATATATATATATATATATATATATATATATATATATATATATATGCTTATGTATTTGTTGGATCGATATACTCTGACCAAACTACTTTGTAGCTTGTAAGGGTTTAACAATATTGAGTAAACTCAACACTATTAATATTGAAACACTGTTTGACCTTGTAAAGTATGCGGAATCTACTAACACAAAGCTTAAGAAGAACTTTTATATTAACCAAACTTTGAACCTGCTTTGTTACACAGATTCACTAACAATCCCTAACTATTAACTTTGATCGACTTCTAAACGTATCTAAGACTTGTAAAACTTCTATCGACCAATACCTCTTAAGGCTCTTTATATAGATAACCTTAAGTCGGTTTACAACATGTAATCCTTAAACAACAAGTAATTATCCCTAACTAATTCTAGAATATTCGTTTAATATTACACATTAATCCTTATCTAATATTGCATATCAGTCCTTGTTTCCTTCGAAGTACTTTAAACATTCTTCAATAACAGCAGTACTTTGACTTTATTCTTCAGCAGTACTTTGACTTTATTCTTCAGCAGTACTTTGACTTTATTCTTCATGCAGCACTTTGACTTTATTCTTCAGCAGTACTTTGACTTTATTCTTCATGCAGCAGTACTTTAACATCCAGAAGTACTTTGATATTTCATATCCCAACAATCCTCCCCTAACTTGAACTCTACTTGCTTGATTTCAAGTTTCTTTGTTATCTTTAATCTTCAAATCTTTAATTATGCATTGAAGTTGTTTCTTTATTCCTTTTCTTCTATCTGTCATTTGTCAAAGTACTCTTCATCAGCATCATATCTTCCATAGCATCTTCTCAGCAACTCAGCAACATTTTGGTACAAAGATCATCAAATCTTAAAAGTTTCATACTATTCTCATCACTTCTAGGTGTGTTAACTCCTATGAGAGGTGAATCATTGAAAATTGTGATTTTTAGCAAATCATCAGCTATCAACGGATTTGATATGTCTTTACCATAAGCCATTTGCTATGGACTAGCCAACTCTTGATCACTTGGATGTATGGTGAGTTGATAACCTAGTTTTTGGTAAACTATCAACCATCAACGGATTTGATTATCACATCAGAGCCGTACCCTCATGATGAGTCAAACTCTTTCTTGTTTGTTAAACATGGTAAGTTGATTACCATTTGTTGTATAGTATAAATACTAACACCATGTGTTTCTTTTCAAATCCTTTTTCCTTTTCTTTTAAACATCAAAACATTTATCTTTATTTTAAATAACTTATACTGGTTTATATCAGCAAGCAGTACTTTGATAAAGTACTGTTTGTTTTTGCAGTACTTTGAAAAATACTTTAATTTTACAAAACAGATCATACCAGTATTATGCAATATTACTCTTCTGACTTGACCCATCTGATAAATAGCTTGATAACATCCAAAGCTACTTCAGATTCATCTTCAAGTTCCATTCCATGATCCAGCATTCTGAGCATTATTTCTCTGATCAATGGATATCTCCTCTCAGCCAACATGTGAATCATGGTACCATCTTCCATCTCTAGTGTATGAACTCCTGATGACTCAAAGAATCTCCATCTTGTTATTTCCCAATTCTCTTGATCATTCCAGAGAGGATCAACACTTGTTTCTTCAGTATCCCAGATGGTAAATAAGTCTCCAAGCAGAACTAATCCCACTTCTGAAGCTTCATTCTCTGTATAATAAGTCTGCACTTGCACATATAAGTCATAAAGATCTGCCCTTGTGATACAGTGCAACAAATCCCATAACATATAAAATGTTGTGAAGCTTTCATCTTCTCTGTGGATCATAAAATAATTTCCCTCTTTAGATTCAACCACAGAAAATGAGATTATCTTGGACTTCTTTTCAGAATCATCAATCCTTTTGTTCTCAAAATCAACAACTCTTAAATAATTTCTGAGTTCATCAACTGTATCTTCATGAACTAACTTCAGCCTTTTTGTCAGTTGATCATCTTCAGCTAATTTCTTTCTTTTCAATCTCCTTTGCTCAGCTTCTTCCTTTCTGATATCTTCTAATTTCTTCTTTCTATCAACTTCCATGGGTACAAAGCTTTCTATCTCTCTTCTGATATCTTCTTGTACTTTGTCCCATAAAGCTTTTATTTCTGGATACCTTTGTTTATGTAAATTCTTGTATCCCCTTTTTCTTAAGAATTGCATCATCCAATTCCTTTCCTGAGCTTTGGTCATTGACTTCTTTGTAATTGGCCAGCTAACTTCTTCCAAATACTCAGCATCATATTCAGCTTGTTGCTTTCTAAGAAGCTCTAAATCATCTGCAGTCTCTAATTCTCTAATCTGAGCAATAGAAAATTTCTTCTTCTTCTTCTTAGTATCTTTCTGAACCATTATTCCTTTCCCTTTATCTTTTGGATCTAGTTTCTCTGATTCAGAAGTACTTTCATCATCTTTTTGTGCAGGCTCAGATATATGTATTCCTCCAGTAGGTCTTCTTAAATTCATCATAACCTGAGCAATTGTTGCATCATCACTAGCAGTATGCACTCTTTCTTCTTCTTGTTGTATAAAAGTGGAAGGACCAGCTTCATCTTCATGATACTTTATAGAAGGACCAGCAATATCTTGTTCATCAGTACCTTGCACAACAGTATTTTCAACAAAAGTACTTTGAGCATTATTTCCTTCTAAATCAATTTCCTCTGTATCCCACTTTTTACATTCTCATTCTCAACTTCAAGATTAATTTGCTCTGTCTCACCACTTTTTCTTTCAGTACTGTTTTGAGCAACATTTTCATCTTGATCATTCTTGTTCTCTGAAAATTGAACCATATCATCAAAGCTATCCAAATTATCATCCTGATTCCTCCCCAATTTGATAGATGATGATCTCCTATGCCTCCTCTTAGACTTAGACTTCTTCTTTTTAGATTGTGGCTTCTGAGACTGCTTCTTTTCTTTCACATAAAGCCTAAAATTCTGAACAAGAGGCCAGACAAATTTCTTCAATCTTCTGAACTTCTTTCTTAACCTTTTGATTTCTGCAGCTTTAGAAGTAACAGTTGACTTTAGCTTCTCCAATTCCTTAGCCAAATCAGAATGACTCTCAGTACCTTGAATTCCCTCATCTCCTCCAGGTGTTTGAAACCCACCTGTGGAAGTATAATCATTGGGAGTAGGTACTGATGAATCCTCTGAAGCAGTACCTTGAGGATCAGCACTTTGTAGAGAAGTACCTTGAGCGAAAACAGATTTATCCAAAGAGGCTGTAACTGAGGGAGTCCTTTCACCTGAAACAACATGCTGAGGAGAAACAATAGGTGGTGTGGGGGTATGTACTGAAGCAGAATCAGATTGAGCAGCATTATCAGAATGTACAGAACTACTATTGTCTTCTTCATCCCTAAGAGCTTGAGCTACCTCTAACATATAAGCATTAAGAGGTGTATTCCTACCCGAAAAATTAACTCCTTTATGAGACATAAAAGTGAAAACTTTAGATGGCATCCTAATGATAGGTACATAATCCTGAGGTTTGGGTATACCATCTAGTGGATTTTTAAAAAGCAATTGAACAAACCTAGGATACATAAGAAAAGGTTTGCCAGCCTGAATGTGAGTAAGCATACCCTCAAGAATCATGTATGAAAAGTTAAAAGGCTGATTGGTAATTAGACCAACAAAAGCAGAAGCTATAGAATGACTGAATTGATCCCAAGCAGTACTCTTTGGACTCAAACAATGTAGCAAAACATGAATAAGAAATTTCCAATGAGGACTAACCATAGCCTTCTGAAAAGTAAGCTTAGTCAAAGAACCTTCATACCCAATATCTCTGAGTGTATTCCAAACTTCTTGTTTCTCAAATAAAACAGAGCCTCCTTCATCATCAAATAGCAGAACCTCCCTAATTGAAGCTTCTGTAACACGTATAGCTCTCCCAGCAACTGTAGCAGTAATGATATCCTCTCCATCTTCAACATGTGACCTAGCTGTATCCCAAAAAGCTTGAATCCAGGGTCCAATAATCTCAGGGTTGACAAGGATGGAGTAACAAATGTTGGTACCAGTAAGAAAATCAATAATTCCATGAAAATCAAGGTTTGCTTGGGTTTTCTCAAGGTTTGCAATCATGTTGTGTTTGGTGTTGGTACGTCGATTAGCCATGAGGATTAGGGTTAGAGTAAGAAAAGTGACGATCGATGCAAAGTAGGTATGAGTTTATATGGACGAGTAAGGTGAATAAAAGGAAAAGATATGAGGTTTATATACGGATAAAATTACAAAAAATCACGGTTAATTAATGATTTTACCGTTATTTTTGGAAGTAAATATCCCATATCTTTCGAAAGGTTGTTAGCCGCAAATCTGACCGTTGGAACAGTATCTGACACGTCAGCGAACCCTTTTAATAACACCAAGCAGTACTTTCCATAAAGAATGGAGAAGTACTTTCCACCATAAGCTCAAACAGTATATTGACCAAAGTACTTTCCCACTAAAAATCTTGAATATTGACCATTTGACCAAAATATCTTAGAAAGTCAACCCTCATTAAAGACTAGCACCAAATTAAATTCCAAAACAACCAGGGTAAGTGAACTTCAATACACTTCATTAAATGCCCATTAACCTTCATCTTTCTTATAAAAACAACTTCACCAATACTTTGCAAACACCACATTTTCTCTTAACACAAACAAGTAAGCACAATGAGTCACATACCAAGTGTAAACATCTCTTCAGACTCAGAAGGTACCACAGACTCAGAGATAAGGTACTACTCTGATTCTGAGTTTGAAGATCCAGGATGGACAGACTATTTTCCCCCTCATGTGCAATGGGGGACACCAAGAAGCTTCATCAACAATGAGTGCAGCCAACTCTACCATAACTGATGCAGGCAGTGCTACCACCAAAAGGCCCAAAAAGAAAGTTGGTTCTGGTTCAACTTTAGCTAAAGAGCTTCCACATGCATTGACTTAGGCCCTGGAAACAGCTATCCAGAATATGAAGTGGCCTGCTCCAAGAAAAGAAAGACCTCCCAAACAGGTTCTTGGCCTAGCTTGCCCAAGAAAACAGACTTCTTTTGATGACAAGAGAAGGACTGCTCAAAAAGGAAAGCAAAGCTATGAGGGCAAGGGTAAAAGGCCTATGGAGTAGGGTGTGGAGCTTGGTAGTAGGTTGATGGAGTCTTGTGTTTTTGTTATGTTTGTTGTGTCTGTTCCTGGTACTTGAAAACAAGAATGGTGTTGTACTTCTAAATGGTAGTTGTAAGAACATGAATAAATAAAATCCTTTCTTTGGAATGATACATGTAGCCTCCCCTCAAATAATGACTAACTAATAACTACTTATGCCTCCCCTAAAAAATAGCTTACATATTAATCATGCCAATACTCACAACTAAGAAAGTAAATCTTGAAACATCAAAGCCCTTTGTGAGTAGATCTGCTACATTATCATCAGTATGAACTTTAACCACATTGATAAGCCTTTGTTCATAGCAATCTCTTATGAAGTGATGTCTAATCTGAATGTGCTTGGTCTTGGAATGATAGACTGGATTCTTAACAATACAGATGGTACTCTCATTATCAATGTTGATAGGAGTATTCTTGAAATTGAATCCATAATCCAAAAGTTGATTCTGCAACCAAAGTACTTGTGCACAACAGCTTGCAGCAGCTACATACTCTGCTTCTGTGGAAGAAGTTGCTGCAATTGTTTGCTTCTTACATTGCCATGACACTAATCTGCTTCCAAGGTACTGGCATCCTCCAGTTGTGGACCTTCTGTCATAGTTATCTCCAGCATAATCACTATCTGAGAAGGCATGGAGATGGAAAGGTGAATCCCTAGGATACCATAATCCTAGCTTAGGTTGTTGCCTAAGATACCTGAAAATCCTCTTGACAGCATTCAAATGAGATACTTTTGGATTAACCTGATGTCTTGCACATAAGCTCACAGCAAAAGTAATATCAGGTCTTGATGTAGTTAAATACATAAGACATCCAATCATAGATCTGTATAGTGTGACATCAACATCTTCTCCATCTTCATCTTTTCCCAAAGGTTTGTTAGTATCCATTGGTGTAGATGTAGGCCTAACAGTTGTAAAAGTGAATCTCTTAAGAATATCTGCAACATACTTATCTTGACAAATATAAATCCCACTGCTTGACTGTTGCACTTGAAGGCCTAAGAAAAATGTTAATTCTCCCATGGAACTCATCTGAAACTCTTTCTGCATAAGATCTTCAAATTCCTTCACCATAGATTGCTTGGTAGCACCAAAAATAATATCATCTACATATACTTGAACAAGCATAATATCCTTCTTATCTCTCTTGATAAACAAAGTCTTGTCAATAGCTCCTCTTCTATAACCATGTTGCAATAGAAAATTGGAAAGCCTTTCATACCAAGCTCTTGGAGCTTGATGAAGACCATAAAGAGCTTTTATTACCGTGTAGACTTTGTTTGGGTGTGCAGGATCTTCAAAACCAGGAGGCTGTTTGACATAAACTTCTTCTGTGATTTTGCCATATAGAAAAGCACTTTTAACATCCATCTGATATACAGGGAATCCTATATAAGATGCAAAAGCCAAAAATAGCCTGATGGCTTCAAGCCTTGCCACAGGAGCAAAAACTTCATCATAGTGTACTCCTTCTTCCTGTCTATATCCTTGAGCCACTAATCTTGCCTTGTTCTTAATAACATTTCCTCTTTCATCTCTTTTTACTCTGAAAACCCATTTAGTTCCAATAAGTTTCTTTCCATCAGGTAAATCACATAATACCCAAACTTCTTGAAGTTTAAACTGTAGAAGTTCTTCTTGCATAGCTTCCACCCAACTTTCCTTGGCTAATGCTTGTTTGATATTCTTGGGCTCTTCCTGAGATAGAAAACAAGCAAATAAACACAACTTCTGATCCTTGTGATTCACCCTGTTTTGCTTGTAGAAAAAACTAAGTAAAGAAGTATGTTGTTGAGACATATTCTTAGCCTTAGTCCTTGTGAGCACCCCTGATAATGAGGGTCCAATAATATTGGTAACAGGATGAGTTTTATGAATTCTGAGAGTAGGAGTTGGTGAGACTTCAAGATTATCTTCCAAATTAGTTATATCAGGATCTTCAATAGAATCTGAGAAAATGCCTTCTTGATCCAATTCATCATCAGTGTCTTCTAAAGTAATTGTGTTTGGATCAACAGTATCTTCTAAGTTAGGCATATTAGGATCATGAACAGCATCAATATTTATCCAATTTGAAGTATTCAATGATTGAAAAGTACTTTCAAATGGATTGGCAGTACTTTGGGTTAAAGTACTGGCTGTTTCTTTTGCCTTCTTCTTTTCTGCTTCATAAGCTCTCCTTTGTTCATCATCATACAAATTAGCCATTGTTTCTTGAAAAAGCATCCTAGAAAGTTCATCTTGAATGGCTTGATCTTCTGCAGATACTGGTATTTGTGGTGGAACAGTACTTTGAGGATCAACAGTACTGTTAGGTTGAGAAGTACCTTTCTTCTCATCATTGGCATCATCTTTTGGCTCATCTTCAGATCTTAAATTAACATCATGAACAATGTACTGTCCTTCTTCTTTAGTGGGAGCAACTTGATTTTCTTCCCTTACAGGTACATAATTCATTGATGAAGACATTAAATCAAGATCAAACATCCAATAAGGACCTTTACCTTTAGAACTCTCTTGTTCTTCCAAAAAATCAACATGAAGACATTCTTGAACCTTCTTGGTAGCCCTATTGTACACTCTGAATCCTTTGCTATTTGTACAATAGCCCAATAAATATCCTTCATCTGACTTCCCATCAAATTTGCCCAAATTATCAGCAGTATTTAAGATGGTTAGGGGACATCCAATAGGTTTCATAAACTTGATGCTTGGCTTCTTTCCCATGAGTAACTCATAAGGTGTCTTCATTTGAGGTTTAGTCACTGATACTCTATTCAATACATAGCAAGCAGCACTTACAGCTTCAGCCCAGAATGGTATAGGTAGTTGAGAGTCTGCAAGCATTGTCCTTGCTGCTTCTATAAGAGTTCTATTCTTTCTTTCTGCAACTTCATTTTGTTGAGGAGTTCTAGAAATACTGAACTCTCTTTTAATTCCTTTCTTGGCACAGAATTCATCCATAAGCTGATTCTTGAACTCAGTCCCATTATCACATCTAATGCCTCTAACCTTGAGTCTTAACTGATTTTCAAGTGCTATAATTAAATCATGAATAGCATCAAAAGTTTCATCTTTAAAGCATAAGAAAAAGACCCAACTAAATCTGCTACAATCATCTGTTACAACCAAGCAGTACTTCTTCTTGTTCAGACTGACAACTGAAACAGGTCCAAACAAATCCATGTGCAGCAATTCCAAAGGCTCTCTAATAGTCTTCTCATCAATCTTCTTACAAGAGGCCTTGTGCTGTTTACCCTTCTTACAAGCAAGACATGTGTGATCATTCTTGAATGTCTTAGAAGGTAAACCTCTAACTAAATTACCTCTGACCAGCTTATTGATATTCTTGAAATTAACATGTCCCAGTCTTCTGTGCCATTGATGTGCTTCCTCCATAGATGCTCTTGCAATCAAACATGTTGCTCTTTCAGCAGATTTTACATTCTTCAAGTCTATGATGTACACATCATTAGTTCTTGGTGCTCTTAGTAACACCAAGTTTCTATCTTCTAACTTGAAATCAGGAGAAAGTATAAGACATTCTGTGTCAAAGAATAACATAGGGTACTTCTTATCACAAATCTGAGAGACTGACAAAAGATTGAATTTGAGCTCCTTCACATATCTAACATCTTCAAAATCAAAGTTTCCTGCCTTGATAGTTCCTTTGCCAGTTATTCTTCCTCCATCAGGATCATTCCCAAATGCAACTTTTCCTCCATAATAAGCTTTAAAATCTGACAAGAGCTCCTTTTCTCCTGTCATACTGCCAGAGCAACCACTATCTACAATAAGATGATCTTTAAGCTCCTCCTCTGGGTTGCCCTGCATTTACATGAAAAGGTTAGTTATTTTTAGGAACCCAAGCCATTACTGACTTGTGTTCCCCTTGTGGAGTGACATACTCAAAAATTTTGAGTATGTAATCACCACTGTCTTTGAAAGCATGATAAAGAATTAAGGTTTTTGTTTCCAAAACTGTTGATTTTTCAAGATCATTTGTCCCCTTTTCACCTTTAACATCTGAAAGTACTGGTTTTTCCCCAGCAGTACTTTCTTTCTTAACCCATTTAGTTGTAACTTTAGGAGTTGGGTTCTGTATCCTAGCATCTTTTCTTGTGTTGTAAGACTTTCTAGGGTTGTAATGATTGTGCCTCCTAGCTCTTACATTTGATTGTTTGCTAGAAACATTAGGGATCTTTCTATCAGTACTTTGTGAAGGTACTGATGGTTTGGAGTATGGCCTTTTCTGATGAGGGTACCTATAGCCTTTTGAGAAATTACTATGGTTGACCCTATTTGTATAGTTCCAAACTGGTTTGTTATCCCTTGGCTTGTTCTCCCTATAACTTGGTTGTGCAGTTCTGGTCTTTGGATATTTACTTAAGTAGTCTGAATGATAATTACAGTCTTTAATCAAATGATGAGGACTGTAACAAACATAACAGACCTTTGGACCAATATCCCCAAATCCCCTTCCATAAGTGTTTCTAAATTTAGCAGTATTTTGAAAGAATTTTCTTTGAGGTACTGCTGAGTGATCAGCAGTACTTCGAAAAGAGTTTGAAGGTACTGCTTGTTTTGAAAGCTTGGACTCTTCTACCTTAGGAGCTTCAACAGATCTTTCTAAAGTTTCAGGATTAAATTTACTTTTAAGCTTTTTCCTAAACTCTAGATTATCTACACCATAACAATCAACATCTTTTCTAGGTGGTTGAAAGCTACCTGGGGGGGTGAGGAACTGCATTATAACCCTTTTCTTTCTGAAATACAGGACGTGTTGGACTAGGGGATTCCTCATCACTAGAAGTGTTTTCATCTAGACTGATGAACTCTTCATCACTAGTGGAGGTATCAACTGTAAGATTTAGTTCCTTGCTCTTAAATGGAATACCTTCATTGCTATCATAACCTAGGCATGTCTTAATATTAGATGTTCTTTGCTTTTCAACAAATTGAACATGTGACACACCTGCCTCATTCCATACAGCAAGTTTTTCTAACAACTTATCCCTTTCAGCAGTCACTTTTTCTAGTTCAGACACCTTGCAACCTAGTTTCCATTCATTCAACTTAACTAGGTAATCCTGTTGTTTATATGTTTCAAGCCATGCTACTTCATTGTTTTCATGTGTAAGAATTTTGGCTTCCATTGACTCTAAAGTTAGTTGATAACCAGTTATCTCAGCCCTAGCTTTGTGAAATTTATCTCTTTCAACTACATACTCAGTAAGTAACTTTTGATACATATCATTACACTTAGAGCATACCTCAGAGTTAGTGGATGAACTTGGTGAAGCAGCTACCATAGCAAGCTGAACAGGTGCTTCTTCAAACTCCATGCTCCAATCAAAACTTCCTAACTCATCTCTTGACTCCAAAGCAGCATATCCAGGCTCTTCATCAAATGCTGTGCTCCAGTCTTCCAATGCAACCATTGAATAGGTTACATGTTCATCATCAAACTCATTGGACCAATCAATCTCTGACAGATTCTCTTGAGCAACCAAAGCTTTTGGTTTTGGTTCAGTAATTGGAATCTCTTTTCTTTCAGGCTTGGGTGGTTCAATCATCTTGTTTGCTTGATACTTTGCAAACTTGCACTCCCTTGCAAAGTGACCAGTCCTTTGACAGTTGAAACACTCAATCTTGGACTTGTCAAATGTTATTCCTTGTTTAGCTCTGAAGTTGATGCCTTTTCCTGTCTTGTTCACATACTTCTTGATCCTTGCAGTGAGCATAGCAACTTGCCATCTGATATCAATTTCTTCCAAGGCATCATCATCTATTTGCAATACATCTTCTTGATAGGTGACTGGCAGAGATGCTTGTTGAGCAAAGAATGAACATAGAACATCATCTGAGGTGGGGGTAAGTGATTGTGATGAATTGGTGGTGACCATTGTTGTGCATGGAACCTGTGTTTCAGTCACAGTACTTTGAACAGGGTAAGCAGTACCTTTGTTAGAAGTACTGCTTCTCTTTTCTAAAGAGACAAAAGCAATGTTCTGTTGTGTGCTTGAACTTGTAGTACCATTCATCTCATGCTCATACACCTTCAGATTGTTGTAAAGATCATCAAAGTCCATAGTATCCAGCCCTGATTGTCCGCTGATCATAGTAGCAACTACATACCATGCTGATGGCAAACTCCTTAGAAACTTTAAATTAGCATCTTCAACTGATGCCTCAGCATCATATAGTTCTAGCATACTCAAAAGATGTTGAAATCTTTCATAAGCAGAATCAAGACCTTCTCTTTCACCAATAGTGAAAGTTTCAAATTGTTGCTTCAGCAAATTCCTATGCATCTTCTTGTAAGCATCATTACCTCCAAACTTCTTCTTTAATGCAACCCATAGTTGTTTGCATATTTGGCATCATGAAACTTTAATAGGTGACCATCAGGAATAGCAGAAAGCAGTATGTTGAGAGCTTTGTCTTAATTTCTTTTGGTAGCAGCACGTACAGTAATTTTTGGTGGTGTTGGTTGTCCAGGTACCTCTACTGGTTCATCAATTTGCATGTTACCATTGAAAATCACATCCCACAAAGCATGGTCTGTGATGGCAATGTACTGCCTCATCTTCATGGCCCATAGGTTATATTCTCCCTTCTTAACAATAGGGATTCTAACAGCAGTGATTGAGGGAGCAGGTGCAGCATCTGTCGACATCTTGAAGGGTTTGTAGTGAAATCGGTTTAAAGGTTTTAAAGGTTTGTCTTCTTAATCAGAGTTTCCAACACAAGCTCTGATACCACTTGTTGGATCGATATACTCTGACCAAACTACTTTGTAGCTTGTAAGGGTTTAACAATATTGAGTAAACTCAACACTATTAATATTGAAACACTGTTTGACCTTGTAAAGTATGCGGAATCTACTAACACAAAGCTTAAGAAGAACTTTTATATTAACCAAACTTTGAACCTGCTTTGTTACAAAGATTCACTAACAATCCCTAACTATTAACTTTGATCGACTTCTAAACGTATCTAAGACTTGTAAAACTTATATCGACCAATACCTCTTAAGGCTCTTTATATAGATAACCTTAAGTCGGTTTACAACATGTAATCCTTGAACAACAAGTAATTATCCCTAACTAATTCTAGAATATTCGTTTAATATTGCACATTAATCCTTATCTAATATTGCATATCAGTCCTTGTTTCCTTCGAAGTACTTTAAACATTCTTCAATAACAGCAGTACTTTGGCTTTATTCTTCAGCAGTACTTTGACTTTATTCTTCAGCAGTACTTTGACTTTATTCTTCATGCAGCACTTTGACTTTATTCTTCAGCAGTACTTTGACTTTATTCTTCATGCAGCAGTACTTTGACATCCAGAAGTACTTTGATATTTCATATCCCAACAGCATTAATGAGTATGTTTTTAACATAATCTATTTGAATTATTCTTGTTAGTTATCCTATATTTGTTCCATGCGTGTATATATATATATATATATATATATATATATATATATATATATATATATATATATATATATATATATATATATATATATATATTGCTTGTGCTCTGAATATTTTTGCAAGCATTCCATTTCTCGACTTTTTATGACCTCAAAACGAGGGGGAGTACACGTCAAGGGGGAGCTCATACATCATCGGGATAACCTTTTTGATGCTCACAAAAAGGGGGAGAAGTGATATAAACTTACTAAATACTTGCATAAATAATAATTTTTGATTTAATGAGTTTAGATTTTGTAATCATCAAAAAGGGGGAGATTGTTGATATAAATAATGCGTAAAAATATATTACTATTTTTTGATATCTCTACGTTTTGACGATCACAAAATGTAAAATCATTAAACATAAAATCATTATGTAAACAAGTATTTAGTGACAAAATATCATTACATCCAACTAAATCACTTAAGGTATGAATAAACAATTGCCTAATACATTTTATGATCAAAGGAAGGTTTATTTAATAAATGCAAATTATATAAAATGGTATAAACATTTTATATATTTAGAAAAACACTTTTGGTAATTAAAGGAAAATGTTTAATTCATAATAAATATATGAATTCAAATTTTTAACCAAAATCAGTTAGTTTTTCGCCAAATAAACTTTCCCCAGAAAAAGACAAGAAAACTACCGTTTTCGTCTGGGCGGCCCCCTTAATTTTAAAGGGGCCGGCACATAATTAAAGGGGCCGGCCACGCTCCCCTGTCAGATTCTGTCAAAAAATTTTCCCTATAAATATCACCTCAAACATGGTATTTTCAACACCTTTTGCACGGAAATTTTCAGATCCAATTCTCTCTAAACATCCTTCTAAAACCCTTTGATCATAAGATTATTAATCCTTGTTTCAAGTGATCCAATCTTTTCATTCCCTCATCTCTCTAAGTGCAAAAGAAGAATACTCCTTCAACAATCAAGTTAAGAAGTATTGTACATTTGTATATATTGTCTAGTAGTTGTGTATATTACTTGTAAAGGTGTAGAAGGCTTGTAATTAGATAGATTGATGCGTGGGAATTCCACCAGGCTTTACCTCTTGAGGGATCTCGAGAAGCTTACAACCCCCACAAGGCAGTGTACCTGATCGATAGTATAATGACAAGTATCGGGGGATTGATCGTTCAGCTAGGAATAGTGTCGCTAGGATTAGAAAACCTAAAGATTAAATCTAGAGATGAGGGATGATTCTTTTTGTATTTTTATATTTTTTAGAAAGCAAATTAAAATCTCGGGTTTGAAGGATTTGGGGCGGAATTAGTTGCTAGTCAACTAACCCAATACTAATGATGCAATCAAAATAAAATACTAAAATGAAAATAAAACTATTTTAAACTAAAGTTGTGAGCAATTAGTGGGAGAAATGTGTTTACTTAGATTTCACTACTCCCTAGATATCTTTTGCACGTTAATTACTTGTTATAGTTGCGTGGATGACAGATCGTATTCCTTAATACCATTCATGGGGTGGCGTACTTACTTCCCCAATCCTATGAGTGCATACTTCACTCCTATATCGAGCCTGCTAGAAGCTCCTACCATGGGATCATTAGAATTTACTCATGCATTAAATACAACCAATAAAACCTAGTACACATCGGTTCATGTTTCCTAAGACGTTCAAGCATGTTACCAAATGGAGATCTACCAGTTTTCTTAAGCCTAACATTGAAATCATTCATCCAATACAACCATAAAACAAGTAATCAACACATAATCAACATCTAGGTTTCATTAGATCTAAGCAAACACAAGATAAATCTAGCCTAGCATGTTGAAATCAAGACAAGCACAAGATATAGACAACCAACACATAGACATATTGATTGAATTAAGAGAAGACTTATCTCAATAGCACATGTAAGGATTCAAGGGCTGAAAACCCTTGAAAAAGCTGTAAAATACGTACAAGGTTCGGCCCTAGGGTTTCTCCACACAAGTTCCTCTTTATGAATGAAAATTATAAAACTATATATAGATTTTAGGAGGTGACGGCGTCAAGAACAAATGTCTGACGCTGTTATCTCGCCACCCAATAATTCCTCGGACTGCCTAGATCTACATCTGACGCCGTCATGTAGTCCCCTTTTGTAGGCCGTCACACAATTAACTCTTGACGCTCTACTTGTGACGCCTTCATGTTTCTTCTGGGTCGTCATGGTTTTTACTCTTGACGCCGTCAGGATTGCCTTCTTGACGCCGTCATACACTGTTCCCAGCATGGAAAATTAAGTCTTTGGCGTTTTCTTCACTTTTATGCTCCAAAAACGTCCGAATTGCTTCCTTTTCCAGATTTCACTCCCAAAGTACCTAAAATCACAAAAGGAACGATTTAGGGTAATATTTGATCAAATAAATTCAATTCCGGACTTAAATGACCCCCTAAAAGTGGTTCATTTTTCGCCTCATCATATACCCATACACTTGAGATTTTCTTGTCCTCAAGCAAATGCGCTTTTATTCTAATCAAAATACAAGTTAGGGGTCATTTAACACTAATATAAAAGTAATTACAACAAATAATCATTCCACTAAAGACCAAAGACAAGCATGGAGGTCATACACTAGCACCTTTCAAATAGTGTTTAGATACTCACATCTCTCAGGTGTAATAAAGTATAAATTACAGTATAGAAACGGAAGATATCTCTCACTACCTGTCATAGCAAAATAGATTACCATAGGCATGGGAAAGGATCAAACCTCCACCACATGGCGTAAGCACCTAGGATAAACTATCAAAGAGGTCTTTTAAAAGGGTTGTAACGTTAGGTGTAGGGATATGAAATACATGGTTTTGTTGGATATAGGCAGTCTTTACTGGTGGCGAGTTAACAATCTTGGTTAATTACATGTACAATATGGCGTTGCTAATCCAAGACTAGACTCGACTTAAGCTAATAAATGAAAAATAACAAAAACATAAAATGAACACAGAATGAAACGGGATGGTAGTCCGTATGTTTTTTCTCTTTTCTTTTTCTATTTTTTTTTCATACACTCTTACCCTACCATCCAAAATAATACATCATAGGGAATGAACATTCCCCTTACACTTGAATTTTTACATACTTTACAATAAACTAATCTAATGACTCGAATTAAGAAAATCAAAACACTTGGAGAACTTTTAAGATTAACGCACATATGGGGGTAATAAATGATGTTCTTCCCCATTACTCCATAAAATAAGTACTTTACCCATGAGTCCCAATCGTCCCAAAACAATATGTACAAGGATATGACTCGACTTAGCAACCATGTAATCAATTAGATAATTAACTTAGGGTGTAACATATAACAATAATGCACTAAAGATGAGTGCATACATGGAAGGCTAAGGCGATTTGGGTGTACATTTTAGTGGGGTGTAACAAATTCTTCCTTTAAGTAAGATGCTTAAAGTTAGAAATGAAAAGATAGGCTCGGAGGGGTGTACTAGGGGTTTCGTGTACTAAAAATGAGTACAACGCTAAGGTGTGGGAAAAATTAGTTGACTTAACTAGCCAAGTAATATGACTTAAATGGTCAAGTAATTATGATACAGGTTTAACACAAGGGTGATCCTAATGCCTCTTATCATGTAGTAAATCTTACTACACGAATGTAGTCTCGCTAGCGGTCTCGGGATGCATCACTAACGCAAGTTCTAGAATCTAAATGCTACCGGTACACTCATAAGCACTAATAGTAAATGATTTTCCTATCAAATCTAAAGGCGTACCTCACATATTTGGGTGGAAAATTTTTCTGAATAGTACGGTTATGTACTAGTCATACAATCTCCTATCCATGAGACGCTTGCTATGGCTAAAGTTTCACTCCTAAAAGTTGTAAAAAATTTTAAATTTGGCGCTAAAATTGCACTAACAAGTATTTCTCATAGTTTTATTACACATCTACTATCAAACAAACAAACTCAAGCGAAAGTGTATATGTAAGGTATCATCATTTTACCCTCCCCTTACACTTAAGATGAACATTGTCCCCAATGTTCAAGAAAAGAATGTAAAAGTGAAAAAGTAAAAAGAATGAAATCAAATACTCCCCTGATTCGCTCGGTATGGATAATAAGGTGGCCAGGTTAGATCTTCCTCCAAGAAAATGAACAATCAAAGCTTCCTTTCCAGAAAAATAAATCATCTTCTTGTCATACATAACCCGTAAAACCTGAGAAAACAGACAAGGTAACCTCGCATAAAATCGGCGGCAATCTACATAAGTTACTAAATCCTAGAAAACAAAGTAAGATATAATGCTTGAGGAATGAAGTTTGCAGATTTCTTGGAGATTATAAAACTTATAATTCAATAAAAACTTTAAAGCTTCATTAGAAAAACAAAACCGGTAAAATTTCCAGATTTTTACACGTGACGCCGTCAGAAGTGACCTGCAGAAATTCTTATGTTAAGTTTCCGGAAAATTTCTAGAAAAACTTGGTCCTACTTCCTGGAAAATCCTGCAAAACTTCATTATGACTCGATACAAGCATTTGACTCTAACAAATACGAATATACATGTTCACTTAATATTGTGGAGAATCATGATCGGTTTGTTTCTTAAAAACATATTTGGGGTTTTCCCTTACACTTATCTTTTGCAAAAATACCTTTGGGTGAAGTTAATACTAGGCCAAACAACAAAATAAAGTATTTCCACCATTTAGTTTTGAAACATGATCTACCAACAATAAAAATAAAGCATGCATATGGAAGCAAATAACAAACAAACAAAATAAAAATCACACAAACAAAAACACACAAGACATGGGTTACCTCCCAAGAAGCGCTTGTTTTTGTTCGAGTCACGAGCCTGACTCCACCCTTATTTAATGGAAATAGGGCAGGTTTTCCCTACACTTAGGATTAAGTGCGGGTGATAGTAGCGATACACTCCATCTCGGTGGAAGTATGCCATGTGAGGAAAGAGTGGTGGATGAATTATATGCTCAAAGGGCTGTGTTCCTATCATCATAACCTTACCTAATTCAATCGAGTTAATGGGTGGATTAAGATTTTCTCCTAGAAAGGGATCATTTTCTATCAACTTCAAGAGATTACTAGTTGGGGATCCATCTTGACCTAATAAACCCGGTTTAAACCCATAATGTTTCTTGTGATCAATCATAAATGAGTGATGTAAGCATGTAAGGTCATTTTCCACTCCTATATTGGCTTCCTCTCTACAAGGCTTAGAGTCCACTACCTTTGTCCTAAGACTACCCGGACTATATGGTTTGATGTGTGGATTGGAACCTATTTCAATTCCTAAATTTTCATCCAAGGATGGAAGATTAGGTAATGATTTTGGTTGAGGCTCCGATTCATCAAAACTAGGAACTTCCCTAAAACTAAGAGTAAGGTTATCATTATAAGTATTCAAACCTATATCCTCTAGTTGTGTTTGGTTCAAAGGTTCTACCTCTATTGGGGTTCCTAAAGTCTCTTCTACTTCATCCGAATAAGTCATGGGCAGTGTATATGCCTCAAATGATGGTAGGACTTGTGGGGTACTTGGTAGGTTTAAATTTTCAACTCTATCCTCCATCTTATCAGGATTACCAATGTGCTCAGCTTGTATTGTGGTGAAATCAAACCACCCCGTGTGCCCAGTTATCTCATCTATATGTTTATCACCAAACAATCTTCTTGTTTGTTCCATTAAACTTGCTATCAATTGATCCGTAACAACGTTTGTTGGGTTGTCCATTTTTTTGGCAAGTTTGGCACAATTATCTATGGTTTCCCATGCTTCATTAACACTTAATCCCCAAAGGTCCCCATCTGCGGCATGGTCAATGTCCATTTTGGTATAGTGGTCGACACGATGGTAAAATATTTCAATTTGGGACCACAGATCAAAATTGTGATGAGGGACTTTTCTGAGTAAATATTTAAAATGAGCCCATGCATCATAGATAGGTTCATCCTCATGTTGTTTAAATATCAAGATGTCATTTGGAGTGGGTGAATTTCGTTGTTGGTAGTATGATGGATTCGCATTCTCCATAATGGCTAACGGAATAGTCAATGGAAAGGTTTTTACAAACAAAGACACAAAGAAAAGATAGACTAAAGAGAACCTAAAAATAAAAATAAAATCTTACTAGAAAGGAATCTAGCAAGTAGACCTAATAAAAAGAGATTCTAACCCAGACAATAACTATTCCGCGGGCTGCGGCGCCAAAAACTTGATGCGTGGGAATTGCACCTGGCTTTACCTCTCGAGGGATCTCGAGAAGCCTACAACCCCCACCAGGCAGTGTACCTGATCGATGTAGTATAGTATAATGACAAGTACCGGGGGATTGATCGTTCAGCTAGGAATAGTGTCACTAGGATTAGAAAACCTAAAGATTAAGTCTAGAGATGAGGGATGATTCTTTTTGTATTTTTATATTTTTTAGAAAGCAAATTAAAATCTCGGGTTTGAAGGATTTGGGGAGGAATTAGTTGCTAGTCAACTAACCCAATACTAAAGATGTAATCAAAATAAAATACTAAACTGAAAATAAAACTATTTTAAACTAAAGTTGTGAGCAATAAGTGGGAGAAATGTGTTTACTTAGATTTCACTACTCCTTAGATATCTTTTACACGTTAATTACTTGTTATAGTTGCGTGGATGACGGATTGTATTCCTTAATACCATTCATGGGGTGGCGTACTTACTTCCCCAATCCTATGAGTGCCTACTTCACTCCTATGTCGAGCCTGCTAGAAGCTCCTAACATGGGATCATTAGAATTTACTCATGCATTAAATACAACCAATAAAACCTAGTACACATCGGTTCATGTTTCCTAAGACGTTCAAGCATGTTACCAAATGGAGATCAGCCAGTTTTCTTAAGCCTAACATTGAAATCATTCATCCAATACAACCATAAACCAGTAATCAACACATAATCAACATCTAGGTTTCATTAGATCTAAGCAAACACAATATAAATCTAGCCTAGCATGTTGAAATCAAGACAAGCACCAGATATAGACAACCAACACATAGACATATTGATTGAATTAAGAGAAGACTTATCTCAATAGCACATGTAAGGATTCAAGGGCTGAAAACCCTTGAAAAAGCTGTAAAATACGTACAAGGTTCGGCCCTAGGGTTTCTCCACACAAGCTCCTCTTTATGAATGAAAATTATAAAACTATATATAGATTTTAGGAGGTGACGGCGTCAAGAACAAATGTCTGACGCCGTCATCTCGCCGCCCAATAATTCCTCGGACTGCCTAGATCTACATCTGATGCCGTCATGTAGTCCCCTTTTGCAAGCCGTCACACAATTAACTCTTGACGCTCTACTTGTGACGCCTTCATGTTTCTTCTGGGTCGTCATGGTTTTTACTCTTGACGCTGTCAGGATTGCCTTCTTGACGCCGTCATACACTGTTCCCAGCATGGAAAATTAAGTCTTTGGCGTTTTCTTCACTTTTATGCTCCAAAAACGTCCGAATTGCTTACTTTTCCAGATTTCACTTCCAAAGTACCTAAAATCACAAAAGGAGCGATTTAGGGTAATATTTGATCAAATAAATTCAATTCCGGGGCTTAAATGACCCTCTAAAAGTGGTTCATTTTTCGCCTCATCATAAATCTAGGTGTGTTAGTTGTGAGTAGAAGTAGTGAAGAAGAAGTAGAGTTGTGAAGAGCAAGAAGTAGTGAAGTAGTGAAGGTGTGTAGTAGTTGTGGAGTGTACAAGTTGTGTAGAAGTCGTGCTAAGTTGTGTAGTGGTGTGAGATTTGTTCTAGCTACAATTAGAATCCGACATTTAGCTTAGTGTCGTTAATTGGTGTAAGCAAAAGTTGTGTAAGGTTTTATCCGCCATAAGGGAGCTTGTTGACATAGTGAAGAAAACTCTCGAGTATCTGACTCGGGGAGTGGAGTAGGGCAAGGAAGGTGTCCTTGTAGCCGAACCACTATAAATCCTTTGTCTCGCGGTTAGATCTTTCCAACTCTAACTTATTACTTAGCTTACTTACTTACATCTCGCATCATGTGTTGATTTTACATACTTAGCTTATATCGTTATTATTTTTCATACCTCGACATAGTTGTTCTTATTGTTCAAGACTTGAGTTCACATAAGATCGAATCAAAGTTTTAAGAGTTAACAATGCTTTAAAACTAAACTAAGTTTTCATAAATAAAAAGGGACGTAAAAATACTTGTCTATATTGTTATTGTTTACTTGCGTAGATATAAGTTCTTATAAGTCATACTCATCCATATTGTTATTATTTACTTGCGTAGATATAAGTACTTATAAGCATACAAGTATTGATCTCACATAAACTAGAAACGAAGTTTTGTTTTAAACAACTAAGTTTTCATAAAAATTAAAAAGACGTAAAACTATTCAACCCCCCCCCCCCTTCTAGTTTTGCACACACCTTACACTCTTCCAAGCCTTAGACAGTTTACCATTCTTGACAATCTCTTCACTTTCAGGAGCTATCCTTACTCTTTTTTTACTAGTTGAGTTAGCTACATTTGCTTGAGTTTTTGGTGGAACAATAGTTGTTGGCACAGACGATTTTTCCCAATGCTCATTGCTAGTTATAGATCTCTCAAAGCATTCATAGATCTCTCAAACTGTACAACAGTTGAGGCTGTTGTACATCTTCAAAGATGGTCTTTGAAGGCCCTACCTTGCCAATTAACTTTCATTTGCTCATGAATGCTTATAAGAAAAAAATATGTGCTCCGCGTTTGGGAAAACTTCTCTTAATGCTGATGTAATATCCTGCACAAAAACAGATATATTTACTGTCTGTTTAAAAAAATAGGAAATTCAATTCATTTATAGTTCATGGGAGTACCTTGTGATTCGTGTGAAAACCAATTATATAATATATATAGTATAGTATCGAAGTGATCCGCGAAAAATACGGATCACCCGAGTCGTTTCCCAACGAAGGCGAATGGAATCGAGAATATCGATTCATGAAATCGTGAATTGAAAAGTGAGAAAGTGAAAAATAACAATTGAGATATTCAAGTAATCACTAACAACTATGAATTATGCAAAGAGTACAAGTTAACAATGCACCAAAGTTAAAAACGCGAAAACGGAAATGCAACCGCAAAATTTAAAACGTAACGTATATCGAAAAATGATCCTACGAACTTGAAAATAATTTCTAAAAATCTTAAACTAATAAAAAGAATTTTAAGAAAAAAAAATTTTTTGACTTTTTATTTATTTTCTATGAATTAAAATTGATTTTTGGAATTAAAAATAAGGAAAAATAGAAAAATTAATTGGAAAAATGAAAATTAAATTCTAAAAATTATAAAATATTGTAAAAGAATTTCTAAAAATATTTTTGTATTTTTCACAGCTTTTTCTGATTTTTTTATTGATTTTTGGTATTTAAAAATGATTTAAAAATTGAATAAAATCAAAAGAAAATAAGAAAAATAGTAAAAAGGCTTAGAAAAATCTGGAAAAATTCCAGAAAATCTAAAATATTAAAAAGAATTAGAATAAAAATTTTAAAGAAAAAGGGAACAGTGGAACTACTTATTTAAGAGAAACTGCTTATCACAAGTGCTTATTATTAAGCACTTGTGACCAAATCTTTATGAAACTGCAAACTCAGTCTAAGTATGAAGTATTATGCTCAGAAATGAAAGGGATGCTCAAATATTTCCACAGAAATCCACAGATTTACAAAGAATTTGCAATAAGCTAAAAATGATAAGCTCACTAATAAGCAAACCAAGCTCAGACAATCACAGAAGCAAAGATATGATACTAACCACTAAACTAACTTTGAAATAACTCAAAATCAATCACAAGGCACAATTACAAGCTCAGATTACCACATATGATCAAATAAATTGCAATGAGCTCAAAAATTAAGTCTAAAAGAATAAGCTGAACAAGCAAATGCAAAGACAAAGGTAAACTAAATGTGCAAGACACTAACACAACACTAATTCAAATCAGAACATCAATCAATTAACAATTTCAAACAACTTAAACAAAAATGCAGGCCTACAATATCAAACAGTCCTTTGTCTCAAACAGTCCACTCAAAGGTACAAATAGCAGCTCATGAAGCATAAAACCAGTTTAAGTTTACCATTAGAAATTGCACAAATTGACTTATTTCAATTTAAACAGCTGGCTACCACTCTTTATATGAAAATTAAGCTACAAAAAATTCAAATAAAAGCTTACTTTACTCTAAATTTGACTAAACACTAATTTCTAAATTCAGTTATCAACTTCTACTAAACAGCTTATGACCTCACTATAAGTTTGACTATATAACAAGTTTACCTACTATTATAATCTATATTAAGCCAGTATTATACTAATGCAACCTAAATGAGCAAAAATTTAAGCTAGACTACTCCAACTCAGCTTACAACAAGCAGATCTAAACACCCTCTATAAGATAGTTAAGCAACTGAAAACTACAACAGATCCAATATTCAACTAATCATACTATCAATCAACTAAACAACAACACAATCAAGTAATCAATGAGCTGCTATCAATCTTAAAACCAACAACACTTATACTCACAGCTTTCAAAATGACAGATGTACAAATAATTCACAGATGATCAAATCAGAAATTCTCTAAAACAACTTGTACACTTTTGAGATCCAATGAAACAGTAACACAAATGCAGATCAAATCCAACTCAAGCTCAGATACACAATACAACAGATGATCAGAGTTACAAAGCTAATCCAAATCTATTCTCAGATCTAACAACAGATACTCAAATCCACTATGCTACTCAGAATCAATCAAATACTAAGATCAATTAACAAGCTACAAGTATCTATAATCAATCAATCAAAATACTCCAACTAACAGCTTATCTACACTACTAGCTCAATGAAACAGTACTTTAATAAACCAAATACTAACTAATAGCTACTATTCTATCAAAATATCAAATCAGAAGTTACCAACACTCTCCCTCAGCAAGAACAGAGGGAGTTCACAGTAGCCTATCTTTGGGATAGGCTGATTTCATTGCTTTCTGTATCAGCTTATCCAACTCCTCAGCTACTATTTAACTGATTCCTTGATTGAGATTGAATGACTAAATAAATTCCACTAATAAGCTAAGAAGCTCAAATGGAATATTCAAAAGGAAAAATAAGATCACTGTAAGCTTTAGTACTAATATGTAAACTTATTTATTTTTTTATTTTTTATTTTTTTAATTTTTTTTTCTTATTATTTTTTTTTATTTCTATTGAAAATATGAATTAGAAATTATACTAAAATAGTAGAATTAAACTAATTGTAACTAAAATAAGCAGGAAAATAACAAAATAAGCTAGAATATTTAAACAATAAGCTGAAATTAATTGAAAATAAGCACTTCTCTATTAAAACTTCAAAGTAAAATTACATTCACTAATCTAAATTATATTCAAAAGAAAATTTGACAGCATTTCATTACCTACTAACTACACACTAACTAAGCCTACAATGACCTCTATTTATAGGAGGTGAGTGAGGAGAGCTTACGGATTGCCAAGCTGGCAATCCGTGTGAGCTTGTGTTTGTTTACATCACCTCATAGCCCTTTGATCATTATCTCATCATTGCCCACTCATGATAGCCCTTAGATCATTCCCCATGACGCGTCTCTGCCAATAGTCTTCTGCCACGTAGCAAATTGTGTGCTTGTTTGATGCTGACACACTCTGACACCACTGACACCCTTCTAGAAGCTCACTTGCTTGTACCATTATACCCTTAATTGTGGTAAAAATCAGATTTTATGGATTAGGGTTCATGAAGGGGGCCGGCATACGCTCCTGTGTCAGATTTCTTTGCCTATAAATACTGGTTCAAATCTGAATTTTTTCCTCACCTTTTGCACTAAAACTTTCTGTTCTAATTCACTCAAATCATCTTCCTAAATCCTTTGATCATAAACACATTAGTTCTTGTTTTCAAGTGATTCTATCCATCCTCATTCAAAGTGCAAGAGAAGAATACTCCTTTCATCTCAAACCAAGAAGCATTGAAGATTAGTAGTGTAGCTTGTATTTATTGTATAGTTGTGTAGTGATTGTAATTGATAGATCTAGGTGGGTTAGTAGTTGTGAATTGAAGTAGTGAAGAAATAGTTGTGGTTTGAAGAAGAAGTTGTGAAGGTGTGAGAAGTAGTGTAGTAGTAGTGTTATGTACAAGTTGTGAAGAAGGCGTGTAGTGGTGTGAGATTGGTTCTAGCTACTATTAGGACTCGACATTTAGCTTAGTGTCGTTAATTGGTGTAAGCAAAAGTTGTGTACGGTTTCTCCGCCAAAAAGGGAGTTTGTTGACATAGTGAAGAAAACTCTCGAGTAGGTGACTCGAGGAGTGGAGTAGGGCGAAGAAGTGCTTCGTAGCCGAACCACTATAAATATCGTGTGTTGTGGTTTGATCTCTCTATCTCTATCTTTTCATTATGATGCATGGGAATTGCACCAGGCTTTACCTCTCGAGGGATCTCGAGAAGCTTACAACCCCCACCAGGCAGTGTACCTGATCGTTGTAGTATAGTATAGTGACAAGTACCGGGGGATTGATCGTTCAACTCAGGAATAGTGTCGCTAGGATTAGAAAGCCTAAGGACTAGGTCTAGAGGTGAGGGATGATTCTTTTTGTATTTTTATATTTTATGAAAAGCAATTAAAAATCTCGGTTTTTAGAGGAGTGGGCGGAATTAGTTGCTAATCAACTAACCCAATAACTAAGATGCAATCAAAATAAAATAACAGAAATGTAAATAAAACTAATTAAACTAGTGGTGTGAACAATAGATGGGAGAATTGTGTTTACTTAGATTTCACTACTCCCTAGATATCTTTTACAGGTTAATTACTTGTTACAGTTGCGAGGATGACAGGTTATATTCCTTAATATCAATCATGGGGAGGCGTACTTACTTCCCCAATTCTATAAGCTCCTACTTCACTCCTATGTCGAGCCTGCAAGAAGCTCCTAACATGGGATCACTAGAATTCGCTCATGCGTTAAATACAACCATAAAAACCTAGTACACATTGGTTCATGTTTCTTAAGACGTTCAAGAAAGTTACACAATGGAGATCTGCCAGTTTTCTTAAGCCTAAGATTGAAATCATTCATCCATTACAATTACTAGGCGAGTACCCGTGCATAGCAATGGTTCCTAGCGGCAGATAATTAACGATTTGTGATATTGTGGTGAGTGTTTTGTGTAACATGCAAAATAGATCGTGAACAGATCATAAGGTAATTGCAAACGGTTGTACAAATGATAACTAAAGTCTAAGAAAAATTCTTAACATCTATCAAACAATATATAAAAACATTTAATGAAACTGAAAGTAAAACATTACGTTAGTTATGAAATAAAATCTAACAACACACGTTACTCTTCGCGTAAAACTTCTTGATAAACGACATTCGAGGTGTAGATTCCTGCTTGATGGAACTCTTTAACTGGTTTAACCAATACCTTTGTCGTTCTACGGGATATCCCTCTAGACAATGCCACATAAAGCTGGTCATGCGAGAAAACAGAGTCGGGCAAATAGACACCCACATTTGGAATTGTTTGGCCTTGTGCTTTATTAATAGTCATTGCAAAGCTAAGGCGAATAGGGAATTGTGTTCTCTTAAGTTTGAAAGGGAACATGTCTTCTTCAGATGGAGCAAGAGGAATTCTTGGCAAGAGCACTCTAACTCCAGCGTGTTGACCAACAGCAATCTCAGCGTTGATGACATTAGGGTCAAAACGTTTACATATCAACCTCGTGCCATTACATAATCCATTTGCCGGATCGAGATTCCTTAAAAGAATAATCGGACATCCTATTTTCAAACGCAAGCAATGAGGGGGCAACCCGCTCACGTTGAGCGAGTTTAAGAATTCCAAAGGATAGAAGTTGTGGGTATCGTCTTCTGCTTCATCAAAGCTATAGTAAACCTTCTCTTCGCCCGGAAATCTTTCAATCAACATATCATTAATGCTGTCAACATGCTCATTTTTAGTGGATAAAATTGCTCTTGAAACTATATCAGTAGATGCATGAGCGTTGGCGGCGAAGGAAGGAAACACTTCATCGATTAATGCATCCTTTGAGGCAGCATCTTCAGTGTAACGGACGGTCATGTCATCAGGTATGCGTACATAGTCTTCATCGATGACCTCTTCAACTCCGTCACCAACTCGTAATAGGAAGTTTGAAAACCATGGGTCTGTCCGTGCCCTCATGTTTATGGTTAACGGCATTTTTTTAATTATGGACCAAAGAGGTGACATCCGTAGACTGGAATCTACAATCTGCGCTCGTGTTCCACGTCTAATGACCGGTAAAACCTGTCTAAAATCCCCTCCTAAAACCATTATCTTGCCGCCGAAAGGAAGTTTGATCCCGGTAATGTCTTGCATAGTTCGATCAACCGCCTCCACACCTTGCCTTTTAGCCATTGATGCTTCATCCCAGATTATCAACTTGGCTTGACAAAGTAGCTTAGCAAGGCCACTTTGTTTTTTGATGTTGCATACTGAGTTTGTATTAAGATTGATGGGAATCTTAAATCGGGAGTGAGCAGTTCTTCCCCCTGTCATGTTATTCGCCGCAGCCCCTGACGAAGCAGTGGCAAGTGCAATAAGACCACGAGAACAAACAGTGGCAAGCAAAGCTTTATACAAGAACGTTTTACCAGTTCCTCCAGGGCCATCAATAAAAAACACGCCCGGAGAATCTTCATCGACATGACTCATGATTGTATCATATGCGACTTTTTGATCAGTGTTGAGAGAATGTCGAGCGAGTATATCTTCATCTTGTACAACTATCGAGCACTCCTCTTGTAACTCACGACAGCCAAATGATTCTAAACTTACATTCGCAGTAATGTTAGGAAGGTCAAAATCACTAAGACTCTTACCCATAGATTGTAGAATTGATGATATGTCCGTTAGAACCATATTTTGAACCCGCTCAACACTTGCACAATGTAAGGTGTAGTCTTCTGAAAGTGAGTCGTAATGGTCATTCCATAACTTGCGAACATCTCCTGGCTCACAAAAGATTAGAAGAGTCGCGAATAGTCTTCTAAGAGGGCCAGGCATCTCATGCATAGAGGACTCATGTAGACAGTCAGATATGTGATCATCACTCTGTATTAATCCCCTTTCGAGGGCCGCTCTACGAAATGTACTGTACACTACGCCGTTGACCGTGTAAAGATATTCAAAGCCTGTAGGGCCTTTAACATGTTGCAAAAGTACACGTAGATAGAACCGCTCTCCTTCAGCGGGATTAGTGGAAACCAATCTTCCTACCATTTTCCCTTGTTTTCGTTTGATCCACTTGCGTGTACTCTTATTCCATATGTAGTGCTTGGGGATGTCTTTATACAAGTATTTCCTCGCGCTTACGTCTGTCTTGTTCAAGTCAAAAAAGGCGGTCAACATCGATCTCTTATCCCTTTCTCTCGCAAGAATTTCAGTCATTACATCGTCTTCTGAGAACCTAACCAACTGGTTATTTGGTAGATGAACTTGCAATGACATAACAGACGGATGGATGTTAGATAAAGGGAAGCCATAAATTCGCCACATAGCTTCGGGGGGTGATACATAACGCGCATCTTGGAATCTCTTTATCTCGTTAATGACTTGTACTCCATCTTGATCAATGTTTACAACTTGTTTGTCATGACCCTTGTAAACATACTTGAAGACATATTTAACGGATTTTATACTTGAGCATACCTCCACATTGATGTGACAATTGAACATCATCAACAATTTCGGGTTATATGGAACAACCCATCTATTGTCAAGGACGCTGTTCCGTACGTTTACCTCGATGCCATTGTCTCTCCGCCGATACAATGGGTACGAGTCATCTCCTTGTTGCGTTGTTTCTTGGAATTGCCTAGGATAATTCCAACGACATTTCTTTGGTTCACCCTCCATACAAGGACACTGAGTATTTAAGTGACCACAAGGACCATGAATCATGTGCTTTAGAACCAATTGGTGCAATTCAGGATGCTTATTCGGGTCTGGAATTTCAGCGCAAACAACTTTGTCATAATGATCGGGATTTGCAAGCTTGTAATCTGAACTCATAATCAGAAGAAAATGTGCATGTGGCAAACCCCGTTTTTGAAACTCGATAACATATATGTGCGACACAATAACCCCAAGGATGTGCTTGGTGAATAGTTGGTTCTTGAGATCCTCTAGTTTTGCACGAAATACTCTTGTAACCAGGTCCGGTCGATCTTGGGCCGTTTGTCCAGGATAAAGTTCGGTAACAATTTCAGGCCAATTAGGATTGCAAGTCATGGTAAGAAAGATATCAGGTTTCCCAGCATCTTGAACTAACGTCATTGCATCCAAAAATCGTCTTCGCATGTCACGTGGACCTCCGATAAAAGACGCAGGCAAGACAATACGTTGGCCAACTCTATTCGATTGAACCTCTCCGGCATTAACACAATCCACGATTCCTTGATACAAATCTGCTCTGATTTTAGATTGGTTTTTTTCACAAAAATGCAAGCGTGAAGTCTCAATCTTTATGTATATATCTACCACGAATTGCTGAAACAATCGCCCTCCAAACAGGATCAAGTTATGATATGGACGCATCTGGAATTTGTAACAATAATATTCTCGCATAGTAACTATTTTTCTACCAGTTCTTGTGTTAATCCCTGTGCGGTGATGTTAAAAAGGTTGTGTAAGGAAAGCATATACTATATGTTACTATTGTAACTTGGTATTACAGAAGATAAAGTAATGTGAGTATAATGATTTGTTTAGTACCTTCTTCGTCTTCATGCACGTCATCGTCATCATCGACAAGTTCATTGATGTCTACCCCTTCTCTTGGTATTCGAGAATGCCATCCAGCCTCACCGTTTGGAAAGAACATTGGATAAGACAAAGGATCATAGGAAGCAAAATAAGGTTGTATTTGTGTAGGGTGTTGAGACTTTCCATACACAACGATGCTTCTCTTGTATGCAGTGATGTTGTTATTACCTTCTACCCAAATACCAGCGACCTATGTGATATGATATATTTAAGTTGAGAGTATAAGATTATATGTACAACGGTCAATTTATATAAGACGTAGGATGGTTAGAAATCGTATTTATACCTCGGACGTGGTAGGACGATTGTAAAGTCTTTGATCGACTTTAACAGACGCATTTAATTCGACCCTATACTTGTCAAGCGGACCAAGGTTACCAAGTGTTCGAAATGTCTGAACATATGGGTTTGGTGCAAGAACACGTGATAATATCTTAACAATCTCTTTATCAAGATTAGGCCATTGTAATCGGTGATCAAGTTCCGATTCTGCATCATAAAAGTACAACTGCAAGTACCTTGGTTGGCTGTCTCTAGGAACCAACTGATCCATTCTATGATATATCCCTCCATTCACACGAAAAGTATATACTCCAGAGCTCCTAACATTGTATGTTTTGTCCAACTTTACACCCATCGATGCGAAGGAAAAGTTTGTGTTGTACGCACGTATGTTTTTCCTAAACATTTTTCCTAACTCACATTGCGACGTGAATAGGTTGTATAGCTCTGGAGGAATTTCTAAGGCTTTCAAAGTCGTTTTCCCGTTCATGCAACAAAAAGTAGGAAACTCGTATTGTATTTTCTTTGCTCCACACTTGACACATGGTGGTTGCCCCTTCAATGCACGATGCTCTTTAGGAAGGCCATCGTACACGAAATCATACGGATCATCTAGTTTTGCAATTTAAAACATGTATTTATATGATGATAGAAAATTTCGTAAAGAAGAACATAATGTGGAAACTTATTTTACCTATGTTGGTTTCATGTGTCAACCCTGAACGATTTTGTGTCATTCCTTCCGTTGTATGTGCTTCCATGTTAGCATTTGCGTTTGCTCTTTGCTTTTCCTTACGTCGTTGGTAACGGGCTTTATCGTATTGTTTCCTTTTTTGAATGGTTGGGTCTACACCAACATTGTTTCCTATATACGTATAATGTAAATACATGCGGTAAAGAGCAAAAGCAATTTTTTACATGAAGCTTACCATCCATAGTTTGATTATACTCTTGATCAAACAAGGGCAACAGTACGCTACTACCGGGTCGATCATCTGGTATGCAATTTAAAAATGTATTAATCGGGGATGAGACAATTTCTATAAATAAGAACATAATGGAAGCAATTTTTTACATGAAGCTTACCATCCAGAGTTTGATTATACTCTTGATCAAACAAGGGTAACAGTACGCTACTACCGGGTCGATCATCTGGTATGCAATTTAAAAATGTATTAATCGGGGATGAGACAATTTCCGTAAATAAGAACATAATGGAAGGAAAACTATTTTACCTATGTTGGTTTCACGTGTAAAGTCCGAAAGATTTTGTGTCATTGCTTCCATTGCGTGTGGTTCCATGTTAGCATTTGCGTCCGCCATTTTCTTTTCTTTAAGTCGTTGATAACGGGATTTGTCGTATTGTTTCCTTTTTTGAATGGTTGTATCTACACCAACAGTGGTTCCTACATATGTATGATGTAAATACATGTAGCTTCGTAAAAAAGAACATAATATGTATAGTTTTTTTACCTATGGTGTTTTCACGTGTCAAGCCCGATAGATATTGTGTAGCTCCTACCGGTGTATGTGCGTCCATGTTAGCATTTGTTTCTGCTATTTTCTTTTCTCTACTTCTTTGGTAATGAAGCCTGTTGTAGTCTCTCTTTTTTTGAATAGCTGGGTCTACACTTACATTGGTGCTTACAGAGGTTGATCTATAGGAACGTAGTGTTTGTAACGGTGTTATATTTTCTTTATTTCTTGACGTACTTTGGGGCGATGTTGTTTGTAATGGCATGTTTATTGGAGCTCCATTAGTATTTGGCATATTGTGCAATGTTCCAAACGGTACCCTATTAGGAGCAATATTTATGTGACTCGAACTTTCCTCAAAGTAGCTAGAGTTGGTCTTCCCTTTTTTCCCCGTTTGCCTTGCTCGCGCATCTTTATTAGAAAATGCTTTGCGTTTTTCAACTCCATTCATCGTGTCTTTAAACTACATAAAAGGATTTGTACAAGACGTGTTCAATAATCAAAAGTATGAAATCATTATTCCTTATGTGAAAGAATACTTAGTAACCATATGAAATCATTATTCAATAATCAAAAGGATTTGTACAAGACTTGTTATTGTATCATAATTACAATGCATGAGATAGGTATTAAGTATTCATTTTAATGCTCAAAAGTTAAAAACGATGAAAACAATCCTACTTGGCACTAAGAGAATGTTAGTTTACATATAGTCACTGTTTTGAGATTTGGGTTAATGGACCTTCAAGCTTTTGGTATCTAAGCATATTTTGTATGGTAGAAGCACATGAGACAACTAATTGGTGAATGCTAGAATTTGATTGTAGTTTTTGTTATATATTTTGACAAGTAGTAGCACACATAAATATCGCAAGCATAATATTTTAAATTGAAAATGAACTCAATCCGTCAATCATAATCAATCACCAAAATCAAATATCCCAAAATGTGTTGTAGTCATGGAATAATGACTTTGTTCAAAGCGAAAAAAAAAATGTTCGAATTTCTTAAATGAAAAGCAAATAAAAATTTGTTTGCAATGAAAATCAGTTAAATTTGAGAGATGTCTCATAGATTCATGTCCTTCAGGGCTCCAGCTTGTCGCATAGTTGGGTTTATTTCGATTTTTGTTAATTCCGTGTCCACCAATAAGTTCACTGTAGAAGAGTGCGCATTATTAGGTTAATGTATTGAGACGAAATATCTTATGAGAAATGTGAATATTAAAAATCGAAAAATATATACTTGGTTCTTTGTGGATGAGTTTAGCACGGGATACGAATATAACTCCCCTTTCTCTTAAAACCGTTGCCAGTTTCATGTATTCTTGTCGAAATGTGTGATACATGATGAGTTGTATTTCCGCCCCTCTATTAGAATTCAATGATTGTTAGAGCGGGAACATAAAATAATCAATACAAAAATTTTTTTATCGACACACTTACGTCACATCTCTAAGAAACAGCTCACAGGCGGTACCACCGCTGTGGTATATCAAACCTCCTCTAGTGACCCTGCCGATGGTATCTATATTGAAATAAGGAAATACACTGATTACAAATAGGTAATATTAAATGAGTTCGATGCATATTTATCATTAAGTAAAATATGTGTACCGATTAGCATCTTCTTTGTTGATTTGTCAGTGCATAGACCCTTAATAGATGATATCCACGGGTGTGCAGGAAAATCGGATTGCATACTTAATGGAATTTCAGTTAGTTCTGTTTTACTGTTGACCAATATAACCCAATCACAACGGCTTAAACTATGGTTTTGATATCGTGGATATTCTGTTGGGTCGGTATAGGCAACTTTGAAATGGTTTAAAGAAAACACCTTTCCAATTAAGTCTTTGGTATTATAGAATTCGACAAGGTCTGCAGGTACTTCTGCGGCTTGTTTTAGTCCCTGGTATTAGACGTATAAAATTTCAAGCATAAAATTGATGGTTAGTAAATCATGTATGTTTTAATTAAGCTTGTGTGATCACAATTGACAACCCTTACATTTTTGTCGAGCAAGAAGATGTAAAATTTTTTGTTTTTTTCATCAGCCCACATGTAGTAAACACGTACTTTGTTGATTTTGTACCAGGCGTGTGGGTTATTAAGTGATGAGAAAGTTTCAACACTGATGTAGGGGTCCCATGGCTAAAAAAAATAGATGAGCATGGTGATATACGATTAAGTTACAAAAGTACACATGTATAACTAATGGTAATAGATTGATTAGGATTGTCGTCCTTAACATGAGATAAATAACATATTATGGGTTGGAATTGTTTTGCCAACGATTGAAGTCAAATTTGAGCATGTAACTATGGAGGCTGATGTTAATAATGGAAGCCAAGCCTTAAATATTAAACTATGCATGATATAACAATAAAGAAACAATAGATCAGATGGTTATGTGTGTGTGAGGTGTGAGCAGTTTGATTCTTTGAGATAATGTTTGGATTTCGTTAGGTGTAATGAGATGTGATTAGAAGGTGAGTAGTTGTCTGCATTTGATTGACACCGATTTCTACGGGAAACATAATTAGGTATCGGGAATCCTAAATTACAAATTAAACAAGTAAACGTGACGTTTATTTAAGATAAACGTCAACGCACAAATTAAAACATGAATTTTAAGCTACGAACGTCCTACGCGTATAAAAATAATTTTCCTACGAACTAAAAGATAAAAGAATATTTTTAGAAAAAAGAAAATTAATTTTTCGACAAAAATTATATTTATTACGAATTTTAAACTAATAAACTCTATTTTAATTCTAATAAATACTTAAACAATTTTTAAAAATATGAAATTTTTTTGATAAATATTACAAGTGAAAATAATTTTAAGAAAAATATAATTAGCTTAATTGATAATCTAATAAGCTAATAAATAAGCCAAATGATTCTGAGAGCATAATTTAACAAACAAACTAACTCCTACTTTAATACTAAATTTTGCAAAGTTCTATTAATTAAGATCTTATGGCACAGTGGTAAGGGACTGTGTTTGTGTGGCAGAGTGGAGCAAGAGTTCAGGGGTTCGACCCCTGACTCTTGCAAATTTTTGCAAACATTTTTTTTTTCAAATATTCTTTTTGCCAACACTTAAACAACCAAAAGTGATCACTTTTTCTAAAACAAGTTTTGCTAGGTAATGCATGAACACACAACGTGACAGCTCAGTTTCTTAACATTTTTCCAAACTTGACTTTTCTTGTTGAATTGTGTCAACTATCAAACGTAACGAGCCTAACCAAATAAGCTAAAGTACCACTAAAAATGAAACTAACAATTTAACTACAACAACACAACAACAATTCTCAGCAACAAACAATACTCAGAATAACAAGTTCAAAGACAGATTCATAAGAACAAGGTAGCAGCAGTGGTATTCAAAACAAACAAAAGAGCGCTTAAAATTAAGCTCTAAATAAGTAAGTTGGCAAAACTAAAATCACTAATCTAAACTCTACCTATTTGACTTCCTAAATCAACAGCTAACTATCCTAGATACCAACCTATGAACAATCCATGAATGATCAACCTTTGTTTCAAAATCTGATGTGCAGGGGGCAGTGAGACCCTGCAGCCTACTTTGAGTATTCATAAAATCCAACAAAAAATTCCTAAAAATATAAACTAAACTGATTCCTAAAGTTCTAGTGTGGGATAACAATCCCTGAAAATTTTACTCCATGAATCCTCCTACAAAAATCACTAAAAATCTTTGAATTTCAAGTTTTGCACAATCCCTACAATCTTTGAATTTCAGCAGACAACAACAACAGACAACATTTCAAGTAAGTTTCTCAATACAAAATATCCTAATATTCTATGTGGGTCGTGAAACAAGTCTGATTTAAGTAGCAGCGATTACACCAATAACATCCAAAATCTTTAAACGCGACTCAAGAGATGAAAATCTATCTATCAATTGGTTTGCTAAAAAAAAAGGTTAGAGCAACACTAAGCATCCAGCCATTAACTAAGTTACGGCACACATACAGATAGCATGATTCCGATCATATAATCTAAACATCAGTTACAACTTTATGATAAAAAAACACGCAAGTCAAAAAAGCTTGGCGTGCTCCATCTACAATTCTAACCATCAGTTACAACTTTATGTTACAACTTTATGATAAAAAACATCAGTTACAACTTTATGATAAAAAACACGCAAGTCAAAAGTATATTTTCTGCTTACTTATTAGCGAAAGCAGAGCATCGTGTTATAGAAACTGCTTCTACTTTCAGTTTATTTCGAGGTAAGAAGCTGCTTATTTTTAAGCAATAACATCCAAAAACTGTAAACGCTACTCTAGATATGAAAATCTAAACATCAGTTACAACTAAAAAAGCACGCCAGTCAAAAAAACCTCCATCTACAGATAAAGCAAAAAAAGAAAGAAAAAACAAAAAACAAAAGAGAGAAGAAGGGGAAAAAAAGAAAAAAAGAAGCATAGTTTTGAGATTACTCAGGAAGGTTGGTGTAATACTACTTGATCTATGTGTAGATCCATTTTCTTTTGTCATGTGTACGTTTAACAATTGCATGTTGATACTATTAATGATGCAAATGTCTATTTACTTTTAACAATTCCTGAAAATTAAATAAAAATAAAAACAAGACAAGGACATTCTAATCTGAGATAGATATGATTTCGCTAAATAGCTGAAGTAAATCACATGTTTTTTTCTTATCTAAGTGAATGATAAAAAAAAAAGGGTTAAAATGAAAAAAGTCACCAAGTCATATAAAGTGTGAGTTGCGGTAAACTTTATATGCATTTAGCATTTGGACTTCATTAGTTATGCTTTTCGTTCTTATTTTTGAGTTTTCGCAATGCATTCAGTATGTAATATGATGTCATTGACATACGTAGCTGCTAAAGTGTGCGCTCATAGATATCAGGAACCATTCATGTAACAATAACTCGAGTAGCAACCAAAAGCTCCTTAATTTTCACATGTGGTGAAGAGAGTTGACAAACAAATAGCATTGACAAACAAATAGCTAGTTGGCTACTAAGTTTTTAGGGACCATATTTAAGCTTACATAAACACCCTAGAGGTCGGGATTTTATTATAGAAACCTCACATTTTAACTGTAAGCGGATAGACCGAAGTAGGCTTTAGTTGGTTCTGCTAGTCTTTAGTTGAAAGTTAGTTGCTGTGAAGCTGTCAAATTGATAGCAGATCTACACTTTGGCTAGTTATAAGTTGGACATTATTCCCAAAGTTCTAAAGTTTAGTTATTGTATAAAGGATAGCAAAAAATATAATTTTATAAGCTTAAAGTACTCGCCTATATGTGACTTGATGACAGCTTGAGTTTTGCCAAATAGAGTATTTTGTGACCAGAGTATTTTGCCAAATAGAGTATTTTGTGGCCACTTTTTTTTTTTTTTGGTAAACAGATTAACATGTACAAAGAATGACAGCTTGAGTTTTGCCAAATAGAGTATTTTTGGTAAACAGATTAACATGTACAAAGAATGGCCACTTTTTTTTTTTTTTTTGGTAAACAGCTTAAAGTACTCGCCTATAGATAACTTTTTTTTTTACCAAATAGAGTATTTTGTGACCCTGAACAGATTAACATGTACAAAGAATGACAGATCTGTAACATAGACTGTATTGAGGCTGTTTGAGTTATGTCAAATGACCGAATCGCTTAAAAATGGGTTGTGCCAAAGACCCCTATTCAAAAACTGTTTTGCAATTTTAACTAAGATAAGTTGTTTTTAAGCCACAATTTTGAACACAATAACTAAACTAAGTTTATAAACTCCTAATAAGCACATTTCAAACTTGAATAAACAGATTAAATAAGCAAACAAATATAAGCAGTTCCAAAGCTATTTGGATTGTTTGAATCAAAAACTTAAACAAGGACTATTTAAGCTAAAAACTGAGCATCATAAACACCAAATTGCATAAATAAACAGTAAGAAACAATAAATAACAGGAATAAGCATCTAATAAGCACTGCTACAGTAAAAAGCAAAAAATAGGTTAGATGGAAGCAAACTGCTTATGATTTATCATTATAATTACCATTACAACTTTTACCATTATAATTACCATTACAACTTTTACCATTATAATTAAATCCAAAAATCAAACACAAATCATAATTTTACCATTATAATTCAATCCAACAAATTTTGTACAACTTTGATTCAAGCTATCTGTTAACCACCAAAAATAAAATTCAACCACAACAGACAAGTCCATTATGTTTACCTCAGGTTCTTCGGAAGCTTGAGCATGGTTGAAAACATCATCAAGATCCATAGGAGCAAAAGCATTGAGTATGTCGTTGTCCATCTAACAAGTACAAACAATATTAGTATTTCGTTGCAAAAGCATTGAGCAAAAGCATAGAGAATATTGAGAATAGAGAAGAACCTGGCTGGGTATTTCGTTGTCCATTACCAGCTAGATGAGAATGAGAATAGAGAACCTGGCTGGCTGGGTATTCTATATATTGATCAATCAAGATCCATAGAGAATGTAGACACAGCATTGAAAGGTAGGTGGTTTCAAGAACCACGCTCGTATGGGGAATGAAAGAGAAGATCATGTTTCAAGAACCACGCTCGGTGGGTTTAAATGCTGGGTTTAAATGATAGAGAAGGGTATTTATGATTTATTTCAAGAAGCAGGTTTCAAGAAGCGAAGATATGATTTATTTAAATGAAAAAGTATACAAGGGTATTTTGGGGATTGACCCAAAAATTAGATTTCACTTTCCACATTGACCAAAAATGCTTTATAAGTAGTAAAGATAAACAAGCAATCAACCTATAATCAACATCTAGGTTTCATTACATCTAAGCAAACACACAAGAGATCTAGCCTAACATGTTAAAATTAAGACAAGTGTAAAATATATTCAAACAATACATAGACATATTGAATGAATTGAAAGGATACTTATCTCAATTGAACATGAAGGGTTTCAAGGGGTGAAAACCCTTGAAAATATTGTGAGTCGTGTTAGGGTTTATTAGGTTCGACCCTAAAATTCTCCTCTCAAGTTACACACTTAATGAATGAAAATTAGAAAAGTATATATAGATTTCATGAGGTGACGGCGTCAAGAGGAAAGTTCTGACATCGTCATCTCGCCGCCAAAAAAATTCTCGGACTGCCTAGATCCAGATCTGACGCCGTCATGTGTATTTCTGCTCTGGGCCGTCACCACTTTTACTCCTGACGGCCTTGCCTTGACGCCGTCACGTTTTCTCTGGGCCGTCATCCTTTTTGCTCTTGACGCCGTCATTAAAACCTTCTTGACGCCTTCAGGTACTGTTCCCAGCAAGGAAAATTAAGACTTTGCCGTTTTTTTCACTTTTATGCTCCAAAAACGTCCAAAATGCTTCCTTTTCCAGAATTCACTCCTAAAGTACCTAAAATCACAAAAGGAACGATTTAGGGCAATATTTGATCAAATAAATTCCAATTCCGGCTTAAATGACCCCCTAAAAACGGATCATTTTTCGCCTCATCATATACCCTTAGACTTGAGATTTGCTTGTCCTCAAGCAAATGTGCTTTTATTCTAGTCAAAATACAAGTTAGGGTTATTTAATACTAATATAAAAGTAATTACAACAAATAATCGTTCCACTAAAGACCAAAGACAAGCACGGAGGTCATACACTAGCACCTCACAAATAGTGTTTAGATACTCACATCTCTCGGGTGTAATAAAGTATATATCACAATATGGAAATGGAAAACATCTCTCACTACCTGTCATAACAAAATAGATTACCATAGGCTTGGGAAAGGATCAAACCTCCACCACATGGCGTAAGCACCTAGGGATATGGAATACATGGTTTTGTTGGATATAGGCAATCTTTACTGGTGGCGAGTTAATAATCTTGGTTAATTACATGTACAATATGGCATTGCTAAGCCAAGACTAGACTCGACTTAAGCTAATAAATGAAAAAAAAACAAAAACATAAAATAAAAATAAAACAAAACGGGATGGTAGTCCGTATGTTTTTTTCTCTTTTCTTTTTCTATTTTTTTTTTCTTTTTCTTAATTTTTTCTATTTTTTTTTTTTTTTTTGCATACACTCTTACCCTACCATCCAAAATAATACATCATAGGGAATGAAAATTCCCCTTACACTTGAATTTTTACATACTTTACAATAAACTAATCTAATGACTCGAATTAAGATAATCAAAACACTTAGAGTACTTTTAAAATTAACATACATATGGGGGTAATAACATGATGTTCTTCCCCATTACTCCATAACACAAGTACTTTACCCACGAGTCCCAATCGTCCCAAAACAATATGTACAAGGATATGACTCGACTTAGCAACCATGTAATCAATTATATAATTAACTAAGGGTTTAAACATATAACAATAATGCACTAAAGATTAGTGCATACACGGAAGGCTAAGGCGATTTGGGTGTACATTCAAGTGGGGTGTAACAAATTCTTCTTTTAAGTAAGATGCTTAAAGTTAGAAACGAAAAGATAGGCTCGGAGGGGTGTACTAGGGGTTTCGTGTACTAAAAATGAGTACAACGCTAAGGTGTGGGAAAAATTAATTGACTTTACTAGCCAAGTAGTATGACTTAAATGGTCAAGTAATTATGATACGAGCTTAACACAAGGGTGATTCTAATGCCTCTTATCATGTAGTAAATCCTACTACACGAATGTAGTCTCACTAGCGGTCTCGGGATGCATCACTAACGCAAGTTTTAGAATCTAAATGCTACCGGTACACTCATAAGCACTAATAGTAAATGATTTTCCTATCAAATCAAAAGGCGAACCTCACATATTTGGGTGGAAAATGTTTCTGAATTGTACGGTTTTGTGCTAGTCATACAATCTCCTATCCATGAGATGCTTGCTAAGGCTAAAGTTTCACTCCTAAATGTTGTAAAAAATTTTAAATTTGGCGCTAAAATTACACTAACAAGTATTTTTCATAGTTTTATTACACACCCACCATCAAACAAACAAACTCAAGCGAAAGTGTATACTATAAGGTATCATCATTTTACCCTCCCCTTACACTTAGGATGAACATTGTCCCCAATGTTTAATTAAAGAATGTAAAAGTAAAAACAGGTAAAAGAATGAAATCAAATACTCGCCTGATTCGCTCGGTATGGATAGTATGGTAACACGGTTAGATCTTCCTCCAAGAAAATGAACAATCAAAGCTTCCCTTCCAGAATATAAATCTTCTTGTCATACATAACCTGTTAAACCTTAGAAAACCTACAAGCCAACCTCGCATAAAATCGGCGGCAATCTATATATGATAACAAATCCTAGAAAACAAAGTAAGATATAATGCTTTTGGAATGATGTTTGCAGATTCCCTGGAGTTTGTAAAAAAAAAAAAAAAAAAAAAAAAAAAAAAAAAAAAAAAAAAAAAAAAAAACTTTAAGGTTCCGTTAGAAAAACAAAACTAGCAAAATTTCCAGATTTTTACACGTGACGCCGTCAGGAGTTTCTTCCTGACGCCGTCAGGAGTTTCTTCCTGACGCCGTCAGAAGTGACCTGCAGAAATTCTTACGTTAAGTTTCTGGAAAAACTTATGTCCTACTTCCTGGAAAATCCTACAAAACATCATTATGGCTCGATACAAGCATTTGACTCTAACAAATACGAATATACATGTTCATTTAATATTGTGGAGAATCATGATCAATTTTGTTTCTTAGAAACATATTTGGGGTTTCCCCTTACACTTATCTTTTGCGAAATACCTTTGGGTGAAGTTAAGACTAAGCTAAACGACAAAATAAAGTATTTTCACCATTTTATTTTGAAACATGATCTACCAACAATAAAAATAAAGCATGCATACAGAAACAAATAACAATCAAACAAATAAAAATCACACAAAGCATGGGTTGCCTCCCAAGAAGCGTTTTTCTTTATTTACGAGTCTTGTAGCTAGACTCAAGGTCATGGGTTACTACGTGACCTCATCGTTGGTTTCACTCTCTAGGTCATCTCCTATATTAGTTTTGTATTTTGGACCTAGTTGCAAGCATTCTTTGTAGAAACCAAGCATCCTATTCATCACATACTCTACTCCTCTACGTCTATCCCCATCATTCCTATAGTAAGCCGCTTGTTTGTGTTCCTTTTTTATGTTCGATAGGAGGCGGTATTGCTCAATCTTATAGGGCATTTGGTAGGCAATCTCATCATTCTCTTCCTTGAACCTAACTATCCCTAGAGTCGGATCATAACTCATCTTAGTGGCCTCAACGAACGGTTTTCCGAACACTACTTGACTTAGGCAAGCATCTATTACCGGACGAGTATCCTCTACTATCATAAAATCGGTCTCATAAGTGAAATTTCCGACAATCACATGCAATCCTTTCACTCTACCTATAAAATTGCTTATCAAATTCTTACGGGGCATCATTCTATAACCAAGTTGCTTCTTCATTACCCAATTATAATATGTCCTAGTCATGATGTTTATAGGAGACCTAGGATCGATATAAGCTTTCCACACATGCATATGCCCAATGTTGCATGGTATGTTGATGTTAGAGGGATCGCCTGCTTTAATAAGGGGTGAACCAAGGATATATGGTGTCTCGGGATCATCGAATAAATCTCTGTGATATTCCCGTTCTTCCTTGGTGGGCAACTTATCAAAGTACTCTTCTATAGTCTCTATTTCCTCTAACTTTTCTCCCTTATTAACCTCAACTTCCTTAATTTCATCCCTAGTCTCGATTTCTAATCCAACTTCATCCTTGTCACTTTCTTCTATCTCCTTGTCAATTGGTTTAACGGTGACAACATTGACAAAGTGGACGTGTTTGGGCGACGAGGGGTCCTTAGTTTGGATTCCGCTATTGGCGTCCCTAGTGTCCTTCCTAGGTGTAGTTAACGCTTGGTTGTTGAGCGCTTTCAACAAGTTGTCAATCTTATTGGTCATCTCCGTTTGTTGTTGATTGAATTCGGTTTCAAACTTAGCTATGCGAGCTTCTTGAGATGCCATAAACTTGGACATCAATCCTTTAAGATTGTTGGTACTACCATAGTTATTAGAAGGATTGTTGTTGAAAGTACGGTTGGAGGGTGGACCGTTTGGTTGGTAACGATTAGGCGGATTGGAAGAATTGTTCTGGTTTTGTTTCCACCTAAGGTTCGGGTGATTTTTCCAAGAAGGGTTGTAGAAATCACCGTAAGGGTTTGGCTCGGGTTTGAAAGTGTACCACTTATCTCCCGCTTCGTCGGTACGCGAGGATGCGTAGTCCACAAAAGCTGTTCCGGGGAGTTCCACGCAATCACGAGTGTCATGGGGACCACTACATAATTCGCATAAAGAAGTGATTTTGTTCACTTGGCTTGGAGGCTTAGGAGCTTCGTAATATTTCATGAGAAACTTGACTTGGTCCTCAAGTTCCATGATCTTACGGTCGGGAGTGCTAGAAATGTTCGAAGGCAAAGATATTGCCTTGACCGTTTTGTTCAAATCACAGGGATCATTCCAACTTTCGTTGTCATAGAGAGCAAGATCTTCTATGAGTTCCCATGATTCTTCCGCACTTAGATCACGTAGCTTGCCACCGGCCGATTGGTCAATGGTTCGCCTTGTGGAGAGATCGATATAGTCATAGAAGATTTGGACTTGGAGCCAAAGGTCTATGCCATGATGAGGGACTTTTTGGAGTAAGTCCTTGAAACGAGTCCATGCTTCATGTAGAGTTTCACCTTGACGTTTTTTGAACATCAAGATATCATTTCTAAGCTTGGTAGTTCTCCCCGGTGGGAAAAATTGAGCAAGGAAATGAGTGGTGAGATCATCCCATGAGGTGATAGATCCCGCGGGTAAACGTTCAAGCCATTGACTAGCTTGATCACGTAGAGAGAATTGGAATAGGCTTAATCGGGTTGACTCTCTAGTTGTAACATCAAGGTCTATAGAATCTACGATTTTAAGGAAGTCCTTGAGATGTTGATTAGGATCTTCGGAACGAAGTCCATGGAATGCACATCTGCTTTGCACCAACCAAATGGCGTCGGATCGCAAGGGAGACACATTGGCTCCTTGGGTGAGCTCAATAGTGTTTCGATAGCCTAGGTGGCTAGGTCGGGAATACTCTCCTAGGGTTCGGGGCCTAAGAGGTTGGTTAGCTAGTGGTGGGTTTTGTGGGTGGTCTTGTTGTGGTGGGTTGATGGGTTCAAAGATGTTACCACCTTCCATGATGTCGGATGGTAAAGGGTTATGAACAAAAACACGAAGAAATAGATAGACTAAAGAAAACCTAAAAATAAAAATAAAATCTTACTAGAAAGGAATCTAGCAAGTAGACCTAATAAAAAGAAATTCTAACCTAGACAATAACTATTCCCCGGGCTGCGGCGCCAAAAACTTGATGCGTGGGAATTGCACCAGGCTTTACCTCTCGAGGGATCTCGAGAAGCTTACAACCCCTACCAGGCAATGTACCTGATCGTTGTAGTATAGTATAGTGACAAGTACCGGGGGATTGATCGTTCAACTCAGGAATAGTGTCGCTAGGATTAGAAAGCCTAAGGACTAGGTCTATAGGTGAGGGATGATTCTTTTTGTATTTTTATATTTTATGAAAAGCAATTAAAAATCTTGATTTTTAGAGGAGTGGGCGGAATTAGTTGCTAATCAACTAACCCAATAAATAAGATGCAATCAAATAAAATAACAGAAATGTAAATAAAACTAATTAAACTAGTGGTGTGAACAATAGATAGGAGAATTGTGTTTACTTAGATTTCACTACTCCCTAGATATCTTTTACAGGTTAATTACTTGTTACAGTTGCGTGGATGACGGGTTATATTCCTTAATATCAATCATGGGGTGGCGTACTTACTTCCCCAATTCTATAAGATCCTACTTCACTCTTATGTCGAGCCTGCAAGAAGCTCCTAACATGGGATCACTAGAATTCGCTCATGCATTAAATACAACCATAAAAACCTAGTACACATCGGTTCATGTTTCTTAAGACGTTCAAGCAAGTTACACAATGGAGATCTGCCAGTTTTCTTAAGCCTAACATTGAAATCATTCATCCATTACAACTATAAACAAGCAATCAACCTATAATCAACATCTAGGTTTCATTACATCTAAGCAAACACACAAGAGATCTAGCCTAACATGTTAAAATTAAGACAAGCGTAAAATATATTCAAACAACACATAGACATATTGAATGAATTGAAAGGATACTTATCTCAATTGAACATGAAGGGTTTCAAGGGGTGAAAACCCTTGAAAATACTGTGAGTCGTGTTAGGGTTTATTAGGTTCGACCCTAAAATTCTCCTCTCAAGTTACACACTTAATGAATGAAAATTAGAAAAGTATATATAGATTTCATGAGGTGACGGCGTCAAGAGGAAAGTTCTGACGCCGTCATCTCGCCGCCATTAAAATTCTCGGATTGCCTAGATCCAGATCTGACGCCGTCATGTGTATTTCTGCTCTGGGCCGTCACCACTTTTACTCCTGACGGCCTTGCCTTGACGCCGTCACGTTTTCTCTGGGCCGTCATCCTTTTTGCTCTTGACGCCGTCATTAAAACCTTCTTGACACCGTCAGGTACTGTTCCCAACAAGGAAAATTAAGACTTTGCCGTTTTCTTCACTTTTATGCTCCAAAAACGTCCAAAATGCTTCCTTTCCAGAATTCACTCCCAAAGTGCCTAAAATCACAAAAGGAACGATTTAGTGCAATATTTGATCAAATAAATTCAAATTCCGGCTTAAATGACCCCCTAAAAACGGATCATTTTTCGCCTCATCACATTACTTTCATATTTACGTTATCATTATTTAGTTAGTTAGATTAAATTGTTTGAGTTGTGCAAGTGTTGAAATTCAAATAAATAAGAATCGAAGTTTTTATCAAACAAAGTTTTTAAAATATAAATTGACGTAAAACTATTCTAACCTCCTTCTAGTTTTCCACATTTTTGTCTTTTTTCTAACATCACAAAGAAATCCGATTTAAATTACCTAAAAGATATCTTTATACAATTTTGCTTAGACGTAAAGCAGTTAAACAAGCCATATGTAAAGATAAAGGTTAAGTCAAACAAGATAAATTCATCAACTGAGATTTAATGAATTATGCATCTCGTTATACACCACAAACGTTTTATAAATCATCACCTAATAACTAGTTATTTATTGACATTCATTATCGAAACAAATTAAGTTTCATACAAAAAAAAATAACCATATGCAAGAAAACGGTTACATTTGGTCCATGTCTATTTTTTTTTTACCGAATAAAATAAGTTTGACCACTATTTCTAATATAATCACTCATTGTTTGAATATCATCATAATGTGTTAAAGGTAGAAACTACAAACAGAAGTCACTACCACATTCATTAAACTAGTACTACAACAATGTAGGGTGCTCACGGTCCAAAAACCGGACCGGACCGACGAAAACCGGACCGGACCGAGACCGAATCCGGCAAAAATCCTAGACCGAGACCGGACCGAATGTGGTCGGTCCGGTTCGGTCCGGTCCGGTCTCGGTCCAAATAGGCTAAATGTCCGGTTTTTAAGCCGGACCGATCCGGACCGAGACTGAAATTATGAAAATCCCTAGACCGAGATCGGATCAAATGTGGTCGGTCCGGTCCGGTCCGGTCGGTTTTGTCGGTCGGTCCGGTCCATCCGGTCCGTTTGCTCACCAACAATGTTTACCAAGAGCATGCACATAGTTACATGAATCTAGCGAAACACATACGGAAACAATTATTTCTAAATGATATTCACTGTTTTAGTTTTAACGAGCATAATTGCCCGCGCGTTGCTGCGGGGCGGCTGTTTGTGGCAATTATTTGGTTCAGCTGTACGTTTATTTCTATTTATGTGATACGATATTGTGTAGGTAAATATATTGAATGTTTGTCAAATATATTGAAATATATTGAATTCTTGAAAGTTATACATATTTATACTCGTTTTCATTGAAAAAATTATTTCGTGAACAATGGCGCAAGTTTCGTAATTTTTCGAGTCTGTTTGGTACATCAAATGAGGCCCGGAGTGATTTCGTGAAAGGTTTAGCCAAGATTGACACTTACACCCCCTCCACCTCTAAGTTTCATTTCCCACCCTCACATTTCAATTTACATTTCACACCCTCCCCATTTTATATATAAACCATTTTTTTTTCTTTTTTATTTCATTTTATATCAAAATAACACACACATCGACACTCTTTCTCTCTCTCTATTCGCCGGATTCTTCATACATTCCGGCAACACCAGCAGTTTCCGGCGCCGCCGTCACCGGAAAATTTTTCGGCAACCCCTTTTCTTAGTCGGTTTGATAGATCGGCTCCCTCTTATCATTTATGGAGCTTCTGAGCTTCTAGCTCTCACCATAGCACTCGTACACGCCGCCACCATTTTCTATCACCACCACCGCCACCACCGAAACCTTCATCACCGACGGTAAAACGCGCTCACGCGCCTCCACGCACCCTTTTTCGTTTAAAATGGTTTATGAAGAATAGATCAAAACAGAGCATATACACGTGGGTCGAGTAACATCTATTTTGATTCCTTTTATATGTTTAATCATTTATTATTACTTTATATAGTTTTTGTTTAATTTTTTTTTTTTTTTTTTCATCATCCATCAGATGGGATTTAGTAACGTAGGAATGCATAGCAATAATTAATGTAGGATGAGGATATCTCACAAAAGGATTCTGATTATTGTATGTAATAGAAAGAAAGAAAAAGTAGTTATTTTGTTATTTAAATATTTTGTTGTAATTTTTTTTATGTTTCGGATGAGGAAAAAAATGAACAGTGTGCTACAGTACGTGTGCTACAGGACCCCGAACTCACATAAACACTGTTTCGTCCACTGTAGCAAGCACTGTAGCTGCTACAGTGCTGCTACAGTAACGCGTTCCCCCTTTTAGTATATATAATAATTATGTCATTTAATACTTGTCTCTTATAAAACAACAAAAAATAGAATTTGTCCTAAGATTGTTGTATATATTACGTGTATTGTTATTACAGACAAATAAACAAGGACATGAAAACATAAAAGTGCAGAAAGTAATACCGTAAATCTTTTGATCGTGAATCTAGAATCACAACACAAACAAGGAAAATGTTGAGGCCTGTAAAGAACACAGTTTCCTTAAGACAGATTCGTCCTCTCCACGGTGCTTGAGAATCGTGAACGTCTATCTCCCAGGATACAACAACAACGGATAACTCCGTTAGCACAAACGGGTTATTAAGGCGAACTAAAATCGTGCATTCCCTCTATTGCAAAATGGATACACAAGAATAATGTATAGTAACACAAAAGGAGAGGAGTGATAAGTTTTGTATTTTTCGGTGTATCTAGACAAATAAGAAAAGCTCTCATTTATAGGAAGAGGGGATCAAGAAAAATTGTCACATTAATTAACAAAATTAACCTTACTAATGTCTCATAAATAAAAAAATTAACCATACATTAATTTTATTCTTAATTCACATTATAATTTTTTAAATGACATAATCAATTGTCATTCAAACATTTGACCAATATTTCCAACAGTCTTGTTATCATCGGATAGCTAATGTTAGTAAAAACGTCATAGCTACTATTTTTTTCTTTCTACAATGAAGATAGTTTTGTAACTTAGTCATGTGAATCACTAATAAGTTTTCGGTCTGACTAAAAATAGCTTATTTTTTTTCTTCTTATTATGGCAAAATGACAACTTGAAACAATACAATATGGAGCAAGGCCTAAAGTTAAACACCAAGTACCCAAAAAGCCACAGAAGATTAAGCTTGGAAACTCTGTATTATCTGGTTTGTGAATTTCATGATACCCGAGGCACATACCATACACCTTGGCAGCACAAACATTAAGCTCTAAGATCATTGCTTTTGAGGTGGTGCTTGATAAGTGCTCTATTCAGACAGAATCATCTAAACCATCATTCTTACATCTTGTCGGGTTTCCATCTAAGCTGATGTCTGACTGTTACTTGATTTAATTTACAGATATAGCTTGATGAGCCATTGATATGTTCTTGCTTCATATAATAAGTGTTCTGATAAAAGCTTGTTTGAAATACTCAGAAACGGTTAAAAGAAGCCTAAAAAAGAGTCTAAATATATCACTTATCTTTGGTAATAAGCTCGATCATAAGGCTAGTAATAAGCTTAACCAAACACCCATAAATAAACTAATAATTTTTAGAAAATGCAAGCTACCGAACTCTAAATAAAGTTAGCCAAACACATTAATAGTCACCAACGTCATACTCACTGTGATTCACTCAAAAACTATTCTCGGATTTTCAAGTAAGATGTAATTATGTAACTCCTGTACATTATTCATTAATTGTTCGACTATAAATTATTTAATGGAAATTCGTTACCCGCCTTGTGACCATCAAATACAAACCAAGACGCAAATATTTTCAAAGGAATGTCTACAACAAAAAACAAAATTAAATGTGTCCTGCACGATCCCAAATTGTCTATTCAGTCTTCACAACTTGGTCCGAGAATGTAAAATAAAGGTAAAATAAGAACTAGCTAATTATGAACACAAATATTTGTATACAATAATGCTCGTGATTAAGTAGGAGCATACACGCACAGACTATTAATTTCACTGTTTGAGAGAACTGTCACCTTGAACACAATGACAATATTTATGAAAGCTCTACTGTAGTTTTTAGAGACTTAAACGTCTCCTTCATTGTAATAAATAGGTTACACGTACCCATGCTGCTCAAAAGTCGTGCATGTGATGACCCTGTATCGTCATTAAAGTTATATCAGGCATGGAATTTTTGTTCTGACTCTGGCGATTCTTTTGAATAAATTTGATTATATCCTCCTTTGTTTCGTCGCCATTATATGATAATAATGTACCATTTGCAGCTTTAAGGTAGAGTGTGTCACAATCCATAATATCAAACATTTCTGTGGGAATGTCATTTGTTGTTATATCCTGGATTGAGTTAAGACAAGGATAAAGTTAAACACGAAAGCGAAAGTTTTTGCATACAAACTATATATATGTAATGTAATACTCCTAAAACAAATTAAAGTGACGCCCAAAAGGACCAATCATAAGCCGTCCCCCACCCGGCATGGAGCAACCCCTTCTCACTGCAGGTGCAGCTCGATGTCGGGTGTAACAGGATAATTAACAACTAAGTAAACTCCTTTTAAGATGTTGTGTGTAACAGGATCACTAAAACATATGAAACATTGTATTATCTATTCATGTTTTTGAGATTTCACCAAGGGTGGCCGGGAATGTCTAAGTAGAGGAGGCATGTACCGCAATCAAATGAAGTTTTCAAGCGGATGCATAATTTAAATGAAATTATATAACTTTTGTAACTATTTGAATGCCTAAATTAAAAATAGTTTTAGAAGTATTAGGTTTGATTAAAGGTGGCAAAATAGATGGGTCAGGTCGGGTCACGGGTCTAGATGGATTTTGGTCCGGTCAACAATATTTTTTTTTTGAGTAAAAGATGAATATATATATATATATATATATATATATATATATATATATAATTAATTTAACCCGCTATACCCGTTGAGTAATTATTATATAATTGCACTTTCTATCAAATACCCAATTAGACCATCTATAATATTTAGAGAGACCCAACTTGGCCCATCCCCTACTAGAAATTCTTTTAATTTTGTGTTAAAACACCATTTAATAAGAAAGACTTGATCACTTAGACAAGCATAGCCAGCTTAAAATAACAGAAAGTTACCAGCCTTGCAATCATTATATCATCATCATTTTCAAATAAAACCGCCAGCTCTGGTATGAATGGAGCGAAATTTCTATATCTCCAACAAGTTGGTACATCGATGTCTAGCAGAACTGCATTAATAAAAAATATGGACTAAGCACCTCAAAAAATAGCACAACTAAAAGAAGAAGAGACAAGTTCGTGGTATCTAAATGATGTGGTGTTTAAAACAAATCTCTAAAATCACAAGCCCCGTGAGAAAACCGCTCCTTGTAACTTCTACTTACATTAATGGCTAGTGGTATAAGTTTTTACAGTGGGTTCAGATCATAAACTACTTTATGGTCTGATCCAATATTGCCCCATTTAGGAGCTTATGATTCTGACATTTTCTTAGGTTTGGACTATAACACTCCTGTTAAAAGTTGGTGCAAAAATTATCACTCATGCACAACTACTCAAGAATACTTAATTAAAAACAAATCACAAACCGTTCTTTTTCGAGTTCAAAACCATGTCTTGAAGGCTATCAGCTACCACCACCTTTAAAGGCTCATCATTAGTTTCAGGGATTGGCTGTGACTTATAAAATGGTTTTAGCTTTCCCTCCTATGCAAATGTAACAAAGAAGAGAATATACTTTAAAATTCGGAAGCGTACAGAGCATATATGTTAAATAAATGTCTTACAATTCAATAAGGTCAAAGGAACGACCTTTCAACATTAAGACTAATATGATTTTTATTTAGCACTTTTACAAAAGTATAGTAACTGGGTCAAGGGTTTAGGCGAAACAAATCCCATATCAGTAAGCATCATGTCTGAACTCAAAAGTTTGTATATCTCCATTACACAAAACTCATGAAACTGAACCTTTTTTCCTTCTCATATATATAGTTCAAATGTTAAAAGAAAAGCAATGTTGTATTTCATCCAGTTTGTCATATCTAGCTATGACAAGTGCAACATTAACACTGAAGCAATTGTTAAGGAAAAAAATCAGTTATCGATCTTGTGGTCTGCTACATCTTGGTAATGCAATTGATTTGGGTTCACAAGGATTCCCTTTTTGTTATCATCAACGGAGGGCATGTCACAGGTTTGACTAAAGTCAACATCTTTTATAAGTATACGGTTCTACCAAATGTTGCTGAGATATACATATATAAGACATATAGAGTAATGTATTCTGTGCATTGCCAGGGTATTACCTTAAAATCATTTAACCAAGGAGCAATATCGTCTGGCCTTAGATTTGGTTTCATGTAGCTTGAACCACGATAGCTGTGTATGATTATGAGGGGTACTTGATCAAATCTGAGCCCGGAATACTGTTCACACAAGTGATTACACATGCTTAACTTATTAAGTTATACTGTAGTACAAACCATTAACCATCTTTCTTAAGAAAATACAAAACATAAAAGTGCTATGCTTCCTAAGAATGCGCTATATTGGATAAAATACTGAAATATAGATTCTCATACAGAACTATCGCACTGTGGTCTGTTTAGTCCAAAATCGATATATCTAATTAATAGTAATCTCCTCGTCGCTTTTTCCGAGGAATGTTGGTTCTATTATATTCTTTTTGCACACAAAAACTAAATACATCCCATTCTTGGGCGATGTGGGATCGTAACAATATCATGGTATGAAAGTTTGATCACTCAAATGAAAAAGTTACAACAAAAGTATTGAGAAGAGAACTAACCTTGAGGTCATCTTCATTGGTCTTTGAATTGACCAAGAGGAACCTTACTGCTTTGCATTTATACAAAGGAGCAATACTGTGATATTTACTCTTGAAAACATCAAAATCGTCATTCTCGAAGTCCAGATATAGCAATGCCTACAAAAGTATAAAGAGAAGTACTGTGCGTAATATTTATACAGAAGAGAACTATTTCAAGTGTGTAATAATTTGTTATTCCATTTCCAGAAGTATAAAGAGAAGTAATGTAGTTTCTTATTATAATGGGACCAAGCTGATTAGCTAGGATCTTAGAAACAATCATGGATGCAGAAAAATTACTGATTCACGTAAATCGTTCATATGATTTATTGTCTCCTGCCTTACTACTGTGCGTAGTATTTAACATCCTAATACAAGGTGAGTCACAAGGCTCAGGAAAGAGATCTTGCATAGGAACGAGAAGCTATCAGTTGCATATTAAAAAATAAGTGCCGTGTCATTGCAAAAGAAATAATTTGATCATCTACTTGAGAGCTTTTGATGTTCTAAATGCATCTAGTTCAGCATAGAAATTGAAGGTTACGCAAGTAATGTGAGTTATTGTAAACCTGTTCATCAGACAGTTGGGATAGCCATTCCTTGATCTTAGGTGGGTTGTTGTAATCAACAATAGTCACTAGTGGAATGCTAGCTTGTATAATGAAATGCTCCATGTCACGAACATGAAAATTCTGCATATCGTTAAAATACATCAAGAAGAGTAAATAAAGTACAAACTCAACCTTATACTACAGATGAAAATAGTGAGATTCTGTAATACCTGGGAGTCAACAAATAGTTCATCGTACGGTTTCAGTAACCTAAGTGTTGGTACTGTTAAAGGTGATTCACCCCGAGAAAGGAGACTGGCATCAGTTGTGTGAAAAAAATCGTAGTCCCAAGATTCCCATAGCACCTGATTAGCTATGGCAGTAAAATTCTCGAATTCCTCCCCTGAAAATGTAGGAAATATTCCAACCTAAACAAACCATCAAATACCATCTTAGGCTACTAGTAGGTTACCTGAAAAGAACTTATAGGGATTATATAAAAAATGAAAAACAGACTTAGCAGACTTACGATTGAGATCTTTTCATCATCAATAAGAGTCAGAGCTTCGCTAGCAGTTTTTATTTCTATCGATGGAGGACTTATGAGTCGTTCAAGGGTTCTCACAAGACCATCAGCATCTCTAGGACCCGCATAGTAATGGAAGTCTCTTCCACCATTTTGTAACATCACAATAGTGGGGTAACCAGTTATCTCAAATTCACGGGAAATTTCTTTATTCTCTTGTGCACTGCCATCAATTTTTGTCATAACAATTGGAGGCTCATGGGTACTCAACACCCATGCAGCCTTTTCATACTACACATCAGAGAAATGTTTCCATTGTGTTCAAAATGCGAGATTGTAAAGGGGAAATATGATTGTCATGCTTCAAAGAAGAATGAATAAGTTAAGTACCTCTGGCTCAAGTTCCTCAACGTATTTGCATAGGAGTCTATGCATATTCTCACTGGTAGACCAGGAAAACGTACCCGTGAGAGATCAATAGAAACCAATATGCAACACATATTTAAATCGAATAGCCAATAAACTAGCAAGATATAAGGGTAACAAATAAGGTCCTTTTTTATAATTCAGATGAAAAACAAAGTCGTCAGTCATAACACGTACAGTTTGGACTTACGTGGACAAATTAAACTACGCAGCGTATATGTAAAGTTCATAGAAATGTTATGTGAGTGCAACAGTCCCGCAGCGATTCCAAAAAAGTTAAAGTAAAGTAAGTTTAAGAAATAAAACATGACTGACCATGGAGCATAAAACTGAAGAACAAGGAAGTTGTGATCAGAAACAACTTGTGAAAAATTAGAATGATCCAAAGTCAACACATATTCTCCTTGTATTTGTAAATATGCTGAATTGAGAGCATAAGATGAGATGATGAATGATGTTAACAAAATGATACCAGCAAACAACTCTTCACTCCTGCAACAAAGTCTCCTCACCATTGTTGTCCTGTTGACTAGTTTTTGTTGGTTATCTTTGTTGTCACATTGTTTTAGCTATTTGTTTGCTCTAAGGTTTGACTTTTTAACATGTTAGAATCCAATAGAATCGAATCTTGGCTTAAAATATTCACTCATTGGTTTGATTCATTGTACACCTGTTTTCATTTTCTTTTTCAAATCGAATTACTTCTTTTTATTATCCATTCCATGTTTCAAAACTTACATTTCTTAGAGTGGTTGTGAAAGTTTTAATAAGAAAATGATTTTTTTTTTTTTTTTTTAAATACGGAAGAATGTTTTTTTTTTTCGGGTGATTTCAAACCCACTTTTACCCGGCCGGTCTAACAAGTAGAAATGGTTTTGACCCGCCGGATTTCATGTAACCCGGGTCAGCCCGGTTCACCAAAACCGGCCAGGTTATTTATTTATTTTTTTAATGTTTAAATTTAGGAAAACTATTCTCCATTTATGTTCTCAAGTGTTAAACGGAAATAAGATAAATGGAGAGAGAAATGAAGCGAAAAAGAAAAATGTTAGACCCACATAAGAAATCCACACAAAAAATTCACACACTGATATGTCAGCGGACGATTGATCTAATCAGAAAGAAGAGAGAGAAACTGTCAGAAAATCCACCAATCATCCGCTGAAACATCCACGCTATGAATTGCCTCTGATTTTCTTTTTTGTCCCTCCGCACCAACGTATTCTCCTACCCCTTTATCTTCCTCATCTGTCCTCACTACAACAAAATGAAGCTATTGTAGCACTTTAGAAGCAACACTTTTAGAATTGTTGCCTTTTACACTTCAATAATGATAAAGCAACATTTTGCCATATAAGTGTTGCATTTCAAGATTTTAGGCAACATTTATTTTCAAATGTTGCATCTTTTATTTAAAAACTGCAACACTTTACAAAAGTGTTGCATTTTTATTAAGAAAAATACAACAATTGCTTTAAAGTGTTGCAAATTTGGTTTAATTTGCAACATTTAAAAATGTGTTGCACAATATTTCAAAAGGTGTTGCAAATACATAAGATTTAGATCATTGAAAACTCCGTATGCTTTGATTGAACATTTTCAAGAACCTCCGTCAAGTAGGCCATGCTCTTGGTATTTTGGTTTTTTCATATGCTAACCTTAGCTTATCTTTTTATAATTTAGTGTGTGTAATATAGTAGTAGTAAGTAGTAGACCATTTAAATACACATTTTTTAAGACAGAAGAGTTCATACTTTAATTGGCACTTTAAGGTTAGTGCTAACATTACGCATATATGTAAAAAATGAAACTTCCACTAAACAAAACTGAATTCATTGGATGTGGGTCATCTTCACGCACCATCATCAATTGCATCTGGTATAAAATCAACATGCATGAAAACATTTCATTTCGATAACAAAAAAAGTTTTAATCTGATTAATTAAGTTATAATCATATTAAAAAAAGTCTTTTAAATTTGGTTAGATAGAAATAGTGCAACAAGATATAGAGATAAATTAGAAGTGAATAGTCTCAAATTATCATGCATCATCAATTGCATTTGCATCTTCAACTTTTTTTGCAGTCTTGTGTCTTTAGAGAAGCAAGCACAAAACATCGCCTTTCTACTTAGCATACGTCCAGTTAAAGATTCATGTTCTAACAAAATATATATAACCTCAACACATACGCATATTTCACATTAAGAGTTGCACAATAACATATAATTACCTTTAATTCTTCACGCACTGTATCATAACTTTTTTCACCCGTGACTTGCACCATCTTCTTTCTTGCGCAATTGGCTTTTAGCTTTTTCACCGACTCTCTGAAGTAGGAAGAAATAATCATGAATAAGCTCAGCCCAAACATTGCATAAAAGAAGTACATGTATGCAGACAAAAAAAGTTTAACCAGCTTAAACTCTGGGAAAAAAATAAGAAAAGTGTTCCACAATGTATGCTTCATAACAGGCAGCTCATAACCAGCTTCGTCACTCCATCATACCAGCATCTGCAATGACATAATTGTATAATAATACATTAGGCGTACGTTATGACACCGTTTAAGAAGATTAGTGAGCAGTGTTAAATAAACAATTGGCTTATAGTCACATAAAGTGCAGCTATGTTAACCTGACAAGTGTGCTAACCATTGTGCAGTAACCATTTTATCCATCAATTTGGATTCTACTAAAAATTTATTAAGCGGCTTGATACCCAACCATCTGAATAATTGTAATCTACAAAATAGACTCTAAAAGTGTCTGGCTTAACCCAACCCATGTGACCCATTACCCAACCTGTCCCTTTATCCATTTTACCACCTCAGCAGGCAGCTTACTATACTACTATGGTTATATAGGTTGTGAACCAGCTGCTATTTTCGTACAGGAACCAAACAAGGCTTCAACACAATATCATGTACTTGGCTGCTATAGCCGACTGTCAACCAAAACAATCTCATATTCATCTTAAACTAATAAATAGTACCTGATTGCAAATGGGTTATAAATGGATCATAAACGTACAAACTTCTTCTACAATTTCTTTAGGTTCTACAATCACAGAAAAAGTACCATCAAAGGTCATGACTGCTATCACAACCAAAAGCCTTATCGATTGTTTGTTCTATTCATGGACGACCACCAATGGGCCTATTTGGGCTATTCATCTCAAATGGGTAAGATAAAAACAACTGAAAGGAAATGGGTGAAGTCACCCAAGATCTATTTTTAGTGCAAACATTAGTTGCATATAAAGAATTCTGAAAAGAAGATATAAAGGTATTTATGGATCATTTCAACCAATAGTTAAAGTGAACACATTCCAACCCGAACCAGTTTTGACCCGTTATCCGACAAGCCCAACTTGCTACTTTTAGTTTTTGTTATAGTTTTTCCTTGTAAAAACTATGACACAAATCTATATTATCTGTCATGTCAGTTCACCTAGTTTGCTATCTTGTTTATATTAGCTTCTGCAATCTGGAATACAAAGTCACCTAACTGGGCATATGGTGAGTTTTGGATTAGGCGAAACAGAAGCAGGAATTGTTTCTGATTATCTCAATAATCACTAAAAGACAGATATAAAGGTATATAATGACACATAAGATGCTGCGTTGTGGTAACTGGAGATCACTTACAGTCACGGAAACCATCCAGAGAAGCAAACCACTCACAATTCAGTCCCTCAAGGATGCAATCGATTTGTTCAAACATATGCCTGACCTATTAATCAAAATCATAGGTCATGAAAATGAGGATGAATGAATTTAAATCATAAGAAGCATACGCAAAGGAGGTACATTCCGTTGCCATAATTTTCGATTATAAGTCTCACCTGCAACTTCTTACATCGGAGTAGAAGTTATATGCATATGCGCATGTAAATTTTTGATGTGAAATTTGATATCCTTGTAATATCTCAAGTAAAAATCAACATGATGAAAGGAAAAACGTGAACATCATACAAAAAGAATACTTATAAGCACATACTAAATAGTCACTTTTTGGTTGATATAAATTCAACAAGTGTTTATGTTAAACATTCATCATTTTTAACTAGTTTACAGACCCCCTCTATTAGTACGTTTGTGTAAGTTATAATGCAAAACAATCCAATTAAACTTTAGTAATTTGTTATTAACTTAGATAGATGTTTAAATTCTATCATACAACTATACAAGTATCACATCCTCTATATGCATAAATAAGTAAAAACTAGAATAATATAGACATGGCACCACACATACGAAGATATCCTTAATGTTTGTGATCGAGACAACACACGTAACTTATTTTACGAAAATCAACTACAACATCTTTTCTTACTGCTCCGATTTAATCAATGAATTTGATGATATATCAGAAAGCATGAAACTCCTTACCAGTTACTAAGTTTCATCACTTAAATAGCTATAGCCACAAATATGCAAAAATATATGCATACCATACAAGTATACAACAATAACAGTATATTAAACTATATATAAATATGACTATAATTTTTGAACATGAATACAACAGCTATTTTATATGTAACAAATAAAGAGGAAATAAAAAAAATAAAAAAAAACGTTTGATTTCTACCACTTTTAGCATCTTATCAAGATTATGTGAAGAAAAAATCGCCTTTTTCTTGTGAGGGGTAATTTTCCCGATGAGGAACACAATAAATAGCAAAGAAGATATGAGGTGGATTCATGAGGAAGTAAGAGAATGATTCAAGAAGATTGAAGTGAAATGGTCAAACAGTGAACAAATAAACTAGTGGGAAGGAAGTGCAACTGTTTTGCTTTTTGGGATAAAAAAGGGCGGGAATGACATTAAAAGTTGGGGGGAAAAGATGGAGAATGATGGAGGGAACAAAATTTAGTGAAAATTGCGTTCTAACTTCTTAATTTATGAAGGCTAATACTTAATTTTTGTAAAAAAGTATAGGCGGGAACTGGTGTTAATAGGATTTGGTGGGTTACGTTTGCCTTTATTCGGGTCGGGTCTATTCGGGTAGGCAGGAAAAACCCAAGCATATTAAGATTCACGGTTGACCGTTTCACGTCTGGTTAGTTTTTTATTGTATCAACCTGAATATAAGTAATATGATTAAAAATATAAGTTTCAAGTCAAAAAATTATAAAGAATATTAAAATATTAAAAAAAAAGAAAAAAAAAAGAGAAGTTTAGTCTGGTTATATAGGTTGACCCGGACCGAATTAGCAAAACATATTTAACCAACACGTCTAATACTTTCGCATCCATGTTAGTCGGGTCAACAACCAAACAACCTAAATGCACATATATAATAGAATTTACTACTAATATTCCATTTAGGCGTTTCATCGAACACTTGGCATTCACAATCTGCCAATGCCTCGACACTTGCTTCACCGACCTTGATCTGGTAAGCCACCCTTTGTGATTATTATGGATTACAAACACTATTTTAGTATGCAAATACTTAAATCAGTTGAACAAACAGGTTATACACAGATAGGCTACACATTCTTCATGTTTAACTGACCACTAAACATGAGAATACATCACATACAATAAATTGGTTTAATGGCTAATTTCTAGGCTTATTCTTACATCGATCTTGATTGGTTATTGATAATCGATTCTTGATTCGTTGTTTGGTAAGTTTTTAATTTGTAAAAAAAAATTTATTAGGGTTTTTATCTTAATCACTGCTAGGGTTTGGGATATATTATACAATCGTTCTTTCCTTTAATCGATTTACTACTGGTTTTGCTTCAGTCGATTACCAATCATGAATTAGGGTTTCATTAATCTTTCGGGGTCAATTGCTTTGACCGTGGTTTATTATTTGGCTATTTGATTGATCAGTTAAGGTTCCCAAACGATTGTTGCTAAAGGGTTTGAATCATGTGACGTTAAAGGTTGTATCGTGTCCAAAACCCTAACTTTTTAGGGATTTATGCGTTATTGAAGATCTGACACTGCTTGTTTCTTCTTGTCTGTGAATTTATCATGCTCAAATCGGGTTCTTGTATTCAAGTGGAGGAGGTGGAAAAAAGAAAAAGGAAAACATTAACGAATCGAGTGGTGTGAATTTGAATTATTCTAATGATGACGTACCCTCCATTGGCTCGGAGGTCTCCCTTCCGAGCTCGATGTGATCTACTCCACTAAACATTTAGGAGCCTTCGAATAGGCTCACGTGGCATAAAACTATTTATACAATGGTTACCGAAATGAGAATTCGCCGACTGAAGCACAACGCCCTTTGGGGTATGCCCTTCGATAAGTCTAATGCAGGGGCTAAGTCCGACAAAGTCAAACCCATGTTCTTTTCCCTGTCTTACATACTTACACACTTATTACAATCTTAATACACGTAATTATTCTCACGTCAGAGGTGATTCGCAGGGCCAAACCCCTACGCATCACTTAACGTAGTGTTTCCATTTGTGTTGACACAGGTTGTAGACAGCTTGGTAATTCATCCCCCATCATCAAACTCTTCGATCACCATCGAAGCATGGTAGTGCCTATTATTGCATAATCATCTACGATGGAATTTCAATTTCCCTCTCTCAGTGACCTGGATCCTTCGACATGGAGGCTAACTTTATGTCACTTACTGAGTTTCGTGATACTCTAGTGTTGGTTGTTCCTAAACTAAAAAGGAAGTGGATATACGAAAGAAACTATTCGTATCGAATACGAATGGGAACCCCGTCGATGTAGTACATGTTTGTTATATGGTAACTTTCTTGATGAGTATCTCAAAGCTACATATAAACATGTAGTTAATGTGGTTAGAAAAGACAAAGATCCGATTTCGGATGCTACTAAGGAGGTGTTGAATGATGGGTTTACCATTGTTAAGCGAAAAGCTTCCAATTATAAGCGAGTTTTTGGGGTATCTAAGACCAAGAAAATGGAGTATAGGCATGTTGCAAAACACCAATCTACTAAAAAGGTGTCTAGCCTAAATTAAAACACCGATGTGGCCTCTACTTCTAAACAGTCTACGAAGGCTAACGAGGCTTCTACATCAAAGCAACCAAGTAAGAATAATGTGGTTAATAATTCTAATGCTTTTGTGGCTTTTGATGAGATTGATGATGATATTATTGAAAAGGCTAAATTAAGTGGTAACACCTAATGTTGATAAAGATGGAAAAAGGTTGAGGATGATTTGGTTTTTGAGGATAATAGTGATGATGATGAAGTTCTCGAGGTCCAAAATGAAACTTCTAGTTACATGGCATATGACGGTTCTAAAAGTGGTAGTCGGGCGGAAAAGAAGAGCTTATATGAGCGATGGAAAGAAGATACTGATGATCAAAACCTTTATGATGATGATGACTTGGATGATTGTAGTTTGACTAGTGCTCAAATGGAGTATGTTAACGCATACAAAATTTATCTTCATGGTCAAATTAGACAGACTTCCCTTATGTTCTGCATAAGTATGTCATGTCATTATTATGCCAGTTTAGGTGTTAAGCTATGTAGGAGCTTTTGTTTAGTCTTATTGGGCTCAGATGTGAGATTTACTCACATCCTTTGTATTCAATTGGTTTTTGATTAATAATATTTTATCGGGATAACCTTTTTACAAAATAATAATAATAATAATAATATAAAATCATTTGAGTAACAAACTTTTTTTACATACCAAGTGACTAATCTCTACCATTCATTTTCCCTCCATCTTTATTTGATCTAATAGATGAGATTAATACCAGCAATTAAAAAAAAAAAAAAACCCATTTTCATCTTTTTTTTTTAAATATTAATATCTTTCAAACCGTTAATCGTTAAGCGAAAAAAAAATATACCGTTACGACGAGCATTTAATTATCTTTCTATAGATAGACACTTTGATATATTTTCAACAATTTTTTTTTTCATTTTTTTCACTTTTTTTTCGTGGCCGGAAAAAATCATATATGATATATGATATATAATATGTAATATCATATATGATTTTTTCGGTAACGAAAAAAAAGTGAAAAAAAAAATGTCGAAAGTATATCTAAGTACTCGCCTATAGAAAGATAATTAAATGCTTGTTGCGATGGTGTAATTATTTTCGCTTAACGATTAACGGTTTAAGAGATATTTAAATTATAAAAATGGGTGAAATATTAAAATGGTTTTAATCTCAACTATTGATTTATTTTTAAATGGATGGTATTGATGAGTCACATGATATGTGAGAAAAGATTAGTATTTAATATAACTCTACTCTAATAATAAAATACATTTTTTGTTAAAATTTTAATAATTGATGCTGCAACGTGCGGATAGCCTACCAGTTAATAAATAAAGCCCCCTATCTTAAAAGTAGCGGTGGTAAGATAAATACAGTAAAAATATTATACCAAGTAAATTGATGGGTAACCGTTACCAAACTGCATTTGACCTCTCATCTCCAAATAGCGCAATTGCAACCTCTATACTACCTTCAGCCATGAATTCATGAACAACTGCCAATTAAGCCCCATTTTCATTTACTGTACACCCCATCGCCCCTACCTTTCTCTAAAATTAGATAATTCTCTTTGTGAAGCCTCATCCATGTCGGAATCAAAGGTAAAACCATGTAATTTCTATCATTTGTGATCTTATGTTGTGTATTATTCTGACCACTTTGGGCAACAGCTAGGGAATTAAGTTTTGTTATGTATATTTCGATTTGTTTGGGGTTTGTATATGAGTGGATCATTAGACCGTTACAATGTGACTTAAAATTTTTGGTTTCACCAAGGACTCTTTGGTTTTGTTCTTATATCTATATTAGGATTGACTTTTAGTTGATATCTTGTTTTCAATTCTCTATTGCTAATACGAATCCAACAATGACTTTTTTGTGTTTTTGGGATACTCAAATGCTATTGTATGTCATAAATTAGTATCCAATCACTCTACTTTTCTTTTTGTTTCGCTAAATTCGGTTGATTATTGTTCTTAGTACTTTGTACCTGATCTCTAAACTGATTTAAAACATCAAATATTAAAACTACTGAACAAATAGGTGCCACTATAAAATGAACCTCTACTCTTGGCGGTTTAATTTGACCAAGGGCTTTTACAGCGCCTAAAATAGCTGATGAGCCTCCCATATCACAATTCATGATCTCTATTAAGCAACCAGGTCCAGTCTTGATGTTGTAGCCACCACTGTCAAAATTCAACCTCTCTCCCACCATAGCCAGTTTGGTTTTGACTGACTCACTTGAAGGTTTATAACATAGATGGATAAACTTAGGAAGGTCTGTAGATGCATCAGCAACACCAAGATAAGAACCCATTTTTAATTCTACGCATTGCTCTGTATCCAAAATCTTGGCTGTCATGACGTCACTGTTTGAAGCAGCAATCTTTTCAGCTTCTTCTGCTAGTACGACAGGAGTGACCACATTAGTAGGTGCATTTACAAGTTCTTTTGCCAAAATTACTCCTGTGAAAACTTGTTCTATGTATTTGACTTTCTTTTCTAGCTCGTGTCTAGATACAAGACCGAAAACTCATCATAATATTCCTCGTATTCGCTATCACGTTTCTTAATCTCTCCATATTGCTTTATATAAGCATCAAGATCAGCTTCCATAATCCTCACGTCTTCCTCTTTTTTAAGAGCAAATCCTTAAGGATTTAAATCGCTTCTTCATCATACTCTGATTGTTTATCCATCATTCTTTGATACTGCAATGCTTCCATATGAACACGAGGTTTTTCAGCTTGTAACCGTGTGCTCATAGCCATTGCATTGTTTGCTGCAACAGTACTACGTTCCTCATCAAGTTCCAAATATAACGTGACAAGTGTTTTTTTTATTGTCTCTAACTTGTTTCTTTAGTTGCTGAAGAGCTGAATAGCCGTCTGCTGATGGTTCTTTAACAAGTTCTATTAACAGGTTTTCTTTGGAGGTTTATTAGATAATCTGGGACTAATTGCAACTGGTTCTGTTAAAGGAATACAAACGAACTTTAATTTTCACGTCTTCTGTATCATAATCAAATCAAATAATCAATATAAAGGTAGGATTAACATGTATTTGTGTCATTGTTACCTTTAATTCTCTTTCAGTTTTAATTCGAAATAATTTGTGTCTCGAAGTCTCGATTTTGATCTTACTGGAGTACTCTCACTTTATTCAAGCATTATGTTTTTTAGATCAAATCTTCGACAATCTGAGTTTGATGGCATGCGTTTATGAATCGAACACTACGTGTTCGATTGGCTTCAGTGTCATTGTAACATGTGTTTTTGGGTTTAATCTGTAATCTTATACTAAAAAAATGTGTCTACCTTTCTTTTTATGTTCAATCTGTGAGAAATTTAGAATTCGGTTCTTGACTTATACATATAGTCATAGTTTAATTTTAAAGGTCAAAGATTGTTAAGTTTCATTTGAACTGATGTTCATTGTGAGCTTCATAACTTCTGTATAAAAATCATGTCTGATTTTGCATTCTTTACCAGGACCTCTCAAACTAAGCATAGCAATCATTAGTTGAGTATATGATGAGTATATTTTAATTTTGCATCAGGTAATTTAGTAAATAAATTATTTACCGCTAATATTTCTTTATAATAATACTTTTTCGTTTGATATGTTTATATATCCATTAATGTATGTACAAAACAGTTGTTTAATAGCAATGAAGCGTTGAATGTCGCAAAGAAACATGCATACAGCTGGTCCAAAACGTTTTGAAAGAATTCGTGAGGATAATGGTAATTAATCATTGTTTTGTTTCATGATATGTGCTTTTAAGGGCATAACCACTAGTGATACTATCTCGTTGATGTTTTTATTTGTTGTGAATACAGAAAAATGAAGATCCAAACAAGGAACCAGCCAGCTTAACCAAAATGTTTGAGCGCACGGGTGAAAGGAAAGAAGGACATGTATATACTGATATGTATGATGAAACAGAAAGGCTCATTGTAAGATATGATATATAATTTATATATTTAATTGTACTATTAGCTTTTTTCCCCTAATAATGAAGGAACAAATGAAGAACTACAAGGCTCCAAAAGAAGATAGAAGTGGTGAAGATGGAAGTGCATCTGTAGATCCTTTTCTGGCTGTGATGAACAAAGAGTACAATGGACACCGTAGACTTTTTGGTAGGGGTGTTACAAAAAAGTTAATAAAGAAGGTGAATGGGAGTGAGACATCATATATGGTTCCACGGGAGCTTATGGAATCTGTGAGAACCGCTATAGATGATGAATTGAATCGGTTGGTTGAAATGCGAAAATATATTGAAGATGTTCATGAACAGAAGAAGCTTGAGGTAGCAGAGGAACATAAATGACATAAGGCTAAACTAGAAAATATGCATAAAGAAATTGAAGACCAACGTGACAAATTAGTTGAAGATGCAGTCGAGAAGCTTACACAAAAGTCACCTCCTAGAGTTGTTAGAGAGTTTTTAACATGAGTTATCGTATATGTTTGGTTCAAGGTACGTCCCTATTATTCGAATTCGATACAAAAGATGCACTGAACATATTACATGACTAACTAGAACCTTACGTGACAAACTGACCCACCTGCCCATTTTGACCCAAAAAGCTTTAAATTATTTCATGACCATACATAACATTTTTATTTTCAACCTCTAATCTTCTTACGAACAAATTGGTCGCGGATATTTTATTTACGAAGTATAGGTGCATATCTTGTTTTAGTATAAATATGCTTTATGTTGCATTTCTTTTATGGAGCCATGCATATATAGATTCTAAAAATGCATATAGCCTGTCTTTCAGTAACTTGCTTACAATGTCATATGTGATATATGAAGTCATTTAATGACACACAATCTGATTAGGATTAGGATGTAAAAGGTTGGCCTGTTTATTGGAATGTTGTATCATCAAATTATAGAACTTTCATTTGGTGTAGGCCGTAGCTGAATTACTGTGACTATTTTGGTCCTTGGCACTTGGTCTAAGGTTATGTAGTTCCAAATTAATTAGTAGAAACCGATTTTGCGAGAATTGTTCAATTTGTGGATGTGGGATTGCAGTTCTAGGCAGATTAGGCTGAGCTTTACATCGTATTGCACAGCGAGTTTCGACCTCATTGGAGAGGACTTTTCTTTCAAAGCAGCGAGGACAAGTCCTCGCCGATTACCAAATTGCGACGTCAACTTCTCGCTAGCTTGTTCTCGCTACTGTTGCGTCGCTAAGGTCTTTGGCGAGGTCAAAGTCAACCTTTTTGCGAGGACACAGTGGGGCCCACTTTTCTTACGGTCAAGGATACAAGCGCCACGCTGGCAACCCTTTTGCGACGACTTTGCAACGCCTTTGCATCGTCGCTAAAGGCTTAATAAATTAGTTAATTAATTGTATTTATATTTAATTAATCATTGCCTAATAGTCCTGGACACGTGGCAGCTTGCTGTTTGGCGAAGACCATTGGAGAGGACATGTCCTCGCCAATGAGCCTGCAAAATTTTGGCAGCAACCTGCTGTAAATTTCCGGAAAAAATCTACCTGTATACTACAGCAGCCACTGTCCATGATGTGCAATACAACCAAACAAAGCCGCAACAACATTCAACCAAAGTTCATACGCATTAATAGATCGGTTAAAAGTTACATATTCGGCTACGAAAGTTCATAGATCCTAGTTAATACATATCCGCTTAAACATTCAACAAAATGGTACAAAATGTGCATAGCACAAATCCATACATAACCATAAGTAGTCGAAGCTTAAACATAAGTAAAAACACAAGTTCCAAAGTTCATAAAACAAACAGAACTACTTACTGAAATGCCCAAAGATCCCCATTCCCATCATTCTCATCTTGCCCATCATCCCCGTCATCCCCGGGATTCCCGCTCGATGAGGGATCATTGTTCGATGGGGCGGTCCCACTTGTGGAACCAACTTCTGTCGTGGATCCAGGAAACATGTTGGCGAGTTCCGACATACCTGGTGATTGGGACAGGAAGGCAACCATTCTACTGAAATTTTCTTGCTGCTTCTCGTTTGCCAATCTCTGTGCCTCAAGCTCCTGTTGATGCTTTTTCATCATCTCATTCATCTCGCGCTGCGAGTAGAATGGCGTGCCTTCATTTCCTGTACAAAAAATTTTGAAATGAACAACCAATTTCGAATATATATATATATATATATATATATATATATATATATATATATATAAACTTATATTTAATAAGCTCACATTTTTTGGCTTATTTTGAGACTTACTAGCATATTACTCATGGTATAATAAACTGATACTAGTACAAACAGATTATGCATTCAGGTCTTATCGGGTTGACCAAATTACTCATCGATAAATTTGATACACATGACCAATTTTGTATTATATCTAGTACTGTTGGAAACGACGATGAATAGAGTATTTATGACGGTTAGATCCATGAGAGTGGAGCAGTTATGATTTTTAATTGGGGAGAGACTCAGTAAAAGGTTTAAGCAAAAAAATTGGATATGCAAACTACATATAATACCCTTCTACTCTAACATAATGGAGAAAGAACCATTTTAACAAAGTACCTGAGCTAAACACATCCCTATGGCCAACCCCAGCAACTCTTCTTCCTCGTCCCGCTATGTGGCCACGTTGTTTTCCACCAATGACTTTGGCCAAGATCTGTTCCTCAGTCATGGTTCCAAGACCTTTCAGCCTTAACATTTCCTCCTGTGTTAGTTACAGAAAACAAGAAAATTAATCTATGAGTCGAGATACATTATGTTTCATTCAAGTGTGTATACTTACATATAGCTGTTTTGCTTCAGGCTGTTGCCAAACATCTTCAACTGTATGCATATCATAGTAGCTTTGGATGAGCCCCGGATACTCCCGATTATTATTCTCAAACTGTACACATATAAAAATATAAAAAATGAAACAAATTAATAGCGACTCATCCAACATCATATATAAAATGAACTATCTATATAATATACAATTATAAAGTGTCTTACGTATTCATGACGAGTGGCAGCTAAAGAACGAGATCCCTGATAGGTCGAGATCTTGTTCGCCCTCCTGTTCCTTGCATTCACAGCAGCCCTATGTGCCCTCTTGGGGTCGATCCAAAAGTCAACCTGCCTGTTCCAGCTTTCCTCGGTCACATTCACAGGACGATTGGCTCTTATGGCATTCACATTTGCAACCCCACCATTGCTGACCCAATGCTCAAGCTTATGATTGTGTTTGTTGTCAGAGTACCGTTTGCAGAAATAATCTTCTATCCCCTTGCGGATATCCTCTCCGCGAGGACCATTGAGGTGGGGGTCAATTTCAAAGTGAAACTGCAATTAAATATAATCAAAATATTTAAATAAATAAAAACACACACCGAGACAAACACCCCCAATATAGCAGAAAATAAGCAATACAAACAGCACTTACGGTGGCTGTTAATACGCAAAAACAAACACCCCTGATGGGTCCAGATCTGCACAAACAAGCACCCTTGTGTGGGCCTTTCGCGGGCTAAACAAGAACCAAGCCCGAGGTATACTGAAAACTCTAGTCCTACGTCACCACCAGGGGCCATTAATTGTTTTCATACCATTTGATGGCATCAGACTTACTAATCTAAGGTGTTACTAATAACTTACCACCATAGCTTTATGAAGAACATGAAAACCATATTCCAAAGTTATTGCTAGCTTAAGACTAAAGAGTTATATAGACAAGACGTAACATTCCAAAAATTGAAGTATTTAATATATCAGCTAAAAAACGACAAAAAGGCGAAAGTATATAATACTTTGGAATGCTTGATAAGTAACAGATCGAACAGCCCCTTTTGGGCTTAAAATAAGCTGTCCCAAACACCCCGTGGTGCTGAAATAATATTAAAAATAATAAAAATAAATAAAAAACTGACCCTTAGGCGAGGGTAGATATGTGCCTTGTCTTCTGCAGGAATATCTCTCCACGATGGCCAATAATATGGAAAGCCCCTAACTAGCTCACCAACATAGTTACCGAACCAAGCAGCGTTCTTTCCCACGTGCCGCATGGTCTGCTGGTCATTCAGCTCGAAATCAATCTTCTGTGGGCCATAATTTTCCACGGCTTTCTTGAGGGCGTAATTGCCTGTAGCTTTACGAGGAGGCCTCTTACGAGCGTTCCCTACAAATTCAAGTGATTATGAAAGGGTAAAATAACAAGTTATCACCATCAAATAATCAAGTTTAGGTTTTTTTTTTTAATATTCAGGAAATACTTACGCTGACAATCGCTACCTAGCCCCCGGGGAGGTCGGGGTGGATCACCAGCTCCATCACCGCCATGAGATCTAGCTACCGATGCTGTCATCTAAAAAAGTACAGCAACATAGAATTTTGCAAACAAATTAATATACGCATACACACATTAAAATAGTCCATACAACACTTCCAAATTCCAATTCATTGACTTTGTTTCATATTATATATAATACTACGTATCATCAGACTATAGAGCGAAAGATAACAACATCATTTCATCATCAAGTTGTAATGAATACAAGTTTTATGGTATAGAGCAAGATGATGATGACAAGATTTTATGTAGTTCGGATCACAAGATCAATGTTTCTCCTGTGAGTTATCAAAGTTTCTCCTGTGAGTTATCAAAGTTTCAATAACACGAGAGTTTATTGATGAATATGAATATTCAAACATGGAAACAATGAGATAACGTCAAAGGATCATAAGAATATATGATGAGAAAATCTTTTCATATAAGACTTATTTCACAGCCTGGTGGTCCAACAACATTTGCTAAATCTAAATGCGAGTTTAAAGAAACAGAAGATACATTTAGGACTAATGTCGATAGTTTTGCGATTGTGAAAACGTCTTTCGACAAGTATGGTTTGAGCTCAACCAACATCTTTTTGATCAAAATCTACAGCTGTAAACATGGTTCTTCAAGAACTACTTATATAGCATTACAAAATTTTATTATCAGACTTACTTTTTTTTTAAAACAAGCAACAAAACCGACTATAAAAAGGTTAAATCAGTTTGCATATTCAGCTATGATTGATTGACTAAAATATTAATGTTGTTTAGGACTATGTATCCACTGCTGTTTAATCACCTAACATACTTGTTGGCATAGTCATATTCAAATATTCACATAAAATATTTGCATAATCAAACACAAACAAATTATCCACATTAACAAATATATGTATAAAAATAAAAAATACCAAAAGACATAAGTACCTTCAGCTGTGTTCTCTGCCGCTCGTTCTCAGCTCTCGCCTCGTTCTAGCTCAGCTGCTTCTCGGCTCGCCTGAAAAAAAAAATAATAAAATAACGAAAATCAAAAACCCCATAAGCTAATTAACCTAAACTAATTAACATAAACAAATCAAAAACCCATTATCAAAATATATATGTCTCGGCTCCATCTAAAAAAAAAATCAAAATCAAAATCAGAATTTACCGCAAGTGTGAGGGGGAAGAAAATAATTAAACATTTAGAGGAGGAGGAGGAGGAAAAGTGCTCGTGTGCAAGTGTGGTGTGCCGGTGGTGGTGTGGTGTGTTGGCGGTGGTGTGGTGTGTTGATGGTGGTGTGGTATGGACGGTGGTGTGGTGGTTTTGGATAAGCAAATTGGTGGTGGTGTTGTGGTTTTGGAGCAGATCTGTGTTTTTTACCAAAGTGTTGGAGATGGTCAAATAGCAAAAAGAGAATGGTTTGTTTGCCATTTTTGGAGATGGTCAGATAGCAGACAACAATGTTTTTGTCATGTTGATGTCTATGGCGGGACTTGGTGAAAATTTTGGAGGGATTCTGAAAATGACAATGGCGAGGATAAGAATATGATAGCGAGGATTTTGTGTGTGTGTGTGTGTGTGTGTTTTTTTTTCCTCTTATTATTAGCTTACTATTAATTACTAATATATATAAAATAAATGAATAAAAATATTTGCTAAACTAAAAACGTAAATGAAACTAAAAACGTTAATGAAACTAAAAAAATTTTGCTAAACATGACTCGGGCCGAACAATATTAAACATTTTAATAATAAAATTGATTTTTAACATAAAAATTATTAAAATAAAATTATTTATGTAAAAAAAATGATTTGAATAAAAAAAATTCACTAAACTAAAAGCTTTCGTTAAACTAAATTTTTTTCGCTAAACGTGACTACACTATCTCCTCCTTTAAGATGTACGAAGAAAAGGAAAGATGTACAACTCCGAAAAGCTTGCGAAGAATGCTTAGGAAATTGGGAGAGTCGAGAACTGTCAATGATTGTAAGGTGATGATTGCTAGGTTTGATGTTAATGATTGTAAGGTGATGATTGCTAGGCTAGCTTAACAATTTTGTTATGCATCATATATGCTTATCATAATGATTATTAACCGAGAGTGGTGAAGATTGTATATCAAGTGGATCATTAATCCCAATGATGGAAGCCGAGCTCATTTGTCACGCAGTGGATCATTAATCCTAATAATAGACTCTTGTCAGCCTGGTTGACTCATAACCTGGTTAACTTAGAACCAGGTTAACTTGTAACATGGTTAATTACTCAGAACAAGGTTAACTCGTAACCTGGCCGCTAACGAAGGTGCAGGAGACTACTATACGTTTAACATGTTATGCATATCCATAGCAACACGACTCATCCATTTAACATGCTATGCATATCCATAGCAACTCGACTCATCCGTTTAACATGCTATGCATATCCATAGCAACTCGACTCATCCGTTTAACATGTTACGCATATCCATAGCAACTCGACTCATCCATTTAACATGCTATGCATATCCATAGCAACTCGACTCATCCGTTTAACATGCTATGCATATCCATAGCAACTCGACTCATCCGTTTAACATGCTATGCATATCCATAGCAACTCGACTCATCCGTTTAACATGTTACGCATATCCATAGCAACTCGACTCATCCGTTTAACATGCTATGCATATCCATAGCAACTCGACTCATCCGTTTAACATGCTATGCATATCCATAGCAATTCGACTCATCCGTTTAACATGTTACGCATATCTATAGCAACTCGACTCATCCGTTTAACATGTTATGCATATCCATAACAACTCGACTAATCCGTTTAACATGTTATGTATATCCATAACACTTCGACTCATCCGTTTAACATGTTATGCATATCCATAACAACTCGACTCATCCGTTTAACATGTTATGCATATCCATAGCAACTCGACTCATCCGTTTAACATGCTATGCATATCCATAGCAACTCGACTCATCCGTTTAACATGCTATGCATATCCATAGCAACTCGACTCATCCGTTTAACATGCTACGCATATCCATAGCAACTCGACTCATCCGTTTAACATGCTATGCATATCCATAGCAACTCGACTCATCCGTTTAACATGCTATGCATATCCATAGCAACTCGACTCATCCGTTTAACATGTTACGCATATCCATAGCAACTCGACTCATCCGTTTAACATGCTATGCATATCCATAGCAACTCGACTCATCCGTTTAACATGCTATGCATATCCATAGCAATTCGACTCATCCGTTTAACATGTTACGCATATCTATAGCAACTCGACTCATCCGTTTAACATGTTATGCATATCCATAACAACTCGACTAATCCGTTTAACATGTTATGTATATCCATAACACTTCGACTCATTCGTTTAACATGTTATGCATATCCATAACAACTCGACTCATCCGTTTAACATGTTATGCATATCCATAGCAACTCGACTCATCCGTTTAACATGTTATGCATATCCATAGCAACTCGACTCATCCGTTTAACATGTTACGCATATCTATAGCAACTCGACTTATCAATTTAACATGTTATAGTAAAAATGAGAGTGAAATTTTAGAGCCAAAAATGTTAAACCAAAAAGTCGAAATTTGGTTTTTACTTTGACCTTTGTCTTTGGCGAGGACGTGTCCTCCCTAATGACCCAAATCAAAAAATGTTAATCAGGTGATTATATTGTTAATCCAGGTCAAATGTGCGGTCAACTAACTGGCGAGGACATGTCCTCGCCATTTGATTGCCCGGGAAAATTTCGCGCCCAGTGAAAATGTAATTATCCAGCGTGGCATGGTCAAACCATGACGAATCTCGTTGGAGAGGACATGTCCTCGCCAATTACTGTGAACAGTAACGGGCAGATTACAGCGTGGCAAGGTCAACTTTTTTTGGTGTTAATTTTGTCGTGTAGTGGTGTTATTGGCGAGGACATTCATGTCCTCTCTAAATTTCGTAGCCAGTGTTCCCTTTCCTTGTAGTGTTGATATTACACTATATTGAATTTTTACTAATATTGTTGCTATGTAGTCTAGTGATCTCTTTTTCGGCTGATAATGTTATCTTAGATTATGTTGGAATGTACTTTAATGTAGAGATTTGGCCGTCTTCTATTTGGATATATATCACGAGTGTAAACTAACAATATTTTCTATCATTTTCATTTGGACCAGGCAATGTAGTTTTATAGAACTTGAAGCTGGAGATTGCAAAGATGAAGTCAAGATGTCTAGGGTTACGTGCAGTTTGATTGCTTTTTCTTTTGTTCGCTAGAAGTTTTATGTTGGTTACGTCAAAGTACACAACGATGTTATCTATGGTATTTTATTATTCCTGTGGTTGAACAAATGTTAATTATCAATGTATTATTAGACCTTTTCGAAGATTGCGTATGATACAAATATAACATATGTAGCATTATCTTGTGTGAAACAAAAGTGTTACTAATCATGTATAAAACGGTCAACCTTATATGATGGAAAACAACTAGCAGTGTTGTGTTTCAAAGAATAAAGTGTTGCAAAATTAGTTGTAATAATGAGAAAATGTTGCACTTGAATCTAAAAGTGTTGTTGTTGTGCGAAAGAATGTTGCATTTTATTTTGAAAAGTGTTGCACTTTAGCTAAAAAAATTGTTGCATTTTAATGTAAAAAGTGTTGCACTTTGGCATAGAGAGTGTTGCATTTTAATGTAATAAGTGTTGCAATTCAGTGTGAAAGTGTTGCAATTAAGTCTAAAAAGTGTTGTGTTTGAGTGCAAAAAGTGTTGCAGTTTAAAGTATCACATTTAGTAACATATAGGCAACATATTTAAAAAATGTTGCACATTCCAATTGAAAGTGTTGCTTATACCTAAGGCGACGTTACATAACGTAGCACTTGATAAAGTGTCACATTACGCATAATGCAACATTTTAAACACATAATACAACACTTTATGAGTGTTGCTTTAACTTCATTTTGTAGTAGTGGGCCTCCTGCGAGTTCCTCCCTTTTGTAGCCGCAATCCCTCAGTCATTCGAGAGCGATAGTTCCTGCTCTGAACCTTGTGGGTCGGGTTGTCTTAGGGGACGGGTGTCTCTTGACACCAGGACGGCACGGAGCCTATCGACTTGGTCAAAAGGATGTTCGGTGAACGTTCCGGAAGGATGTTAGAGTGATGGGGTTTTTGTGGGGTATTATGGTCGTTAGTCGTCGTTCGACATCGGCTAATCATTATTAGTAGTCACTTAAGAACGTTTCTTTACCATTGGACGATGAGTATTTTCTTTGTATTGTATCCGTGGCTGTATTGCGATTGGATTGTTCATTGGAAGTTGAGAGATTGTTATCAATGGGTGGTGTTTCATAGTTGCCAGTGTTGCATATTTTGCCCTTGGTTGCTATGACCTTTTATAGCGGAGGTTTTGCTGTCATATCAGTTGCAGCAATAAACTCCTCTGGCTGACCTAGCTTGTAGGTGCGTTTCTAGCTTCGCAAGTGGGATACCCCCTGTCCAGATAGATTTGACAGGAAATGTACTTAGTGTCTTGGGGAGAGAAAGAGAGTTCCCCTCCAAGTGTTGACTTTTTTTGGTTCAATTTCCCATGTCTTACGCATGTGTCATCCGTATTTTGCCTGGGCAGTGTAAAACCCAAAATTCGTAAATACTTAAAATACCCAAATTACCCTCTAATCTTACAGTTATGAAAAGGCGTGTAATAATCGCAACATATTTTAACCTATTAAAATATTAATAATTAAATATTACGCAACATATTGAGCCTAAAACTTACGACAACTAAAAATTTACATAACTAGTATATGTTTTATCACCTCACACGCTTACAAGTTATGAAGTCGATGCAAACTAACTTCTAATGGATTATATCACACGTTAATAGGATACATTGGACAGGTTCTTGTATTTTGTAAATATTATACACGATTGGGACTTGGGAGGAGAATACCGAAAATAAATGGAAAGATTTTGAAGAATAAATATCCCCCTAATCACTCACCAAATCTCGGCATACTCCTCATATGGAATATACGGTTACCTTATTTACATTACACGGTTTCTCTCTCTCTCTCAATAATTTATGTTGATTTGCCAAAACCGAACACTCCATAAACCCTAAAAACAAAAATACCTAAACAAATAGCGGCGGCCATAGTTGTTCTTTTCCATTTCATGTTCAAATCGAAGAAGTGCAAGGGTGGTACGATCGTGGTCTGGTGGAGCTGTGATCGTGTGTTGATCGCGGTACAAGGGAGGGTGTCGTTGTGGCTGCTAGTTGGTGTTTAATCGGAGGCTTGATTCTGGTTCGAAGGGAAACAATTGAGTCGTGGTATGTCGGATGCGAGAGGGACTTGCCTTGCTTGGTATTCGGCTTGGTGATGGATTCTTGGTGCATCATTTTTCTTCCAGTCGATTAACAAGGGTACACGACCACCTTGTTCTTTTCTTTCCTCCTTTCGCTTCAGATCTCATGCATCCAGGTTATACGAATTTTTGTCACATGATATCACAAACTAGTATCACATGAAATAATGGATTAGCTGCATGGGTTTTGACGTGAGGACTAAACGAAATTTTGATCGAATAGAAAATAGTTGGTCTGTTCTATTAAGACTAAAGAAAACTAAAACAAATTTTGTTTGCATGATTGTTAACGTGAGGTGTCCCTGCCATACAATTGAAAATTCTACATCTAAATATGAGATATACAAATATATACGTACATTGTTTAAGTCGAGATTAAGGCTTTGTTCGTATTTAAAGAAGTGTCGACTTTTGAAATTATTAGGAAGCAGACGTTAAATGGTTCGATACCTTATGAGGTCATAATAATGTTCGAATGATATGCGAATATGACAGTCTATCATATGTTAACATATAGGGTCGAGGCTTGTTAAAGTTTAAAAGGCGAATCGTTTTCGATATTCATGCAAATCTTATATACAATTGATGAAGAAGATAACTTGCATATTTAAAATTCTTCAAATGAGTCTAAGATATGAAAATTTACACTAGTAACCTTAAACTTTAATAGTCTTCACATTTTGACCCTACATTATGCTAAAATGGTATAAAAGACCCTAGACTATAGTAATTAGCATGCTAAGAGGTTAACTTGTTTAAGTTATCATTTGTAAACCTTAAAATTAGACATTTGACATATGTAAACTTTAAACTTTGATAAGTTATACTTTAAACTTTGATAAGTTATGTTTAATATCCTAAACCTTGATAAATTGTCTATTGTAATGCTAAAAGTAGGAAAATTACTAAATATGGAATTGTGCTAATTTGGGAAAGATGCTAAAAATAAAAGGAAAGTTACTAAAAATGAAAAGCCAACTAAAATGAGTAATCTAATTAAAAATAATTTATTAATAATAAGACGATTATGAATACGTGTAGATTCGCTGAAGAAGGAGTTGCTTCCGATCTTTATGTTTTCTGTTCTGTTTGCACTTGCGGTCTAAGGTACAGATATTCTGACCTTATCTCTTAAGGTTTCTCATGATTCGTACTTTGCCTTGTTGATTGTGATACATTTGATCTAAGCCTTCTTAGTATGGCTTTCTTTGACTTATGCTCTATTTGACCTTTGCTATGAACCGTTGATATGAACCTTTGATATTTGGACTTTGATTATGACTCTTTGATGACTTAGACATTTGACTTTGATATGATATGCCATTTGAACCCTTCAGTTTGATACCCGAGCCAAGTTCGTTTCCTAGCCATGAAGGTAGCATGGCCGTGTCATTGATGCACCAGTGGCATGACTCACGTGTGGGTGAGTGATTTCTCACACCGTCCCCATTTATATGATATGCACGCTTTATGATTATTATTATTTGTTCGGGGGGCGTATGGATTGCAATCCTAGGTTCGCTTTGTGTTTGATGGATTTGACATGATTATGACTATGATTATTATATGTTCGGTGAATGTGCATGGGTGCAATCCGTGTCTTCACATTTTGGGAGCTAGCTACTCCATGGTTACTATGATGTGATATGTGATATGATTTGTTCGGGCTCGGGATTTGATGACTGACCTTACACTTTGGTTGATTACTGATTTACCTTATCTTACATTACGATTTGCTACTGATTATCTCATACCTTTGTTATCCTTTGCTTATATCTTATGCTTTCCCCAATGCACCTTACATTATACCTTTGTTCGTTTGTTATCCTTGGTTTCCCTTTTATATATATCTGTTCACTGGGCTTTTTAAGCTCAGCCGCATTTCTTTTCCTGCGGCAGGTTTTAGTAGGAAGCTGGGTTATGGGCGGAGAGTACCTTGGACTTAGAAGACTATACATTGATAGCTTTTCTGGATTTAGAGATGACTAGAAGAGATGTTCAGTATCAGACTTAGTATTTATTGTTGTTCTCATTGTAACTTTGTACTTCAGTTTCCTTGTAACCTTTGAGATTCCTTTGTATTACTTAAGATGTATGCTTGTGTTTGCTTTGATATGTCACCATAATGTAGTACTTCTACCCTTATCAGGTTGGGGTGTTACAAGCAGTGTCTCGATAGTGACCCTTATTAGGGCTTTTGAGTTTCCGCTATTGGTGTGTTTCCATACTATATATATATATATATATATATATATATATATATATATATATATATATATATATATATATATACACACACACACATTGTGGAGTTGTAGTTTTCTCCTTCGATAGTTGACGGAGTGATGTGTAATGACCTTTTACTACGGAAGACGCCAAAGCGGAGGCGTACCTCTTGGGATGTATCAATAGCTTTTGCTTTTGGTTTTGATGTTTTGCCAGGGTGCGTCTTTTGATTTTTCGGAGTATACACCAGCATACTGTAGCCGGAGCCACTTGGTTTATTTACTGGAGGCCGGGTAACTATTGTTCTTCCCTGATTACTCCTGGGTATATCCTGGTGTTGCGCCCGTGTTGTTTTTCGGGTGTTCTTAGAACGATCCGCTGGATTCGTATTCCCATCAGGTGGTCTTATGTTGTCCTGTGGACGAGGCTTTTTCAGAGATTCGGCGTTGCGGGCGTATATGTCGAACGGATCAACTTCCCTGTATATTGCTTAGCCATATTCGATTTTTATTATTGGCACTAACGTCTTTTAAGTGTGCCTCCTCGTCCCCTACAGAATTTGATACCGCTCCTCTTGACAAGGCTTCTATGTCAGTTTTAATAGTTCCTTTATATGTTCGGTAGTATCTTTCTAATCCATGGCTCCGTGAGAGCGACCATATTACTTTTTTATTTTTCCGTATCCTGACAAGGGTATCGTCTTCCGAGTCCTTGTGTGCCGTTGAGCTGATTCTTCTCATCTTATTTATCACGGAAGGTTGTTTTCCCCTTTGGCCAGAACTTCTGAGCGTGCTCTTCTTTTTCTTACGCCCCCTTTTTCGTGTACATCTGACTTGATGTGCCTTGTAGCTACCTTGGATTTTAAATTTATTTGACCACCTCCGGGTTTCTTTCGGGACGTCTTTTCTTGATGAGCTTTCCCACTCCCTTTGATTGGTGAATGCTAGCAGCGCTCAACGTTATGCTTCTGGAAAGCTTTGTTAGGCCGGAGCCCATTTTGGCTTTGACTCCTTCCAAACCAACCAGTCAACCGGGTGCAGTTGATAGGCCCACTGGGAGAAAAAAAAAGTCAAGTGTTTATAAATCCGTGGAAGTGCAGGGAAATCCCCGGGTCGTTAAGTTCCAACGAGATTGAAATTGTATTCTGAACGTTTTGGGGGATAAGTGGCACTGAGGACAGTAACCAAGATGATTGGGGAATGATTATACTACTGATTGCTTGGTATTTGAACAATTTTGGAATAATATTAACAATTACAGAGATACAGATATAATCACAAAAGCACAAATTGGAATTCAAATTACAGACAGAGAAAAGTGGGATTTAACAAATTACAAACTACAGGGGGTGCAAGTGAAACTTTTCAAACTTAAAATAAAAAGAAAATTTAAAATGAAAATGAAATTATTTAAATGATTATTTTAATATTTAAATACTAATTAATTAATTAAAACTATTTAAAAAGTAAATTAAACCTAATTTAAATCAAACTAAAAATGATAAAGATTACAAATTAAACTAAAAACTTTGCAAAACTATTTTCTAAACCTTAAAATGAACTTGAAGAAAGTATAAAAATTAAAAAGAAATATTTTTGTCTTTTTATGGGCTTTTTATTAATTAAAAACTAATTATATTAATTAAACTAATTTAAATTACTAATAATACCTAAATGACTTAGAAAATTATAGAAAAATTTATAAAACTAATTAACCATCACAGGAATCCTAAAAAATTATAAAAAGTTTCTAAAAATTATATTTAGACTATTTTACTAATTATTTACTTATTAATTAATTTAAATCTAATTTAACTAAATTAAATAAGAAAATTAGGAAATGAACATTAGAACTTAAAAATCTATTTTCTAAAAGTCTTAAGTGATTTATGAAACCTAGGAAAAATATAAAAACCTACTGTTATTGATTGGTGCTAAACAGTCAACTAAAGTCAACCACGGATGTGGTCAATATAGTCAAACTCCTCAGGCTCAATGCTCCGCGGAATATAGTGTTTCCCCGGGTCGTTATGTCCCAACGAGGTGTGGATTGTATTCAAACGGCTTGAGATCGGGTGAATCTGGACGGGAAAGGGGTTGTGAATTATTTGAACTAAGGAATATACGAAGAAATAGCTTAAACAAGCTATATGGATGATTACGTGAAAGTTAGATACCTAAAAACGTTTAATATCTAAAAACGTGTACGTTCAGATTAAATTTACGCGAACGTACAAAATAAAACGTGAAAACTGAAATCTGAAAACCCACAGGGGGTGGAAATGACTTTTGTACAAACTAAAGGATGAAAGAAAATTTTTAGAAAAAGAAAATTAAATTTCACACTAATTACTTATTTAATATTAATTAAATACTATTTAATACTAATTATTAATATTTAAATAACTTAAATACAATATAATATTAATTTAATACTAGAAAAATGAAAATTAAATTTCTGAAATTATAAAATAACTAAAAACAAATTTTAAAATTAAAAATATGTCTTTTTGTCGTTTTGTGATTTTCATATTAATTAATTACTAATTATATTAATTAAACTGTTTAAACTATTTAAAATTATTAAAAATACTAAAAGGACTTAGAAAATTAAGAAAAATTTTGTAAATATAATTAACCATCACAGGAGTCCTAAAAAAATTATAAAAAGTTTGTTTTACATATTTTTACACTATTTTACTAATTAATATTCTAAATATTAATTAATGACTAATTAAACGATTTAAATTATAAAAACTAGAATATGAACAGTAACAATTATAAGAAAATTTATAAAATTATTTTATAACTTAAAAAAGCTAGGAAAAATATAAAAACTAGGTTTTACTTAATAAAAACTAGTTTTGCTATTTAATACTTAATATCAATTAATAATTAATAAAACTAATATTAAATCTAATAAATACTAAATGACAAAATAAAAATCTAGAAAATTACTGAAATTACTTTAAGGTAAAAGGTAATTAATAAAAATATAAAAGTGTAAGTTGCTTAATAAAAATCTAAAAATGAAAATTAAAATTTAAATTACATTAAATAGAAACTATCACTTACTTTAAATTTGATTTTTCTGGATTTTTCTTTTAGAAATCTATTTTACACCTAAAAACAAGAAACTTTTGTAAAAACAAATTTTTTGGAAATCAAAAATAAGCCAGATTAAGCTAAAAAGCCTAGACAGTTGACTTATGTTAACCAAAAAAGAAATTAAGCTCAAATGAGCTTGAGTGGGACCCACTATGGTGAATTCTGGTTCCAATGAGTTTATGGGACATGTATAAGCCAGAATAAGCACATGGGGTCCACTGGATAAGCAATTAAGCAAGATTAAGCACTTAAGTTTCTTATGTGAAAACTGAAAATGGGACAAGTTTTGGAGGTGAATTCAAGTGGGGTCCACAGGGTCTAAGGTCAAATGATTGGTTGAAATGGGGAGACAACCAGGGGGGATTGAAAGGAACAAAGTTGGGACTTGTGGGACCACTGTGGTGGCCAGAAACCACCACCAAAGTGTGGTGGTGGACTGAGGTCTGCTGCAGCAGGGCAGAGACCAACCCCTGCAGGTGCCTTTGATCAGGTATGGGGGCCCACAGAAAAATGGCAAAATTAGGAAGATGATGGGATCTTGAAGATCAGCTGGTAGACTACATAATCTAAAAAGCACAAAACTTAAAACTTACTACAAAATTCTACATAAATCCCACAAGAATTGGAATTTCCTGAAATCATGCAATTTGACTTTTTCAATTAAACACTAAAGTTGACTTTTCTGAGTTTTGATCTTACTAAACTAGCTGAAAATGATGTTTTAAGCTATAATAGGACTAAATTAAGTTGCTAGGGATTGTTTTAAGCAAAATGGGTGGAAATGGGATCACAACCTTCCAACAGTTAACTGTTGGGGGGAGATTAAATGGGTTTTTGACTTTTGCCAATTGAAACTTGGTTTTGAAGCTTTAGTAGACCTAAATTATCCTAAGGTAAATAGATGCAAGCAAAAACAACAACAAACATCCTTAGCACAGTGAATTGGCATGAACCAAACACCCCCTTATATGACTTGATTTGAGATTTTCAAAACCACAGACTGATTCAAGCCATGAAACTGAATCCAAAGTTTGTATTATGATGTAATAAGTAGGTTTAAGCACAAAAACACAGTTAAACATAACCAATACTCATGAATCACATGGAAGCAAATTTGGCAGTGAAGAACAATATTGAGTAACTAAGGAAACCAATGAACAACAAGATTTGATCCAGCATATAACAACTTAAAAACTGAAAATAAACATAGAAACACTGAAATCAAGCATTTTAACCAAAGCTACAAGAAATAACAAGAAAATGAGAAATGTGCTTACAAGTGGCTTTCAAACTGGGATCATGGAACCTAGGGCTATAAACCAACCTAACACCTCCCTTGAGGTACTACAACCATGATAATCCACAATAGACCATGCTTCACTGCTTCTCCTTCTTTCTACACTAATTTTTATATTTATGCCTATTTAAAGTGATTTTTGAGATTTTTGTTGAACTTGAATTAAAACTGATTTAAAGGGTTAGAAAACTTGTAAAAACTCATAAACAAACTTAAATGACTAAATTAAACAAGGGTAACAGGTTTTAACAACAATTAAGCAAATGTGTCAATTTTACTTAAAAACTGCCAAAGATGAATTCATGAATGAAACTGAAATTAAGGTTTAAACAAAGCTCATATTACTCAAAATAAACTGGATACAACTGATTTGAACTTGAAAATACAACTTGAATTTAAATTACACTACATTCGTACAAACTAAACTACCACTACACTACTGCTACTCACTAACTACTTCTTCTTCTTTATTTCTCGATTTTTATAGCTCACTCAGGGTTTCTCTCTCATTCCCACTTCAATTATGGACCTTTGGATTACTAGAATCAATCTTGGTCGTTGAAATCCTTTTGGCGGGAAAAAAGGTTTTGGCAGGTATATGTAACTTGGAGTGAATTGTGGGTAATTAATGGGTTTTGTGGTTTAGTGGTAGGCAGGGGAACATGGTATGGGAGTGGTGAGCTGGAGGAGGGGGGTTTGTGTGTAGCAGTGGTTTAGCAGGCTGCCAAGTAGGGAAGGAGGTGGAAGTCAAATGGAGTTTGACCCCGTTTTATTAATAAAGGGGAAGTGGGCTTTTGGTTGGTGGGTTGGGTGAAGTGGTGGTGGGCTAAGGATAAAAGGGGTGGATTGGATTAGGTGCTAAAATAGTATAGGATCCGTTTGGTTTGGTATTTGTAAATCACAAGGACCCAAAATGTAATAAGTTGAAATTTAGGGGATGGGTTTGTCATTTTTCCATACTAGTTACAAGGACCAAAGTTACCAAGTTCCAATATTAAAAGGACCATGAATGAGTTTTCCACAAATAAATACCCCGGGGGCCATTTTTGACATTTTTGAAAGTTTGGGGGCCTAAGTTGTAAACTTTTCAACTTCCACCCAGGGACTAATATTGACTTCTTGTGATTTCCCAAGGACCAAAATTCACTTTTTACCAAGAAATATTTCACCAGGGACCAAATCTGTCAATTTTAAAACTCCAGGGTCCAATACTGTAAATTCTCAAAACTTTTCAGATTTTTCACCAAAGGACTAAATATGACAACTTATGATTTTAAAAGGACCTTTGGTGATAATTTTCCATATTTTGAATGATCAGGGACTAAATCTAACATTTTATGAAAGTTGGGGGACTGAAACTGCAAATTTTGCAAACTTTGAACGTTTTTCATTTGTTTTTACTCTTTTTGCATCTAAAACATATAAAACACAATTTTGAAATATTTTCAGTATTTTGATGCATTTCTGAGTGTTTTTGATGTTTTGCAGTTCAGATTAGACCAAAAATGATGAGTGTTTGAGCACTCATCAGTTATTAATTAAAATTTAAGAAAACTATTTAATTACTAATATTACCTATTTAATTAGTTAAACTATTTTTAATTCTAATAATTATTAAACTGAAAGAGAAAAATCTAAGAAAATTATTACAAATACTTAAAGGTGACAGGAAATTAAGAAAATTATGAAAATGATGAAGTGCTTATAAATAAGATGAAATGAAAAATTAAAAAGATAAAATCTATTAAATAGAAGCTATCACTAACTTTATATTTTGGTTTTTGTTGGTTTTTCTTTTTGACAGATGAAAATGAGTTAAAAATAAGAACTTTTTGTGAAATTACTTTTTGAATAGCTTAAAAATAAGCTATGTGCACCCCCTTTTCCTAATCAGTGAGCTTAAAAGCTTATTAGGACTTATGCAATGTTTGAAAAAGCTAGCAACTGACAAAATAAGCATACACAGATGATTACACATTAGAAATAAGCAAATTAGAACAAAGAAGCACACTGAATAAGCTGTATACCACAAATAAGCACTTATGAAGGCTCAAGGCCTGAACAGGCCAAATCTAATGGTTTTGGACCTCTGTGGGGTCCACAGAAGTGAAGTAGGGTCCAAATTAAAGGTTGAACTATGAAGGTGGACTGGTAGGCTTCACAATAAGCAAATAAGCAGGGCTTACTGCTTATTAATGAACTCTGGGGGGGGGGGGGGGGCAATGAAGGTTGGGTCAAACACTGAATGATCAGTGTATACTCAGAGAATGGCCAAACTTGATGGGGATTGCAGCCCTATCAAATAAGCTCAAAATGGTGAAATAAGCTCAGAAACTTAAAGCTGGGCTTATGGGGTTTCTAAAAAGCTAAAAAGCTAGGGGTGGAACCCACTAGTGAAATGGCTATGGTCTATTGAAGTTGGGTCAGTTACCCTGGTGCAGGGCATGTACTTGCCCTGCAAGTCAGAAGAGGCTTTTGCACAAGCTTATAGAAAAATTCTAAAAATAAGCTAACTATGAGATTTTGTAGACTAGGTGACAATCTCAAACTTCTGAAAAGGACAAGGTCTCAAACTTAACACAAAAATCACAAAAATTCTTCCAAGATTTGGTTTTCTGAAACAAGGGTGTATTTTGACTTTTTGAGTTTTTGCTAAAAGTTGACTTTAATGAACTTAGATCTTGATTTTCTGATTGAAAATGATTAGTTAAGCTAAGTTAAGACTAGTTTAAGCTATACCACTCATAAGTGAATGGATTTGGGGTATAAACCATACTTAATCCAACACAAAGGGTTATCTAGGCCAAGTTGAATGAGATTTTGACTTTTTACTGAATAAGGCCTGGTATTTATGATTGTTCTGAGTTAATATGGACCTATGTGACTGGTGTAAACAAGAAACAACAACAATTAAACACCACAACACCTTGGATCACACTGATCCAAACACTCCTTAAAAAGTTATCTGTTTTGTGATTATGAAGCAAATGGGTAATAAGGCTTATGAAACTGATTTAAAACAACTTTTTATGATATATTAAGCTTAAATGGACACTTAACCACAGGAAACAACAACAAATGAACAAGATTAACAACTATTCTAATTTAACTGTCAAATTTAGAAATTAAAGCAACTATAAATACCAATGAACAAGATACTGATTTTATGCAAGATTATCACTACTTAACACTAAATAAACTCAGAAAAGCTAATTAAGCAATTGAATAAGCAAAGCTACAGTGAAAACAAGAAATTAGTTTAAAGCCTTACAATTTGCATTCCTGCTAATCACCATGAACCAAGGACCATGAAATCAATCCTAACACTCACAATGGAGTACTAACCCCCAGCCATCCAGGATTCACTGTGCTCCAATTGTATAACCATGAAACCTGCAAACTTTGACTAATGTTGACTTTTTTGTGTTTTTGAATTTTTTATTACTAGACAGTGTTTTGTGGTTTCTAAAAGCTTTATTAAGCCTCCTTGGAGCTTATATGAGCCAAAGAGTCCATAAGTCTCACTAATAAAAAAAATACAGAAGATTAAGACTTTTGAAATAAGATTGAAATTTGCATAAACTGAGAGAGAGAGACTAAAACTTGAAATTTATTATGAAAATGATTGAGATTACACTAGAATTAACTGATACAATGCTTAGAAGCTTAGAAATTGATTGAAATAACAAGTTACAACTATTACGACTACAATTAAACTAAAAAATTTACTAACTCCTTCTCTCTTGCTTCTCTTCTATTTATAGTAGAGGATTAGGGTTCCTCTTAGCCTTCTGAGTATTTCCCATCCAATCTTGGCCTTTGAATCACTCTGAATCAATCCAGGCCCTTGATTCCATTTTTGGTTGGAAATGCCGTTTTGGCATTTTTCTCCATATTGCGTGTGGGGAGGGGTAGCATTAAATGGGGAGGTGATGTTAGGTGCAGAGGGTGGTGGGATGGTGATGATGGGATTACAAGTGGGAATGGTTTTGCAGAGGTGGTATTAGAGGTGGTTTTGGGAGGGAAGGGTGTACAGTGGTATTGGGTGAGTGGTGTTTGACCGGGGTTTGACCCTGGTGATATTATACGGGGTGTGGGTGGGCTTTGGTTGTTTGGTCCAAAACAAAGGAGTGGGCTGGGTAGGGTGATTGGTTGTGTTTGGATTGGATTTAGTTTTTGGGTTTGTAATAATATTAAGGGTCCGGTTTGGTAGGGATTTAACACAAGGACCAATTTTGTAATATTCCGAATTTTGAGGGACCAAATCTGGCATTCTTCCAAAGTATTTCATGGGGGCCTTTTCTGCTAAGTGAGAATATTATGAGGACCTTAGATGATATTTCCATTTTAATTTTTCCAAGGACCAAATCTGCCAATATTTCAAACTTCAGGGACCAAATCTGTAATTTCACCAAACTTTGCAACCAAGGACCAATCCTGCCATATATGAGAAGTACAAGGACAAAATTTGTTTTTCTCAAAGTTTTAATATCCCAGGGACCATTTTTGTCAATTTCCAAAGTTTAGGGACTAAACTTGCAATTTTGTGAAACTTTGCACCAAAGGACTAAATGTGTAACTTTTTGATTTAAAAGGACCTTTGGTGAATTTTCAAGTTTTTAGAATAACCAGGGACTAGATTTGACAACTTTTGAAAGTTGAGGGACTGAAACTGCCAATTATGCAAATTTTGTTCATTTTTCATCTGATTTTGATCATTTTGCATCTGATTTTGATCATTTTGCATCTGAAACATATAAAACACATTTCTGAGATATTTTCAGTATTATGATGCACATTTGAGTGTTTTTGGATGTTTTGGCAGTTCAGATTGGTATAAAATGATGAGTATTTAGACACTCATCAATCCCCCACACTAAAACATTGCTAGTCCCTAGCAATCTTTTGAGAAAAACTTAATGGATTTGAAAACTCTTTACCAAAATCCATCACTTCTGGAGTAGCCAGATGTATAGATTCAAGTAAGAACTATGGTCCATCTGATAACCATGTGATTTTGAGCAAACCACCAGCTGTCAACGGATTTGATTTGTCTTTACCAAAAGCCGTTTGCTTCTGGACTAGCCAACTCTTGATGGAATAGTCAACATCTTGGTGAGCTGATTACCAATTATGGTTTTTCCACTGCCTTTACCACAAGCCATAATCTTGCGGGCTAGCCACCTCATGCACTGTTTTGGATATGGCGAGTTGAGATACCATACAATTTTTGGAAAATTGCAAGCCGTCAATGGGTTTGAGATATCTTTACCAAGAGCCGTTTGCTCCTGGATTAGCTAATCCTTTTGTCGTTTAGACACGGCGGATTGATAACCACAAAAATTTTGAAATAAAGTGAAAAAAATTTTGAAAATTTTAGGCAAAAAACAGGGGTACTAGAGGATATAATATGATAAAATTCACTAGAATTCCCCCCCCCCCCCCCCCCCCCCACACTTAGAATTGAATATTGTCCTCAATATTCAAAGTCCCGGCTATTATGCCAACTCTTTGAACATAAAAAGATAATATTATAAGCTAACTGTGGAAATATCATTTTTCACTTTATTCATATTTACATACAATCACACATTTTTTTTATATATATAAATATATACATTTCAAATAGCTGCAGGGGACGGCCACTCCCCCACACTAGGGTGTTAGAAAGTAGAAAGAAGTCAGAGACATAGGTGAAAACCCATGTTGTTGCTACTGTTTTTGTTCATCGAGTCGCTAGCTTGACTCAATCTCCGAATTCATTGGTTCGTGGGGAAAGTTTGGAGATCCGGGACAACCATTTGTGGTACACCCCCTCCAAAGTAGTGCCTTAACCGATGGCCATTCACTTTAAAGTTGGACCCGTTAGGTTGAGATAATTCAACAGTTCCGTATGGAAATACTTTTGTAACCGTGAATGGCCCAGACCAACGGGTTTTAAGCTTTCCTGAGAATATCTTCAATCGTGAATTGAAGAGAAGGACTCTGTCACCGATGTTGAAAACACGGTTTTTGATTTTAGAGTCGTGTATCTTCTTGGTTTTTTCTTTGTAAATTAAAGAATTCTCATAAGCTTGATCACGAAGTTCATTTAATTCATTTAGTTGAACCTTGCGGTGATCACCCGCTGTGTGAAGGTCGAAATTTGCATGTTTCAAGGCCCACTAGGCCTTATGTTCTAATTCGATAGAAAGATGACATGCCTTCCCGTACACTAGCTTATATGGAGTACACCCGATGGGTGTTTTGTAAGCAGTGCGGAAAGCCCATAATGCATCATCCAGCTTATCCGACCAAGAGGCACGGTTTTCTCCAACTGTCCTCTCCAGAATTCTCTTAATACCCCGATTCGAGACCTCCACCTGCCCACTTGTTTGTGGGTGGTATGCAGTTGAAAGACGGTGAGTTACACCATATTTCAACATCACTTTTGCAAATTGTTCATTGCAGAAGTGTGTGCCACGATCACTGATAATGGCATGAGGAGTTCCGAATCTGGCAAAGAGAGACTTCAGAAATTTAACGACTACTCGGGCATCATTGGTGGGTAAGGCTTTTGCCTCAACCCATTTTGACAGATAGTCGACAGCCACGAGTATGTATTTATTCCCTCGTGAAGATGGGAACGGCCCCATAAAATCAATGCCCCACATATCAAATATTTCACAGACTTGGATGGCATTTTGTGGCATCTCATTCATTTTTGAAATATTCCCGTGACGCTGGCAAGCCTCACAGGTTTTGATAAGTTCATGGGCGTCTTTGTAGATTATGGGATAAAAGAATCCCGAATCAAACACCTTTTTGGCGGTGTAATTTGGGTTATGATGTCCCCCCGTGGGTCCATCATGACAAGCTTTAAGGATTTCCATGGCTTCTTGGCCATGGATACACCGTCGGATGACTTGATCCGCACAGATTTTGAACAAGTAGGGGGCGTCCCAGAAGTAATGTTTCACATCTTTAAAGAATTTTCTTTTCTGTTGGGACGACATCCCTTTCACAACGAAATTTCCCGCATGGTAATTTGAAAAGTCGGCAAACCATGGGGTAGTGGCATCATCCCGGGTAGAGATTAGATTGAGAGTCTCCAGAGGAAAAGTTTCATTAATTTCTTTTCTCTCGAGAATATCCTGATGAGGATTCTCTAACTGGGACAAGTGATCAGCAGCAAGGTTCTCTGCTCCTTTTTTGTCTCGTATGAGTATATCGAATTCCTGAAGGAGCAGGACCCAACGGAGCAGTCTTGGCTTTGCGTCCTGTTTAGTGAACAGGTATTTCAAAGCCGAATGGTCCGTATACACCACGCATTTAGTTAGGATTAAGTAAGACCTAAATTTCTCAAAGGCATATACCACAGCTAATAATTCTTTTTTTGTGGTGGTATAGTGCGTTTGAGCTTCACTCATGGTCTTATTTGCGTAGTGTATTGGCTGAAAATGTTTTGTTTTGCGTTGCCCCAGAACTGCACCAATAGCCAAGTCGCTAGCATCGCACATAAGTTCGAAGGGTAAGTTCCAGTCGGGGGCAACAAGGATCGGTACCTCGGTAAGCCTTTTCTTTAAAGTAGAAAAAGCTTCGATGCACTCGGGGGAAAAGATGAAAGGAGCTTCCTTTTCAAGAAGATGAGTCAATGGTCGGGCTATTTTGGAGAAATCCTGAATGAATCTCCGATAAAACCCGGCATGGCCAAGGAAACTCCTTATTCCTTTAACAGTGGTGGGATGAGGCAGTTTAGCAATAACATCAATTTTGGCCTTATCGACCTCAATCCCACTTTTTAAAATTTTATGGCCGAGGACAATGCCCTCCTTAACCATAAAATGGCTCTTCTCCCAGTTTAGACAAAGATTAGTGTCTTCACAACGTTGAAGCATCTTTTCTAAATGGGAGAGGCATGAGTCAAAAGAATTCCCGATGACTGAGAAGTCATCCATGAATACCTCCATGGTTTTCCCGATCATGTCGTGGAAAATAGCTATCATGCACCTCTGGAAAGTGCCCGGGGCGTTGCATAACCCAAAAGGCATGCGAAGATAGGCAAACGTCCTGTAAAGGCATGTGAAGGTAGTCTTCTCTTGGTCCTTAGGATCAATGGGAATCTGGAAGTAACCCGAGAAGCCGTCGAGGAAGCAATAATACTCATTCCCCGCTAGTCTTTCGAGCATTTGATCCATAAAGGGCAGAGGAAAATGGTCCTTGCGGGTGGCTTCGTTAAGCTTTCTGTAATCGATACATACTCGCTACCCTGTAACCAACCGAGTTGGTATCAACTCGTTATCCTCATTAGTGACAACCGTGATGCCACCCTTTTTTGGAACACAATGTATTGGGCTAACCCAAGGACTGTCTGATATAGGGTAAATCAATCCCGCATCGAGAAGTTTGATAACTTCTTCCTTGATAATTTCGTGGATTTTTGGATTTACCCTTCTTTGATGTTGCACGGCAGGTTTAAAGTCCTCTTCCATTAGGATTTTGTGTGTACAAAAATCCAGGTTAATACCCTTTATGTCTGAGAGCTTCCAAGCAATTGCTTGCTTGTGGGACTTTAAAACCTTAAGCAGCGCGGTTTTCTCCTCATCCTTTAAGTCTTTTGCAATAATGACAGGTAACTTATCGTTACCTTCCAAGAATGCATATTCTAGATGAGGTGGCAGGTCCTTAAGTTCGACCTCGGGGAAATCATCATTTTTCTCAACATATTTGACTTCCGCGTTATGAAGTTGTGGAGGTAGAACAGGAATGGGAGAGGGATCTTTGTTCAATAATTTCTCAAGGAGAAATATATCCCTCTCCGGGTCAATCTCTTGGTTATCAATTCCTTCGGGAACTGAATCACTTTTGAGAAAGGCCTCTAATTCCTCAAGGACGAAATCACTTCCCTCAAACGGAGTGAGGGAAGGAGAAGAATTAGCGATTATGGGGTGAGAGGAGGGAGTGGAATTTCCACTCAGAGAACTATCAGCGAATCCAAGGATTTCCTGAGCATACTCCTCGGATGCAATGTCAATGAGATCAATTCGGTTGACCGATTCAGCATCATAATTCGAGGAGTATCTCGAGGTTTGATCAAGGTTGAACGTTATCGCTTCATTGCCAACTTGTAATGTGATTTCCTCATCGAAAACATCGATTAATGCACGACCCGTCCTTAAGAATCCCCTCCCAAGAATGAGAGGAACTCTTGGATCTGCATCGAAATCAACAATGACAAAGTCTGCCGGAAAATGGAACTTTCCCACTCTTACAAACACGTCCTCGGTAATACCGAGGGGACGTGAAATTGAACGGTCTGCAAGCTCGAGAGTCATGCATGTGGGAGTAAGTGCCTGAAGAGAAAGCTTTTTCCAAACTGAATAGGGCATTAGGTTGATGCTTGCACCAAGATCGGCCAAGGCAAAGCACTCAACCATCCCCAGGAAAATACATGGTATTAGGTTGAGTGGAGTTCGTGCCATTTCAAAGAGTTTCTCTTTATTTCCCAGTAAGTTTTTGATTGTCGATGCAAATTTGGGCATTAATATAAGAGCATCCGTGAAACTAATATCAAAGTGTAGTTCTTGGAAATTTTGGAAAATTTTTTCCATCAGATGATTAGCTTTTTCACGAAGCTTCTGATCTTGCAATCGTGAGGGATATGGAATCGATGGTTTTGGGTTGGCTTTTGGGATTTCAACAGGACCTTCGGGAGTTTCAAACATGACTCTTTTAGGGGGAGTCGGGACCGGGACAACTGGAGGAGGGATGTCAGTGGTACCTCCGTTACTAGTAGGAAGTACCGTATCCGTAGTATCCTCAGTATCACATTCCTCTACCTGGACAGGAGAAGTAGTAGAAGGAGTTGTGGGTCCTTTATAAGAAACTTCACTTCTTGCGGTGATCGCCTTTGCATCGCCCCTCGGATTAGCGATCGTGTTGCTAGGTAAAGTAGTACCTGAGCCTGAGGGTCGATCATTTAAAGACTTCTTCAATTCAGAGATCTGATTGACCAGCATTTTGTTCAATTCATCTTGGGATTTCATAAACTGTTTTAATAACTCATCAGATGATGGTCCAGTTGGAACAATGGCTTGATTTTGATTTGGAAAATTTTGAGCCCGATTGTTCTGGAAATTCCCATGTTGCTAGTTGTTATTACCCTGGAAGTGGTTTTGTTGAAAATTACCCTGATGGTCATTGTTCTGACCTTGATTACGGTTATAATTTCCTTGGTTTTGATTGTTTTGAACCTGGTGTTGACCAGAGTTGAAATTCCCTTGGTTGTTAAAACCTTGGTTCATTCGGTTCTGGTTCTGATTCTGGTTAAAGTTCTGGTTTCTGTTTTGACCATTTTGGTTATGGGGTTGATTAAACCCTGGTGGTCCAATGTAGTTATTGGAACGATAGCTCAACAGATTTCGGTCCCCTTGAGGTTGGTAGGAATTACCTCCCGTATTGTAGGAACCTTGGGCTGCGAATACGTTCTCTTGAGTGAAGCCACCAGAGGCTGGGCACTCATGATATGGGTGTGGACCACCACATGTTTCACAACTGATAGTTTTGATCTGCTGATTATGACTTGCCTGGTGAATTCGGAGAACCGCAGCAGACAAATCATCAAACTTTTTGGTAAGAGCAGCTATTTCATTACTTGCCGGAGTGACTGACTTACATGAGTCATTCCTCTTTGCAGAGGAGTCCCAAAAGTTATAATGGGCAGTCATGTTTTCAATTAAGCCATAACACTCTTCAGGGGTCCTTTTCATAAAGGTGCCCCCAGCAGCAGCATTGATGGTGTCACGATGACGAAGTGTCAAACCATTATAAAAGGTATCAATAATGGTGACAAGAAGCATGTTATGATTAGGACACCGATCAATAGCAATTTTGTAGCGTTCCCATGCCTCAAATAAGGACTCTTCGGGAAGCTGTCTGAAGTTACTAATATCGTTTCTCAGCTTTGTAACCATGGATGGTGGAAAATTTTTAGCCAAGAACTTAGTAACCATCTCATCAAAGGTATGGATCGAATTCTTAGGAAGTCGATCGAACCAAGCAGTCGTGTGATGAGTGAGAGAATAGGGGAACAGGTATAAACGCAGGCCGTCTTCGGTGACGCCATTTTGTTTCATGCTCTGGGTGACGGTTAAAAATTTATCGAGATGCTTGTTAACATCGTCACCCGGAAAACCGTGGAACTGACACGAATTCTGGACCTGTTGGATCATGTTGTGTTTTAGTCCAAAATCCGTGGCTCCAATTGTGAGTGGTGCAATGGGTCCACCCCTCCCGTGCATGGTAGGCTGACATAGTTCCTCCATTGTTCGGGTGTCAGGAACTACATCCTCCTTGGGAGGGATTGGGGGATCATCGTCCATTTTTAGTGAGTGTTCCTCTTCAACAGTACGTAACTCGGGTATGTTTTTCTGTTTTTTATTCTTTGTTTGTGAACGAGTGCGCATGCACTAAAAACAATTTTCAAAACAAGATCGAGGCAAAACCACAGTGAACTTACATCCAATAATAACAAGTGAATGTGTTGGGAATTATACTAACAGTTAGGGCTGGCAATTTTGACACGAAACCTGTTAACACGACACGACACGACCTGTTCTTAACAGGTTTCGTGTTTGACCTTAACAGGTTTCGTGTCTTAACAGGTCAGACCTGTTAAGACCTGTTAATTTTCGTGTCTTAACAGGTCAGACCTGTTAAGACCTGTTAGTGACCTGTTATGATGTTGTATATATAAGTTCCAAAATCCTAACCTAACCCTAAATATTTGTCCGCCCCCATCAGTCCATCTTATCTCATTCTCTCTTTTTTTTAGCAGCTTATCTCTCATTCCATCATCATAATTCATAACTCCAAACCTCAAGTCACCAAATTCATCACCCACAACACAAGAATATCAATCCATCATCATAACTCCAAACCTCAAGTCATCACCCACCATCAATCCATCATCATAACTCCAAGATTCAAGATCCGGTTCAAGACAAACGCAAGTAAATCAAGCAAAGGCTTCAAGATCCGGTTCAAAGGCTTCAAGAAAATTTATTGTAAATTTGTAATCGATGGGTTTTTTTTTTCTTTTGTTCGAACAAAGTGTTGATTATTTTGTGAACTTATGAGGTTTTCTTGATGATTCTTGGCCTCCTGGTATTTGAGGATGTTTAGTGATTTATTTTAAGGTCTTGATTTATTTTGGTTATGAAGCTAGAAATATTGATATTATTGTGGTCATTGGATTGACGAGACCCATGTGTGATGGACTGATGGGTTTGGCTTGGAATAATGGATTTGATGTTATCGGATTTTTTTTTCTTTTTCTTTTGTTCGATTTGTTGTTGCTGTGAATCGGTGGTGATATGTTTGGATTTGTTGTTGCTTGTTCTTGATAGATTTGTTGGTTGTTCAGATCCATAATTCCATATCAATAATTCAATAATCAATATCAATTTAATTTGTTTTTCGAAATAATAATAATAATAATAATAATAATAATAATAATAATAATAATAATAAAGAAAAGAAAAGAAAAAAAGAAACCCTAAAATCCTAATATGCATGTTAACAGGTTCTTAACAGGTTAACCTGTTTATTTTCTTGTCGTGTTCGTGTTTGAGAAAAATGACACGATAAGCTAACAGGTCGTGTTCGTGTTTGACCTTAACAGGTTCGTGTCTTAACAGGTTCGTGTAACCTGTTATGCCAGCCCTACTAACAGTTACCACGGCTAGTGAAGATATTACAACTGCTGAAGAATGCACTTGCAGTGGAAACTTATTACCACTGCAAGTACATATATTACCACTGCTGTTTTGATAATTGTTAGGAAACGTGTTTAGATAAATATAGAATAGATCTTGTGTATATCTTATTCTATTAGCATTATACTTATCTTGTAGAAGAGGACTCCTTGTGCTATAAAAGGAGATCCTAGGTTAAAGGTTTGAAATACGTTTTCTAGAGCTTCAAGGTGTAACCCTAGTGATATCAAGATCACTCGTATTATTATCATTAATAATATTGGAGCTAATAGTTTGTTTGCATACATTGTTCTTATTCATATACAACTGTCTTACTCACAATCAAACTTCTAAGTGTTACTAAGTAGATTCCGCATATTTAGTAATATAACTCAAAGTATCAATCTAACACAAGTTCAAGGTGTTTAGATCCATCAGAATGGCTTCTTTGAAAAAGGTACACCACCCACAGGGATACAATGGCAAGTTTATCTTAAGTTTGGGAACTTATTATGTTCACACCCCCAACTGGTAGGTGTTCTACCTTGGTTTGCGGTGGTAAACTTTTATGTAATTATATTCACAGTAAAATATTTTTTGCTTTTCGTGTATGGGTGAAAAGCCTTGGACAATATTTTTGGAACTGATTCGTTAACCGAAATCGTTCCTTTAAGATTACTCGCAGGCTGGCGGGAGGGAATGAATGGATCCCTCTTCAGTTCGCAATTTAATGTCAGAACTTACCTTATACCAACTGTTTCAGGTTGTAATCTTAAAGATAACGAAGTAATTTAACTTCACAGTTTGTTTTGTTGTTTTTGATTTTTTTTGGTGTTGCTAACACTTCAGGAAAAGTGACTCCTCCTAAACCAACCAGTCAACCGGGTGCAGTTGATAGGCCCATGATGAGTGTCTAAATACTCATCATTTTATACCAATCTGAACTGCCAAAACATCCAAAAACACTCAAATATGCATCAAAATACTGAGATTATTCCAGAAGTGTGTTTTATATGTTTCAGATGCAAAATAATCAAAAACAGATACAAAACGTACAAAGTTTGCATAATTGGCAGTTTCAGTCCCTCAACTTTCAAAACTTGTCAAAACTAGTCCCTGGTTATTCTAAAAACATGAAAAACTCACCAAAGGTCCTTTTAAATCACAAAGTTACATATTTAGTCCTTTGGTGCAAAGTTTCACAAAATTACATGTTTAGTCCCTCAACTTTGCAGAATTGACAAAAATGGTCCTTGGGATATAAAAACTTTGAGAAAATAAATTTTGGTCCTCATACTAATCTTCTATGGCAGGAATGGTCCTTGGTTGGAAATTTCGGTGAAATTACATGTTTGGTCCCTGAAGTTTCACAGTTTGGCAGAATAGGTCCCTGGAAGTTCAAAAAATTGGAAAAGTCAACTACGGTCCTTACATTACTCATACTTGGCAGATTTAGTCCTTTTGAGAACTATGGGAAAGTCACAAGTTCAAACCCTCAACAATCATAAAATTACAAAATTGGTCCTTGTGCTAAATACAAACCAAATCGGACCCTTATAATTATAAACCAAACCCTTTAAACCAAATCCAAACAACAACCAAAAGCCCACCCTACCTTTTTGTTTCTGGCCCAAACCAAGCCCAGTCCACACCCTTAATATTAAAACGGGGCATTGACCCGTGTTGACCTCCATCGTCCCCAACCCCCTCGTCACCTGCTTCACCACCATCCACCATCCACCCTCTCCACTTGCCTTCACCTTTCCACCTCATTACCCCCTCTGTCACCCTCTAAACCAAACCCCTTCCCCTGGTTTTACACCAGGGGACTCCACGTGTCAAACCTACAACCTCTGAACCACCTACACCCTGCCAAACCATCCACCACCAACCATAGACCACCCCTACTTCTCAAATTGTCCCCCTCCACCATCATAGGTCCCATCCACAACATTTAATGCATAAAAACGGCCAAAAGTTACCTCTTCCAATTTTGGCGCCAAAAAGCCATTTAAATGGCTGAGATGAATTAATGGGATCCAAGGGTTCAGAATAGGTGGGATTTGCTCAGAAGGCCACGTGGAACAAGTTTGAAGCCTATAAAAGGAAGAAGAAACAGAGGATTAGTTAGTTAGTTTTTAATTTAGTTTTCTTGTATGTCGAATAGTTAAGTTTTATAATCTCAGTGTAACTTTAAGTTTTCAAACTTTATATTAAGTATTTTCAGTGTTAATTGAATCATCTTAAAGCTTTAAATTCAAATTCTCATTGTGATTTCAGTTTATGCTTAAATATTAACTCAGAATTCTCATATAATTGTAAGACTGTCATTAGTGTTATTATTTGTCTTATAATCTCATATAAGCTCATATAATAACTTAGCTAATGTATTAGAACCATCAGAACTTAGTTATAATCAGAAACTCAAAAATATAAGAAAATCAAGAAAAATAGAAAATAAATTAAAAATCAGTAATCCATGGTGATCAAGAATGGAGCAGGGTACATTTTGGATGGCCCTTGGTATTAGAAGCCTTGTGGAAGGCTTATAGGAAAGATTTCTGGGTCCTTATTCTTGGTTATTAGTTGGAATGCAAAAATTGTAAGCAAAAATTCTCAATTCCCATTTTTACTGTAGCCTGCTTATTTCTGCTTATCTTTAAGTTTTTATTACTTAAATAGTAATACTTAGTCATAATATAACTTAAAATATTGAACTTGTTCTTTAAAATTTATAGTTATTAAAAATCTTATATTCACAGTTAAAAAAGCATAATTTGGATTCTTAGATAATTGTTGTTATTATTAATGTTTTTATGCTTAGTTAGGTTTATTTTACCATTATACATATTTAAGTTTCATAATTATGCCCTGAATTAGAGTTAACTTGTGAAAATCTCATAAACAGTTTTTAAGAGAGTGTTTGGTTTAGTCTGTTCCAAGGGGTATAGGTGATGAGGCGAAAAATGATCCGTTTTTAGGGGGTCATTTAAGCCCGAATTCGAATTTATTTGATCAAATATTGCCCTAAATCATTCCTTTTGTGATTTTAGGTACTTTGGGAGTGAAATCTGGAAAAGGAAGCAATTCGGACGTTTTTGGAGCACAAAAGTGAAGAAAACGCCAAAGTCTTAATTTTCCATGCTGGGAACAGTAGGTGACGGCGTCAAGAGCAAATCCTTGACGGCGTCAAGAGCAAATTTCACAAATTTCCATGACGACCCAGTAGAGTTTTGACGGCGTCACGTAGGAAGGGCGTCAAGAGTAAAAGAGTCATGACGGCCTGGAAACATATAAGTCTTGTCGGCGTCAGAAGTAGATCTAGGCAGTCCGAGGAATGTTTTGGCGGCGAGGTGACGGCGTCACAAGATTACTCTTGACGCCGTCAAACCTATTTTTCTATATATAGTTTTCTAATTTTTCACATTTAAAGAGAGAAGTTTTGGGAGAAACCCTAAGTACGATTTTGGTATAACTTTACAGGTTTTTCAAGGGTTCCAACCCTTTGATACCTTGCATGATTAATCAAGATAAGTATTCTTCTAATTCAATCAATATGTCTATGTGTTGGTTGTCTATATCATGTTCTTATCTTAATTCTATCATGCTAGGCTAGATCTCTTTTGTGTTTGCTTAGATCTAATGAAACCTAGATATTGATTATGTGTTGATTACTTGTTTATTCTTGTTGTGGATGAATGATTTATATGTTAAGCTTAAGAAAACTGGCAGATCTCCAATTGGTAACATGCTTGAACGTCTTAAGAAACATGAACCAACGCGCACTAGGTCTTTATTGGTTGTATTTAATGCATGAGCCACTATTTACAATCCCTATAGTTGTGTTGGGCATGGTGTAGGAGGAGATAAGAGCTCATAGAATTGGGGAGTTATGTGTGCCACCCCATGAATGGTATTAAGGAATACGATCCGTCATCCATGCAATTATAACAAGTAATTAACGGGTTAAAGATATCTAGGGAGTAATGAAATCTAAGTAAACACATTTTCTCCAATTACTGCTCACAACCTTAGTATAAATTAGTTTATTTTCATTTCTAGTATTTTATTTTGATTGCATCTTAGTATTGGGTTAGTTGAATAGCAACTAATTCCGCCCACTCTTCCAAAACCCGAGATTTTAACTTGCTTTCTAAAAAATATAAAAACACAAAAAGAATCATCCCTCACCTTTAGAACTAGTATTTAGGCTTTCTAATCCTAGCGACACTATTCCTAAGCTGAACGATCAATCCCCCGGTACTTGTCACTATACTATACTACAACGATCAGGTACACTGCCTGGTGGGGGTTGTAAGCTTCTCGAGATCCCTCGAGAGGTAAAGCCTGTTGCGATTCCCACGCATCAAGTTTTTGGTGCCGCAGCCCGGGGAATAGTTATTGTCTAGGTTAGAATTTCTTTTTATTAGGCCTACTTGCTAGATTCCTTTCTAGTAAGATTTTATTTTTATTTTTAGGTCTTCTTTAGTCTATCTTATTTCTTCGTGCTTTTGTTCGTAACTCTTTACCATCCGACATCATGGAAGGTGGTAACATCTTTGAACCCATCATCCCACCACAACAAAACCCACCATTAGAACCCCTTAGGCCTCGAACCTTAGGAGAGTATTCCCGACCTAGCCACCAAGGCTACCGAAACACCATTGAGCTCACCGGAGCCAATGTGACCCCCTTGCGATCCGACACCATCCGGTTGGTGCAAAGCGGATGTGCATTCCATGGACTTCGTTCCGAAGATCCAAACCAACATCTTAAGGACTTTCTCAAAATCGTAGACTCCATAGACCTAGATGTTGAAACTAGAGAGACAACCCGATTACGCCTATTCCAATTCTCTCTACGGGATCAAGCTAGTCAATGGCTTGAGCGTTTACCCGCGGGATCCATCACCACATGGGATGATCTCACCACTCATTTCCTTGCTCAATTTTTCCCACCGGGGAGAACTACTAAGCTTAGAAATGACATCTTGATGTTCCAACAACGTCAAAATGAATCTCTTTATGAAGCATGGACTCGTTTCAAGGACTTACTCCAAAAAGTCCCTCATAATGGCATAGATCTTTGGCTCCAAGTCCAAATTTTTTATGACCATATCGATCTCTCCACGAGGCGAGCCATTGACCAATCGGCCGGTGGTAAGCTACGTGATCTTAGTGCGGAACAATCATGGGAACTCATAGAAGATCTTGCTCTCTATGACAACGAAAGTTGGAATGATCCCCGTGATTTGAACAAAACGGTCAAGGCAATATCTTTGCCTTCGAACAACTCTAGCACTCCCGACCGTAGGATCATGGAACTTGAGGACCAAGTCAAGTTTCTCATGAAATCTTACGAAGCTCCTAAGCCTTCAAGCCAAGTGAACAAAATCACTTCTTCATGCGAATTATGTAGTGGTCCCCACGACACTCGTGATTGTGTGGAACTCCCCGGAACAGCTTTTGCGGACTACGCATCCACGCGTACCGACGAAGCGGGAGATAAGTGGTACACTTTCAAGCCCGAGCCAAACACTTACGGTGATTCATACAACCCCTCATGGAAAAATCACCCAAACCTTAGGTGGAAACAAAATCAAACCAATTCTTCCAATCTGCCTAATCGTTACCAACCAAACGGTCCACCATCCAACCGTACTTTCAACAACAATCCTTCTAACAACTATGGTAGTACCAACAATCTTGAAGGGTTGATGTCAAAATTCATGGCATCTCAAGAAGCTAGCATATCTAAGTTTGAAGCCGATTTCAAACAAAAGCAAAGCGAGATGACCACTAGAATTGATGCATTGTTGAAAGTTCTCAATGACCGAGAAATGGGAGCACTCCCGAGCGACACGGTCAAGAATCCGAAACTAACCGTTAATTCCATATCCTCAGTTTCGTCACCCACTTCGTGTCCACAATACTACTCGGTTAAATCAACGAGCACGTGTTTCAAACAAAACCAAGTTCCCCAAAAGGACCAATCAAATAAAACACCCACTATAGAGCCGGTCAAAAGCATAGTTGAAACACCTCTTACGCAAGACCTTGACGATGAATTCAAAGAGCTTCACCTTGAACGCCTCGTCATTGATGTCTTAGCGCGTGCTCCTTACTATAGTGCCCTCCTAGAAAAATATGAGAAGTGTAAGCTAAGTAAAAATGGGACCGCCTTCGTTCAAAACAAGTTGCCTAAAAAGCTTGATGATCCGGGTATATTTGTTTTGCCTTGTAAGATAGGAAGATCCGAAGCTTTCGACACACTAGCCGATTTAAGGTCAAGCCTCAACTTGATTCCCTTGTCCTTATTCACCACTCTTAAGCTAGGAAAATTAGAGGAAACGGAGGTATTGATAGGGCTAGCGGATGGGAGTATTGCCCACCCGGTTGGAATGATTAAGGATGTAGTTGTTCACGTAGGAAAATTAACTATATTAGCGGATTTTCACGTCCTAGATATGGTTAGTGACACTACATTCCCATTATTGGTAGGAAGAGGATTTTTAGCAACTGCTAGTGCCATGATAGATTGCAAGGAATCCAAGATAACGGTAGGTGAAGGCGATACTTGGTCGGTGTATAATGTTAAGAAGCATAGTTATGATTGTGATGATGAACCAACACCGCATTGGGTAGAGATGAATAGGAGACCGTCTAGATATGGACCTTGGATAGAAAGGAACTTTATAGGACCTCAATGCCCATTCTATCTAGAAAAGGACTTTGTTGAAAAGACACATTCGGTAGAACAACTCATAGCTAGAGATGAAGAGCTAGACCCCTTTGAGGACCCTTTAGTCTTTAGGAAGATGATTGAGTTATTAAGCGTAATGCTCATTAACATAGAAAGGAATAAATGGAAAAGAGAGGGAGATAAGTGTAAATGGAGGTGGGACAAGCCACCTAAAGAAGGTGACGGGTCATGGCATATTAGAATGACCTTGTATGATCCGGATGGAGAAAAGTTTGAAAAGTCATACCATACTAAGGAAACCGATAGGAAGTTGAAACCTAAGTTTGATCCCAACAATGTCCTCAACGAGGAACTCACCCGTATCACGTAGTAACCCATGACCTTGAGTCTAGCTATAAGACTCGTAAATAAAGAAAAACGCTTCTTGGGAGGCAACCCATGTTTTGTGTGATTTTATTTGTTTGATTGTTATTTGCTTCCGTATGCATGCTTAATTTTTATTGTTGGTAGATCATGTTTCTAAATTAAAATGTGGAAATACTTTACTATGTTGTTTTGGCTTAGTCTTAACTCCACCTAGAAGTATTTTTGCAAAAGATAAGTGTAAGGGGAAACCCCAAATATGTTTTTAAGAAACAAACCGATCATGATTCTCCACAATAATAAATGAACATGTATATTCGTATTTGTTAGAGTCAAATGCGTGTATTGAGTCATAATGAAGTTTTGCAGGATTTTCCAGGAAGTAGGACCAAGTTTTTCCATAAATTTTCTGGAAACTTAACATAAGAATTTCTGCAGGTCCATTCTGACGGCGTCAGGGTTTTACTCTTGACGGCGTCAGGAGTTAAAATCTGGAAATTTTACCGGTTTTGTTTTTCTAACGGAGTCTTATGGTTTTTGTGAATTATTAAGTTTTATAATCTCCAGGAGATCTGCAAACTTCATTCCACAAGCATTATATCTTATCTTGTTTTCTAGGATTTAGAAACTTATATAGGATGCCGCCGATTTTACGCGAGGTTGTCTTGTCTATTTTGTCAGGTTTTACAGGTTATGTATGACAAGAAGATGATTTATATTCTGGAAGGGAAGCTTTGATTGTTCATTTTCTTGGAGGAAGATTTAACCTGGCCATCCTATTATCCATACCGAGCGAATCAGGGGAGTATTTGATTTCATTCTCTTTACTTTTTCACTTTTACATTCTTTACTTAAACATTGGGGACAATGTTCATCTTAAGTGTAAGGGGAGGGTAAAAAGATGATACCTTACATATGCACTTTCGCTTGAGTTTGTTTTGTTTGATGATAGATGTGTAATAAAACTATGAGAAATACTTGTTAGTGCAATTTTAGCGCCAAATTTAAAATTTTTTACAACATTTAGGAGTGAAACTTTAGCCATAGCAAGCGTCTCATGGATAGGAGATTGTATGACTAGCACATAACCGTATATTCAGAAAAATTTTCCACCAAAATATGTGAGGTTCGCCTTTAGATTTGATAGGAAAAGCATTTACTATTAGTGCTTATGAGTGTACCGGTAGCATTTAGATTCTAGAACTTGCGTTAGTGATGCATCCCGAGACCGCTAGTGAGACTACATTCGTGTGGTAGGATTTACTACATGATAAGAGGCATTAGGATTACCCTTGTGTTAAACCCGTATCATAATTACTTGACCATTTAAGTCATATTACTTGGCTAGTTAAGTCAACTAATTTTTCCCACACCCTTAGCGTTGTACTCATTTTTAGTACACGAAACCCCTAGTACACCCCTCCGAGCCTATCTTTTCGATTCTAACTTTAAGCATTTTACTTAAAGGAAGAATTTGTGACACCCCACTTAAATGTACAACCAAATCGCCTTAGCCTTCCGTGTATGCGCTCATTTTTAGTGCATTATTGTTATTTGTTAAACCCTAAGTTAACTATCTAATTGATTACATGGTTGCTAAGTCGAGTCATATCCTTGTACATATTGTTTTGGGACGATTGGACTCATGGGTAAGTACTTATTTTATGGAGTAATGGGGAAGAACATCATTTATTACCCCCATATGTACGTTAATCTTAAAAGTGCTCCAAGTGTTTTGATTTTCTTAATTCGAGTCATTAGATTAGTTTAATGTAAAGTATGTAAAAATTCAAGTGTAAGGGGAATATTCATTCCCTATGATGTATTATTTTGGTTGGTAGGGTAAGAGTGTATGCAAAAAAAAAAAAAAAAAAAAAAAAAAAAAAAAAAAAAAAAAAAAATCGAAGAAAAATCAAGAAAAAGAAAAAAAATGGAAAAAGGAAAAAGAGAAAAAACATACGGACTACCATCCCTTTTTATTCTATGTTTATTTTATGTTTTTGTTATTTTTCATTTATTAGCTTAAGTCGAGTCTAGTCTTGGCTTAGCAACGCCATCTTGTACATGTAATTAACTAAGATTGTTAACTCGCCACCAGTAAAACTTCCTTTATCCAACAAAACCGTGTATTTCATATCCCTACACCTAACGTTACAACCCTTTAAAAGACCTCTTTGATAGTTTATCCTAGGTGCTTACGCCATGTGGTGGAGGTTTGATCCTTTCCCAAGCCTATGGTAATCTATTTTGCTATGACAGGTAGTGAGAGATATCTTCCGTTTCCATATTGTAATTTACACTTTATTACACCCGAGAGATGTGAGTATCTAAACACTATTTGTGAGGTGCTAGTGTATGACCTCCGTGCTTGTCTATTGGTCTTTAGTGGAATGATTATTTGTTGTAATTACTTTTATATTAGTGTTAAATGACCCCTAACTTGTCTTTTGAGTAGAATAAAAGCGCATTTGCTTGAGGACAAGCAAATCTCAAGTGTAAGGGTATATGATGAGGCGAAAAATGATCCATTTTTAGGGGGTCATTTAAGCCCGAATTCGAATTTATTTGATCAAATATTGCCCTAAATCGTTCCTTTTGTGATTTTAGGTACTTTGGGAGTGAAATCTGGAAAAGGAAGCAATTCAGACGTTTTTGGAGGACAAAAGTGAAGAAAACGCCAAAGTCTTAATTTTCCATGCTGGGAACAGTAGGTGACGGCGTCAAGAGCAAATCCTTGACGGTGTCAAGAGCAAATTTCACAAATTTCCATGACAACCCAGAAGAGTTTTGACGGCGTCACGTAGGAAGGGCGTCAAGAGTAAAAGAGTCATGAAGGCCTGGAAACATATAAGTCTTGACGGCGTCAGAAGTAGATCTAGGCAGTCCGACGAATGTTTTGGCGGCGAGGTGACGGCGTCACAAGATTACTCTTGACGTCGTCAAACCTATTTTTCTATATATAGTTTTCTAATTTTTCACATTTAAAGAGAGAAGTTTTGGGAGAAACCCTAAGTACGATTTTGGTATAACTTTACAGGTTTTTCAAGGGTTCCAACCCCTTGATACCTTGCATGATTAATCAAGATAAGTGTTCTTCTAATACAATCAATATGTCTATGTGTTGGTTGTCTATATCATGTTCGTATCTTAATTCTATCATGCTAGGCTAGATCTCTTTTGTGTTTGCTTAGATCTAATAAAACCTAGATATTGATTATGTGTTGATTACTTGTTTATTCTTGTTGTGGATGAATGATTTATATGTTAGGCTTAAGAAAACTGGCAGATCTCCAATTGGTAACATGCTTGAACGTCTTAAGAAACATGAACCAACGCGCACTAGGTCTTTATTGGTTATATTTAATGCATGAGCCACTGTTTACAATCCCTATAGTTGTGATGGGCATGGTGTAGGAGGAGATAAGAGCTCATAGAATTGGGGAGTTATGTGTGCCACCCCATGAATGGTATTAAGGAATACGATCCGTCATCCATGCAATTATAACAAGTAATTAACGGGTAAAAGATATCTAGGGAGTAATGAAATCTAAGTAAACACATTTTCTCCAATTACTGCTCACAACCTTAGTATAAATTAGTTTATTTTCATTTCTAGTATTTTATTTTGATTGCATCTTAGTATTGGGTTAGTTGAATAGCAACTAATTCCGCCCACTCTTCCAAAACCCGAGATTTTAACTTGCTTTCTAAAAAATATAAAAACACAAAAAGAATCATCCCTCACCTTTAGAACTAGTATTTAGGCTTTCTAATCCTAGTGACACTATTCCTAAGCTGAACGATCAATCCCCCGGTACTTGTCACTATACTATACTACAACGATCATGTACACTGCCTGGTGGGGGTTGTAAGCTTCTCGAGATCCCTCGAGAGGTAAAGCCTGTTGTGATTCCCACGCATTAATAGGTCTGTTAGTATTGTCATTTTCAGTTCAAATATGGTTCATTAGGCCTCAGTAGCTTAGTCAACACTTAAAACCTCATTGTTGTTTGATAAAAATCAAAATAGTGTGTAATCCCATCTAGCTTGTAATCTGTTAGAGTATAATAGTCCATATTCATCATATTAGCTTAAAAGTTGATAACCTAGCTTAAATTAATCTTATTATAGCATAATATAACATAATAAGTAAGTAAATTAGGATTTAAGTTCATTATAGTCAACTTTTAGTGTAATAGCAAAAAGTCAAAATTCCAAAGGAAATTTCCAATACTGCTATTTTCTTAGTGGAATAATAGCCTTAACTAGCTTTATAAAAATAAATAAAAAATATAAATGGCTTCTTTGTTAGGTAGTTAGTTAGTATGCAAAACAGAAAAAATCAAAAAAAAAAAAAATTGATTGTATTTTTAGAAGGTTAAAGTTGGTATTCTGCTCATAAGGGTGCCCTGCACCAGCTTCATAAGCCCCATTTTCCAAGCTCATATCAAGCTTATTAGTAGGTTCCACTCTGTGTTATTTGGCTTTTTGGAAAGCTCATCCATCATTCTCAAAGGACCATTGCTTGTTATGCCATTTCTAGCTTATTTGCTAGGGCTGCTATTAGCTTTTTGTTTTGTCCATTTTACAAAAGCACACTGATCACTCAGTGTTTAAAAGGTTTTTCACAAGCTTGTTCAAAGCTCATTAGTGGGTCCCAACCCTTGACCCTTAGCTTTTTGAAAAGCCCTTAAGCTCAGCTTATTGAAGCAAGCTTAACTTTGGATCCTTATTCAACCTAGTGGACCCCACAGGCTCCTACACTTGTCCATTTACCCTGCATATCTGAGAACTCAGGCTCATTGAGCTTATTTCCTAAGGTCATTAAGAGCTTATCAGTGAGCTTATTGACCTGAACCTTAGCTTATTTCTTAGATACCCAGTCCAACTTGAGGGTTCAACTCCAAGTTTTGATTCCTGAACCCCCTAGTGGATCCCACACAAGCCTGCACATTGGCCTTTTGGCCTGTTTGGGTAGGCAGTGCTTTTAGATTGCTTATTTGAGCTTTTTGACTTATTCCTTGTGCTTATTTAAGTGCTTTAGCTTATTTTAGGTGTATCTCATTTAGTTGTAGCTTATTTAACCTTTGGTAGTTTGTTGCTAGCTTTTAGCTTATTAAAAATCCAAGTTTGGCTTTCTAAGCTAACTGTTAAGCAAATAAGCTCATACATAGCTTATTTGGCTTTTCTAAAAAGTTCTCATTTTTTAAAGTTTCTTATTTTTGCTTATTTCATAGGTGTGTAAAAAGAAAATTAAAAAAAATAAAAGTTTGCAAAAATTTGGGTGTGTGTGGGAATCGAACCTGTGACCTCTTGGATAGTATCATGCATAAGTACGCACACCCCTTCCAGTAGCTCTGGGGCGCCAGTTCCGTTTAACATTGCACACTTAATATACTTAAGGTAGTTTTTGTGTAATAAGCTTATTTAAGCCGTTTGGCTTATTACAACTTATTTGAATAAGCTGTTGACCCAAATTTAATTTTCCAAGCCTTTTTGTAACTTAATATACTTTCTGTAATTTTTCATAATTTTTACTGTTCAAATAACATTTATTTTAATTAATAATAGTTTAATTAATAATTAGGTAATATTAGTTAATTAAATAGTTTTAATAATTTTTATTTAATGGTAGTATCTTTTTATATTTTTTTTAAATTTTATAAATCATTAGGTGTTTTTAGAAAATATTTTCTTAATTGTTACTGTTCATTTCCTATTTTCCATAATTAATTTAGTTAATTAGATTTTAATTAATAAACAAGTAATTAATTAGTAAATTAGCTTAAATATAATTTTTAGAAACTTTTTATATTTTTTTAGGATTCCTGTGATGGTTAATTAGTTTTATAAATTTTTCCATAATTTTATAAGTTAATTTAGTATTATTAGTAATTTAAATAGTTTAAATAGTTTAATAAAAATAATTAGTAATTAATTAAAAGAAAAACCATAAAAAGTCAAAAATATTTATTTTAATTTTTTTACTTTCTTCAAGTTCATTTTAAGTTTTAGAAAATAGTTTTGCAAGTTTTTAGTTTAATTTGTAGTCTTTATCATTTTTAGTTTGATTTAAATTAGTTTTAATTAAATAGTTAAATAGTTTTTAATTAAATAATTAATATTAAATAATAAAATAATAAAAAAAATAATTTTCTTTTTAATTTAATTTTATTTTAAGTTTAAGTTTATAGAATTTTCATTTTTGACCCCTGTAGTTTATTTTTCCTTAAAACTCACCTTTTTCTTAGTACGCATACGTAATTGTTTACATTTCAGTTTACGTATTTACATAGCTGTTTACTGTGCTTGTTTTATATTATTATCCAAATAATATCAGTAGTGTAAATCAAACCCACTTAATCTTTGGTTACTGTCCTCAGTACCATTTATTCCCAAAAACGTTTACAAATACAATTTTAATCTCGTTGGGACTTAACGACCCGGGGATTTCCCTGTACTTCAACGGATTTTATTACTTGACTTTTTCTCCCAGGTGGACCTATCAACTGCACACGCTTGACTGGTTGGTTTGGGATGAGTCAGCCCACCTAGGAGAAAGTGCAAGTTATATTAACCGTGGAAATACAGGGAAATCCCCGGGTCGTTAAGTTCCAACGAGATTGAAATTGTATTTTTGGACGTTTATGGAATAATTGGTACTGAGGACAGTAACCAAGATGATTGGGAATTGATTATGCTACAGATATTTGGTATTTTGGACAATGATATGAATATTAACAGCTATAATCACAAAAAGCACAAATTGGGAAATCAGATAACAGACAGAGAAAAGTGGGATTTATCAAATTACAAACTACGGGGGGTGCAAGTGAAACTTTTTTAAAACTTAAAATAAAAAGAAAATTTGAAATGAAAATGAAATTATGAAAATGATTATTTTAATATTTAAATATTACTTAATTAATTAAAACTATTTAAAATCTAATTTAAACCTAAGTTAAATTATCTAAAAATTATAAAGATTACAAATTAAGCTAAAAACTATCAAAAATAATTTCTAAACCTTAAAAAGAACTTGAAGAAAATATAAAAAATGAAAATAAATATTTTTGTCTTTTTATGAGTTTTCTATTAATTAAAAACTAATTATCTTAATTAAACTATTTAAACTAATTTAAATTATTAATAATACCTAAATGACTTAGAAAATTATGGAAAAATTTATAAAACTAATTAACCATCACAGGAATCCTAAAAAATTATAAAAAGTTACTAAAATTATATTTAGGCTATTTTACTAATTTATTACTTATTAATTATTTTAAATCTAATTTAATTAAATTAAATAAGAAAATTGGAAAATGAACAGTGGAAATTATGAAACTATTTTCTAAAAGTCTTAACTAATTTGTAAAAACCTAGGAAAAATATAAAATTCTACTGTTGTTAATTAAAATTAAAGAAAACTATTTAATTACTAATATTACCTATTTAATTATTTAAACTATTTTTAATTTTAGTAAATAGTAAACTGATAAAGAAAAATCTAAGAAAATTATGACAAATACTTAAAGGTAAAAGGAAATTAAGAAAATTATAAAAATGAATAAGTGCTTATTAATAAGCTAAAATGGAAAATGAAAAAGATAGAATCTATTAAATAGAAGCTATCACTAATTTTATATTTTGTTTTTTTGGTGTTTTTCTTTTTGACAGCTAAAAATAAGATGAAAATAAGAAACTTTTGTGAGGTGACTTTTGTTTTAGCTTAAAAATAAGTTGTGTGCACCCCCAAGTGCTTAACAGATTGATTTAAAGCTTATTAGGACTTGTGACTTGGTGAAAAGCTATTCAAATGATCAAATAAGCTATCACACATGTATACCAACTTGAAATAAGACAAAAAGCACAAATAAGCACTCTGGATAAGCAGCTACGAGCAAATAAGCACTTATGATACTCACAGTCCAAACAGGCCTGAGAATGGTGGTTTTGGACTTCTGTGGGGTCCACAAAAGCTAAGGGGGGTCCAAATAAAGTCCTAAACCTTAAAGGTGGACTGGAAGGCTTCAAAATAAGCCAATAAGTAGAGCTTATGGCTTATTATTGAGGGCTGTGTAAGGCTTGGAAGTTGGAGGTTCACACTGAGTCCTCAGTATGGACTCTGATAATGACCAACTTTGATGAAGTGTGCAGCCCTATCAAATAAGTTCACAATGATGTAATAAGCTCATAAACTTAAAGCTGAGCTTATGGGGATTCTAAAAAGCTAAAAATCTAGGGTTGGGTCCCACTGGTTGAATCACAAAGTTATTAGGAAACTTGGTAAAAAAAACTGTGCACAGGGCAAGTGTTTGCCCTGCAGGTTACTTTAAGCTATTGCACAAGCTTGTAGAAAATTCCTAAAAATAAGATGACTATGGGATTTTGTAGACTAGGTGGTACACTTTAACTTCTGAAAAGGGTAAGGTCTCAAAGCTAATACAAAAATCACAATAAATCTCCTAAATTTGGGTTTTCAGAAACAAAACTACTTTTGACTTTTTGTAAATATGAACTCAGTTTGACTTTTGTGAGATTTGATCCTTCTTAACTGATTGATTGAAGTTACTTAAGCTATATAAAGACCAATTTAAGCTAGGACTAACACTTGTGAGCTAAAATTAGGCTTATGCTACTTGTATTCCAACACAAACATATGATTAGCTCAAATGATTTGTGATTTTGACTTTTTATCAAATAGGACTTGAATATTTTTGTTGTTCTGAGCTAATATTACCCTAAGTGACTTCTATAAACCAGAAACAACAACACTTAAACACCACAACACCTTGGATCACTCAAAGCCAAACACTCCTTATAGATTGACTGTTTGATGATTTTCAAAACAAATGGATGCTAGGGCTTATGAACCTAATCCACAATAGCTTATTATGATGTTTTAAGCACAAATGAACACTTAATCACAGGAAACAACAATAAATGCACAAGAATACTAATTATACTAATTTAACTGTCAAACTATGAATTTTAAACTATTATGAAAATCAACAAACAACCTACTGATTTTAAGTAATATTATTGCTATTGAACACTGAATAAGCTAAAATGAACAAAGATAAGCAGAAAAATAAGCTAAGCTACAGTTGAGAAATGGAAATGAGATTTTGAGCTTACAGTGTGCATTCCTGCTCAAACCATGAACCAAGAACCTCAAATACACTCCTATAGATCTCCCACAAGATCACTAACCCAGGGCAATCCAGAATTCACCTTGCTCCAGTGTTCATCTTCACAAAACCTGCAACTTTGACTTTAGTTGACTAATTTAGTATTTTTGATTTTCTTATATCTAAGCAGTATTTTAGTGGTTTCTAAAAGCTTTTATAAGCTTTCTAGGAGCTTATATTAGCATAAGAGTCCATGATTCATGATAATAACAACAATACATATCACTAAGAAATTTGAAATGAAATTGAAATTGCATAAACTGAGATATCAAACCAAACTTGATTCTTATTATCTGAAAAGCTTAAGAGTACACTGAAAATGATAACTTGAAAGTTTGAAAGCTTGAATTACACTGGAAATTGAGATTCACTAAATACGAAATAAGAAAATTACAATTAAAACTAGATAGTCTTCTCCTTGCATCTTCTTCCTTTTATAGGCTCACATTAGGGTTTGGGGACACTTCCTGAGCAAATCCCACCAATAAATTTGGCCGTTGGATGACTGAAAGTGATCTCATCCGTTTAAACTACTTTTTTGCACCAAAAGTGGTTCTCATTGCTTGCAGCCGAAATTATGCAATTAATGCACCTTGAGAGATAGTGGAGGAGGAGGGAACATGATTGGAAGGGTTTTAAGCCAAGTTGGGGTGGTTTAGTAGCAAAACCAGAGGTTTGAGTGCTACAGTGGTGGTTTTTGGTGTGGGAGCATTAATTGTGGGAGTGGGCTAGTTGTGAGGTGGAATGATTGTGAGGGGAGAGTAGGGGACAAGAAAGTGGAGTAGGTGGTGAGGTGGTGGTAGTTACAGGTGGCCATGGAGGTGGAAGAAGGAGAGAGAAAGGGGTGAGGGGTTGACTATTTGACCCCGTTTTTATTAAATAACGGGGTGGGTTTGCTTTGGGCTTAGGACTGGGCTAGGAATAAAAAGGGTGGGCTGGGTGTTTGGTTTGGACTTGGATTTGGTGTTGGGAAAATATTAAGGGTCTGGTTTTGGTTTATAATTTCACAAGGACCATTTTTATAAATAGCTGAAAGTTTGGGGTGTGATTTGGCATTCTTTCAAAGTTTGTCACAGGGGTATTTTCTGCCAATGATGAATAGTATGAGGACCAAAGTTGATTTTTCCATTTTAATTTCCCAGGGACTATTTCTGCCAAACTTTCAAACTCCAGGGACCAAATGTGTAATTTCACCAAACTTGCCAATCAAGGACCAATCCTGCCATATATGAGAAGTACAAGGACAAAATTTGTTTTCCTCAAAGTTTTAATATCCCAGGGACCATTTTTGTCAATTTTCCAAACTTCAGGGACTAAACTTGACATTTTGTGAAACTTAGCATCAAAGGACTAATTATGTAACTTTTTTATTTAAAAGGGCCTTTGGTGACTTTTTTAAGTTTTTAGAATAACCAGGGACTAGATTTGATAACTTTTTAAAGTTGAGGGACTGAAACTGCCAATTATGCAAACTTTGTTCATTTTTCATTTGTTTTGGATTATTTTGCATCTGAAACATTTAAAACACATTCCTGGGATATTTTCAGTATTATGATGAATATTTGAGTGTTTTTGGATGTTTTGGCAGTTCAGAATGGTATAAAATGATGAGTATTTAGACACTCATCAATCCCCCACACTAAAACATTGCTAGTCCCTAGCAATCTTTTGAGAAAAACTTAATGGATTTGAAACTCTTTACCCAAAGCCATCAATTCTGGAGTAGCCAGATGTATCGATTCAAGTAAGAACTATGGTCCACCTGATAACCATGTAATTTTGAGCAAACCACCAGCTGTCAACGGATTTGATTAGTCTTTACCAAAAGCCGTTTGCTTCTGGACTAGCCAACTCTTGATGGAATAGTCAACATCTTGGTGAGCTGATTACCAATTATGGTTTTTCTACGGCCTTTACCACAAGCCATAATCTTGCGGGCTAGCCAACTCATTCACTTTTTGGGATATGGCGAGTTGATTTACCATACAATTTTGGGCAAATTGCAAGCCATCAACGGATTTGAGAAATCTTTACCAAGAGCCGTTTGCTCCTGGATTAGCCAATCCTTTTGTGGGTTAGACATGGTGGACTGATTACCTTTAATTGCATTTCTAAGTGTGAAAAAACTTTAAATTTTGATCAAATGAGGGTTCTTGATGGAACATGTATTTGAATTCATGAGAATCCCCCCCCCCCCCCCCCCCCAACACTTAGAAATGAATATTGCCCTCAATATTCAAAGTACAAGGTGTTAAACCGACACTTAGAACGTAAGAAGGAAATATTATTAACCTTTATTTTAGTCTATTTACATGCTTTTTTTTTCTTTTTTTTTCTTTTTCTTGAAGATATATACATATATACAACATGTGGGTTAGTAACTCCCCCACACTAGGGTGGTACACACGGGTGAAAACCCATGTTCAGCTACTGTTTTTGATTACCGAGTCGCTAGCTTGACTCGACCTCGAATTGATTTGTTCATGAGGAAGCTACTGTTTTTGATTACCGAGTCGCTAGCTTGACTCGACCCCGAATTTATTGGTCCATGGTGAAAGTTTGGAGATCCGGGACAACCATTGGTTGTATGTCCCCTCCAAAATAATGTTTTAATCGATGACCATTCACTTTAAAGTTGGAACCGTCAGGTTGAGACAACTCAACAGTTCCATATGGAAATACTCTTGTTACAGTGAATGGCCCAGACCAACGAGTTTTAAGCTTTCCTGAGAATATCTTCAATCGTGAATTGAAGAGAAGGACTCTGTCACCAATGTTGAAAACACGGTTTTTTATTTTAGAGTCATGTATCTTCTTGGTTTTTTCCTTCTAAATCAAAGAATTCTCATAAGCTTGATCACGAAGTTCGTTTAATTCATTTAGCTGAACCATGCGGTGATCACCCGCTGTGTAAAGGTCGAAATTTGCATGTTTTAAGGCCCAATAGGCCTTAGGTTCTAATTCGATCGGAAAATGACATGCTTTCCCGTACACTAGCTTATATGAAGTACACCCGATGGGTGTTTTGTAAGCAGTGCGGAAAGCCCATAATGCATCATCCAGCTTATCCGACCAAGAGGCACGGTTTTCTCCCACCGTCCTCTCCAGAATTCTCTTAATACCCCGATTTGAGACCTCCAACTGCCCACTTGTTTGCGGGTGGTATGCTGTAGAAAGACGGTGAGTTACACCATATTTCAACATCACTCTTGCAAATTGTTCATTGCAGAAGTGTGTGCCACGATCACTGATAATAGCACAAGGAGTCCCGAATCTGGCAAAGAGAGACTTCAAAAATTTCACAACAACTCGTGCGTCATTGGTGGGTAAAGCTTTCACCTCAACCCATTTAGACAAATAATCGACGGCCACGAGTATGTATTTATTCCCTCGTGAAGACGGGAATGGCCCCATAAAATCAATGCCCCACATATCAAATATTTCACAGACTTGGATGGTGTTTTGCGGCATCTCATTCTTTTTGGAAATATTCCCGTAACGCTGGCAAGCCTCACAGGTTTTGATAAGTTCATGGGCGTCTTTATAGATCGTGGGCCAAAAGAATCTTGAATCAAACACCTTTTTGGCGGTGTAGTTTGGGTTATGATGTCCCCCTGTGGGTCCATCATGACAAGCTTTAAGAATTTCCATGGCTTCTTGGCCATGGACACACCGTCGGATGACTTGATCCACACATATTTTGAACAAGTAGGGGTCGTCCCAGAAGTAATGTTTTACATCTTTAAAGAATTTTCTTTTCTGTTGGGACGACATCCCTTTCACAACGAAATTTCCCACATGGTAATTTGCAAAGTCGGCAAACCATAGGGTGGTGGCATCATCCCGGGTAGAGATTAGATTTAGAGTCTCCAAAGGAAAAGTTTCATTAATTTCTTTTCTCTCGAGAATATCCTGATGAGGATTCTCTAACCGGGACAAGTGATCAGCAGCAAGGTTCTCTGCTCCTTTTTTATCTCTTATGAGTATATCGAATTCCTGAAGGAGCAGGACCCAACGGAGCAGTCTTGGCTTTACGTCCTGTTTAGTGAACAGGTATTTCAAAGTCGAATGGTCCGTATACACCACGCATTTGGTTAAGATTAAGTAAGACCGAAATTTCTCAAAGGCATATACCACAACTAATAATTCTTTTTCTGTGGTGGTATAGTGCGTTTGAGCTTCACTCATGGTCTTACTTGCGTAGTGTATTGGCTGAAAATGTTTTTTTTGCGTTGCCCCAGAACTGCACCAATAGCGAAATCACTAGCATCGCACATAAGTTCGAAAGGTAAGTCCCAGTCGGGGGCAACAAGGATCGGTGCCTCGGTAAGCCTTTTCTTTAAAGTAGAAAAAGCTTCAACGTACTCGGGGGAAAAGATGAAAGGAGCATCCTTTTCAAGAAGATGAGTAATGGGACGGGTTATTTTAGAGAAATCCTGAATGAATCTCCGATAGAACCCGGCATGGCCAAGGAAATTCCTTATTCCTTTAACAGTGGTGGGATGAGGCAGTTTAGCAATAACATCAATTTTGGCCTTATCGACCTCAATCCCACTTTTTGAAATTTTATGGCCGAGGACAATGCCCTCCTTAACCATAAAATGGCTCTTCTCCCAGTTTAGACAAAGATTAGTGTTTTCACAATGTTGAAGCATCTTTTCTAAATGGGAGAGGCATGAGTCGAAAGAATTCCCGATGACTGAGAAGTCATCCATGAATACCTCCATGGTTTTCCCGATCATGTCATGGAAAATAGCCATAATGCACCTCTGGAAAGTGCCCGGAGCATTGCATAACCCAAAAGGCATGCGACGATAGGCAAACGTCCCGTAAGGGCATGTGAAGGTAGTCTTCTCTTGATCCTGAGGATCAATGGGAATCTGGAAGTAACCCGAGAAGCCGTCAAGGAAGCAATAATATTCATTCCCCGCTAGTCTTTCGAGCATTTGATCCATAAAGGGCAGAGGAAAATGGTCTTTGCGGGTGGCTTCGTTAAGCTTTCTGTAATCGATACATACTCGCCACCCTGTAACCAAACGAGTTGGTATCAACTCGTTATCCACATTTATGACAACCGTGATGCCACCCTTCTTTGGAACACAATGTATTGGGCTAACCCAAGGACTGTCTGATATAGGGTAAATCAATCCTGCATCGAGAAGTTTGATAACTTCCTCTTTGATAACTTCGTGGATTTTTGGATTTACCCTTCTTTGATGCTGCACGGCAGGTTTAAAGTCCTCTTCCATTAGGATTTTGTGTGTACAAAAATCCGGGTTAATACCCTTTATGTCTGAGAGCTTCCAAGCAATTGCTTGCTTATGGGACTTTAAAACCTTAAGCAGCGCGGTTTTCTCCTCATCCTTTAAGTCTTTCGCAATAATGACTGGTAACTTATCGTTACCTTCCAAGAATGCATATTTTAGATGAGGAGGTAGGTCCTTAAGTTCGACCTCGGGGAAATCATCATTTTTCTCAACATATTTAACTTCCGCCTTATGAAGTTGTGGAGGTAGAACAGGAATGGGAGAAGGATCTTTGTTCAATAACTTCTCAAGGAGAAGTATATCCCTCTCCGGGTCAATCTCTTGGTTATCAATTCGATCGGGAACTGAATCACTTTTGAGAAAGGCCTCTAATTCCCCAAGAACGAAATCACTTCCCTCAAACGGAGTGAGGGAAGGAGAAAAATTAGCAATTATGGGGTGAGAAGAGGGAGTGGGATTTCCACTCGGAGAACTATCAGCGAATCCAAGGATTTCCTGAGCATACTCCTCGGATGCAATGTCAATGACATCAATTCGGTTGACCGATTCAGCATCATAATTCGAGGAGTATCTCGAGGTTTGATCAAGGTTGAATGTTATCGCTTCAGTGCCAACTCGTAATGTGATTTCCTCATCGAAAACATCGATTAATGCACGACCCGTCCTTAAGAATCCCCTCCCAAGAATGAGAGGAACTCTTGGATCTGCATCGAAATCAACAACGACAAAGTCTGCCGGAAAATGGAACTTTCCCACTCTTACAAATTCGTCCTCGGCAATACCAAGGGGACGTGAAATTGAACGGTCTGCAAGCTCGAGAGTCATGCATGTGGGACTAAGTGCCTGAAGATAGAGCTTTTTTCCAAACTGAGTGGGGCATTAAGTTGATGCTTGCACCAAGATCGGCCAAGGCAAAACACTCAACCATCCCTGGGAAAATACATGGTATTAGAAATCTCCCGGGGTCTCCTAGCTTCTCGGGAAGCTGTTTCAACAGAACTGCAGAGCAGTTCTCATTGAATGGAGTTCGTGCCATCTCAAACAGTTTTTCTTTATTGCTCAATAGATTTTTGATTGTCGATGCGAATTTGGGCATTAAAAGAAGAGCATCCGCGAAACTAATATCGAAGTGTAGTTCTTGAAAAATCTGAAAGAATTTTTCCATCTGATGATTAGCTTTTTCACGGAGCTTCTGGTCTTGCAATCGTGAGGGATATGGAATCGATGATTTTGGGTTGGCTTTTGGAGTTTCAACAGGACCTTCAGGAGTTTCAAATACGACTCTTTTAGGGGGAGTCGTGACTGGGATAACTAGAGGAGGGATGTCAGTGGTACATCCGTTATTAGTAGGAAGTACCGTATCCGTAGTATCCTCAGTATCACATTCCTCTACCTGGATAGGAGAAGTGGTAGAAGGAGCTGTGGGTCCTTTATAAGAAACTCCACTTCTTGTGGTGATCGCCTTTACATCGCCCCTCGGATTAGCGATCGTGTTGCTAGGTAAAGTAGTACCTGAGCCCGAGGGTCGATCATTTAAAGACTTCTTCAATTCAGAGATTTGACTAACCAGTACTTTGTTCAGTTCATCTTGGGATTTCATAAACTGTTTTAATAACTCATCAGATGATGGTCCAGTTGGAACAATGGCTTGATTTTGGTTTGGAAAATTTTGAGCCCGATTGTTCTGGAAATTCCCATGTTGCTGGTTGTTGTTACCCTGGAAGTGGTTTTGTTGTTGAAAATTACCCTGAGGGTAACTGTTCTGACCTTGATTTCGGTTATAATTCCCTTGGTTCTGATTTTGTTGAACCTGGTTTTGACCAGGGTTGAAATTCCCTTGGTTGTTAAAACCTTGGTTCATTCGGTTCTGGTTCTGATTCTGGTTAAAGTTCTGGTTTCTGTTTTGACCATTTTGGTTCTGGGACTGATTAAATCCTGGTGGTCCAATATAGTTATTAGATCGGTAGCTCAAAAGGTTTCAGTCACCTTGCGGTTGGTAAGAATTACCTCGCGTATTATGGGAACCCTGAGCTGCATACACGTTTTCACGAGCCGAGCCACCGGAGGCTGGGCACTCTGTGTACGGATGTGGACCACCGCAAGTTTCACAACTTGGGTTAACAACTTTGAGCTGATTATGATTTGTCTGGTGGATACGTAAAACTGCTGTAGACAAATCATCGAGCTTTTTGGCTAGGATGGATATCTCATTGCTTGCCAAAGTGACTGACTTAAATGAGTCGTTCCTCTCAGCAGAGGAGTCCCAAAAATTATGATGGGCAGTCATGTTTTCGATTAAGTCATAACACTCTTCAGGGGTCCTTTTCATAAAGGTGCCCCCAACAGCAGCATTGATGGTGTCCCGATGGCGAAGAGTCAAACCATTATAGAAGGTGTCGATAATGGTGACAAGAACCATATTATGGTTGGGACATCGATCAATGGCAAGTTTGTAGCGTTCCCATGCTTCGGATAAAGATTCGTCAGGAAGCTGTCTGAAGTTGCTGATATCATTCCTTAGCTTTGTGACCATAGATGGTGGAAAGTATTTGGCCAGAAATTTAGTGATCATCTCATCAAAAGTGTGGATCGAATTCTTTGGAAGTCGATCGAACCAGGAAGTCGCATGATGAGTGAGGGAATATGGAAAAAGGTACAAACGTAGGCCGTCATCGGTGACGCCATTTTGTTTCATGCTCTGGGTGACGGTTAAAAATTTATCAAGATGCTTGTTAGCATCGTCACCCGGCAATCCGTGGAACTGGCACGTATTCTGGATCTGTTGTATCATGTGGTGTTTTAATCCAAAGTCCGTGGCTCCAATAGTGAGTGGTGCAATGGGTCCACCCCTCCCTTGCATGGTAGGTTGACACAGTTTCTCCATTGTTCGGGTGTCAGGAATTGGTTCCTCCTTGGGAGGGATTGGGGGCTCGTCGTTCATTTTTGATGGTTGCTTTTCTTCAACAGTACGTAACTTAGTTACGTTTTTCCTTTATTACGCTTTGTTTGCGAACGAGTGCGCATGCACTAAAAACGGTATCAATCAAAACAAGACAGAGGCAAAACGACAGTGAACTTGAATCCAATAATCACAGATGAACAGCTCCTTTAAAAAAGGTACACTATTCACAAGGATATAATGGTAAGTTTTAAATCTTAAGTTTGGGAACTTATTATGTTCACACCCCCAGTTGGTAGGTGTTCTGCCTTGGTTTGCGGTGGTAAACTTTTATGTAATTATATTCACAGTAAAATGTTTTTGGCTTTTCGTGTATGGGTGAAAAACTTGGACAATATTTTTGGAACTGATTCGTTAACCGAAATCGTTCCTTTAAGATTACTCACAGGCTGGCGGGAGGAAATAAATGGATCTCTCTTCAGTTCGCAATTTAATGTCAGAACTTACCTTAAACCAACTATATAGGTTGTAATCTTAAAGATAACGAAGTAATTTAACTTCACAGTTTGTTTTGTTGTTTTTGATTTTTTTTGGTGTTTTTAACACTTCAGGAGAAGTGTTAATGAACTTTTTCAGTTTTGATTTTGATTTTCACAAAAATTTACAAAGTAGTGATATTTATACAGGAGGGGTTTAGAAAACCACTAAACCTAAAACGTTTTGAAATACGCAACAACCTCCCCGGCAGCGGCGCCAAATTTTGACTCCTCCTAAACCAACCAGTCAACCGGGTGCAGTTGATAGGCCCACCTAGGAGAAAGTGCATGTTTTATTAACCGTGGAAATACAGGGAAATCCCCGGGTCGTTAAGTCCCAACGAGATTGAAATTGTTTTTTTGGACGTTTGTGGAATAAGTGGCACTGAGAACAGTAACCAAGATGATTGGGAATTGATTATGCTACTGATATTTGGTATTTCAGACAATGATATGAATATTAACAGATATAATCACAAAAAGCACAAATTGAAAAATCAGATAACAGACAGAGAAAAGTGAGATTTATCAAATTACAAACTACGGGGGGTGCAAGGGAAACTTTTTTAAAACTTAAAATAAAAAGAAAATTTGAAATGAAAATGAAATTATGAAAATGATTATTTTAATATTTAAATATTACTTAATTAATTAAAACTATTTAAAATCTAATTTAAACCTAAGTTAAATTATCTAAAAATTATAAAGATTACAAATTAAGCTAAAAACTTGCAAAAATAATTTCTAAACCTTAAAAAGAACTTGAAGAAAGTATAAAAAATGAAAATAAATATTTTTGTCTTTTTATGAGTTTTCTATTAATTAAAAACTAATTATCTTAATTAAACTATTTAAACTAATTTAAATTATTAATAATACCTAAATGACTTAGAAAATTATGGAAAAATTTATAAAACTAATTAACCATCACAGGAATCCTAAAAAATTATAAAAAGTTACTAAAAATTATATTTAGGCTATTTTACTAATTTATTGTTTATTAATTATTTTAAATCTAATTTAATTAAATTAAATAAGAAAATTGGAAAATGAACAGTGGAAATTATGAAACTATTTTCTAAAAGTCTTAACTAATTTTTAAAACATAGGAAAAATATAAAATTCTACTGTTGTTAATTAAAATTAAAGAAAACTATTTAATTACTAATATTACCTATTTAATTATTTAAACTATTTTTAATTTTAGTAAATAGTAAACTGATAAAGAAAAATCTAAGAAAATTATGACAAATACTTAAAGGTAAAAGGAAATTAAGAAAATTATAAAAATGAATAAGTGCTTATTAATAAGCTGAAATGAAAAATGAAAAAAATAGAATCTATTAAATAGAAGCTATCACTAATTTTATATTTGGTTTTTTTGGTGTTTTTCTTTTTGACAGCTAAAAATAAGATGAAAATAAGAAACTTTTGTGAAGTGACTTTTGTTTTAGCTTAAAAATAAGTTGTGTGCACCCCCAAGTGCTTAACAGATTGATTTAAAGCTTATTAGGACTTGTGGCTTGGTGAAAAGCTATTCAAATGATCAAATAAGCTATCACACATGTATACCAACTTGAAATAAGACAAAAAGCACAAATAAGCACTCTGGATATGTAGTTATGAGCAAATAAGCACTTATGATACTCACAGTCCAAACAGGCCTGAGAATGGTGGTTTTGGACCTCTATGGGGTCCACAAAAGCTAAGGGGGGTCCAAATAAAGTCCTAAACCTTAAAGGTGGACTGGAAGGCTTCAAAATAAGCCAATAAGCAGAGCTTATGGCTTATTATTGAGGGCTGTGTAAGGCTTGGAAGTTGGAGGTTCACACTGAGTCCTCAGTATGGACTCTGATAATGACCAACTTTGATGAAGTGTGCAGCCCTATCAAATAAGTTCACAATGATGTAATAAGCTCATAAACTTAAAGCTGAGCTTATGGGGATTCTAAAAAGCTAAAAATCTAGGGTTGGGTCCCACTGGTTGAGTCACGAAGTTATTAGGAAACTTGGTAAAAAAACTGTGCACAGGGCAAGTGTTTGCCCTGCAGGTTACTTTAAGCTATTGCACAAGCTTGTAGAAAATTCCTAAAAATAAGATGACTATGGGATTTTGTAGACTAGGTGGTACACTTTAACTTCTGAAAAGGTTAAGGTCTCAAAGCTAATACAAAAATCACAATAAATCTCCTAAATTTGGGTTTTCTGAAACAAAACTACTTTTGACTTTTTGTAAATATGAACTCAGTTTGACTTTTGTGAGATTTGATCCTTCTTAACTGATTGATGGAAGTTACTTAAGCTATATAAAGACCAATTTAAGCTAGGACTAACACTTGTGAGCTAAAATTAGGCTTATGCTACTTGTATTCCAACACAGACATGTGATTAGCTCAAATGATTTGTGATTTTGACTTTTTATCAAATAGGACTTGAATATTTTTGTTGTTCTGAGCTAATATTACCCTAAGTGACTTGTATAAACCAGAAACAACAACACTTAAACACCACAACACCTTGGATCACTCAAAGCCAAACACTCCTTATAGATTGACTGTTTGATGATTTTCAAAACAAATTGATGCTAGGGCTTATGAACCTGATCCACAATAGCTTATTATGATGTTTTAAGCACAAATGAACACTTAATCACAAGAAACAACAATAAATGCACAAGAATACTAATTATACTAATTTAACTGTCAAACTATGAATTTTAAACTATTATGAAAATCAACAAACAACCTACTGATTTTAAGTAATATTATTGCTATTGAACACTGAATAAGCTAAAATGAACAAAGATAAGCAGAAAAATAAGATAAGCTACAGTAGAGAAATGGAAATGAGATTTTGAGCTTACAGTGTGCATTCCTGCTCAAACCATGAACCAAGAACCTCAAATACACTCCTATAGATCTTCCACAAGATCACTAACCCAGGGCAATCCAGAATTCACCCTGCTCCAGTGTTCATCTTCACAAAACCTGCAACTTTGACTTTGGTTGACTAATTTAGTATTTTTGATTTTCTTATATCTAAGCAGTATTTTAGTGGTTTTTAAAAGCTTTTATAAGCTTTTAAGGAGCTTATATTAGCATAAGAGTCCATGATTCATGATAATAACAACAATACATATCACTAAGAAATTTGAAATGAAATTGAAATTGCATAAACTAAGATATCAAACACTTGATTCTTATTATCTGAAAAGCTTAAGAGTACACTGAAAATGATAAATTGAAAGTTTGAAAGCTTGAATTACACTGGAAATTGAGATTCACTAAATACGAAATAAGAAAATTACAATTAAAACTAGATAGTCTTCTCCTTGCATCTTCTTCCTTTTATAGGCTCACATTAGGGTTTGGGGACACTTCCTGAGCAAATCCCATCAATAAATTTGGACGTTGGATAACTGAAAGTAATCTCATCCGTTTAAACTACTTTTGGCACCAAAAGTGGTTCTCGTTGCTTGCAGCCGAAATTATGCAATTAATGCACCTTGGGAGATAGTGGATGAGGAGGGAACATGATTGGAAGGGTTTTAAGCCAAGTTGGGGTGGTTTAGTAGCAAAACCAGAGGTTTGAGTGCTACAATGGTGGTTTTTGGTGTGGGAGCATTAATTGTGGGAGTGGGCTAGTTGTGAGGTGGAATGATTGTGAGGGGAGAGTAGTGGACAAGAAAGTGGAGTAGGTGGTGAGGTGGTGGTAGTTACAGGTGGCCATGGAGGTGGAAGAAGGAGAGGGAAAGGGGTGAGGGGTTGACTGTTTGACCCCGTTTTTATTAAATAACGGGGTGGGTTTACTTTGGGCTTAGGATTGGGCCAGGAATAAAAAGGGTGGGCTGGGTGTTTGGTTTGGACTTGGATTTGGTGTTGGGAACATATTAAGGGTCCGGTTTTGGTTTATAATTTCACAAGGACCATTTTTGTAAATAGCCGAAAGTTTGGGGTGTGATTTGGCATTCTTCCAAAGGTTGTCATAGGGGTATTTTTTGCCAATGATGAATAGTATGAGGACCAAAGTTGATTTTTCCATTTAAATTTCCCAGTGACTATTTATGCCAAACTTCCCAATCAAGGACCAATCCTGCCATATATGAGAAGTACAAGGACAAAATTTGTTTTCCTCAAAGTTTTAATATCCCGGGGACTATTTTTGTCAATTTTCTAAACTTCAGGGACTAAACTTAACATTTTGTGAAACTTAGCACCAAAGGACTAATCATGTAACTTTTTGATTTAAAAGGGCCATTGGTGACTTTTTCAAGTTTTTAGAATAACCAGGGACTAGATTTGACAACTTTTGAAAATTGAGGGACTGAAACTGCCAATTATGCCAACTTTGTACATTTTTCATCTGTTTTTGATTATTTTGCATCTGAAACATATAAAACACATTCCTGGGATATTTTCAGTATTATGATGAATATTTGAGTGTTTTTTGATGTTTTGGCAGTTCAGAATGGTATAAAATAATGAGTATTTAGACACTCATAAAATAGTGTTAATGAACTTTTTCAGTTTTGATTTTGATTTTCACAAAAATTTACAAAGTGGTGATATTTGTACAGAAGGGGTTTTGAAAACCACTAAACCTAAAACGTTTTGAAATACGCAACAACCTCCCCGGCAGCGACGCCAAATTTTGACTCCTCCCAAACTAACCAGTCAACCGGGTGCAGTTGATAGGCCCACCTGGGAGGAAAAAAAGTCAAGTGTTTATAAATCCGTGGAAGTACAGGGAAATCCCCGAGTCGTTAAGTCCTAACGAGATTGAAATTGTATTATAAATGTTTTTGGGGATAAGTGGCAATGAGGACAGTAACCAAGATGATTGGGGAATGATTATACTACTGATTGCTTGGTATTTGAACAATTTTGGAATAATATTAACAATTACAGAGATACAGATATAATCACAAAAGCACAAATTAGAATTCAAATTACAGACAGAGAAAAGTGAGATTTAACAAATTACAAACTACAGGGGGTGCAAGTGAAACTTTTCAAACTGAAAATAAAAAGAAAATTTAAAATGAAAATAAAATTATTTAAATGATTATTTTAATATTTAAATACTATTTAATTAATTAAAACTATTTAAAAAGTAAATTAAACCTAATTTAAATCAAACAAAAAATGATAAAGATTACAAATTAAACTAAAAACTTTGCAAAAATATTTTCTAAACCTTAAAATGAACTTGAAGAAAGTTTAAAAATTAAAAAGAAATATTTTTGTCTTTTTATGGGCCTTTTATTAATTAAAAACTAATTATATTAATTAAACTATTTAACCTAATTTAAATTACTAATAATGCATAAATGACTTAGAAAATTATAGAAATTTTTTTATAAAAAGTTTCTAAAAATTAAATTTAGACTATTTTACTAATTATTTACTTATTAATTAATTTAAATCTAATTTAACTAAATTAAATAAGAAAATTAGGAAATGAATAGTAGAACTTAAAAATCTATTTTCTAAAAGTCTTAAGTGATTTATGAAACCTAGGAAAAATATAAAACCCTACTGTTATTAATTAAAATTTAAGAAAACTATTTAATTACTAATATTACCTATTTAATTAATTAAACTATTTTTAATTCTAATAATTATTAAACAGAAAGAGAAAAATCTAAGAAAATTATTACAAATACTTAAAGGTGACAGGAAATTAAGAAAATTATGAAAATGATGAAGTGCTTATAAATAAGCTGAAATGAAAAATTAAAAAGATAAAATCTATTAAATAGAAGCTATCACTAATTTTATATTTTGGTTTTTGTTGGTTTTTTTTTTTGACAGATGAAAATGAGTTAAAAATAAGAACTTTTTGTGAAATTACTTTTTGAATAGCTTAAAAATAAGCTATGTGCACCCCCTTTTCCTAATCAGTGAGCTTAAAAGCTTATTAGGACTTAAGCAATGTTTGAAAAAGCTAGCAACTGACAAAATAAGCATACACAAATGATTACACATTAGAAATAAGCAAATTAGAACAAAGAAGCACACTGAATAAGCTGTATACCACAAATAAGCACTTATGAAGGCTCAAGGCCTTAACAGGCCAAATCTAATGGTTTTGGACCTCTGTGGGGTCCACAGAAGTGAAGTGGGGTCCAAATTAAAGGTTGAACTATGAAGGTGGACTGGTAGGCTTCACAATAAGCCAATAAGCAGGGCTTACTGCTTATTAATGAACTCTGGGGGGGGGGGGCAATGAAGGTTGGGTCAAACACTGAATGATCAGTGTATACTCAGAGAATGGCCAAACTTGATGGGGCTTGCAGCCCTATCAAATAAGCTCAAAATGGTGAAATAAGCTCAGAAACTTAAAGCTGGGCTTATGGGGTTTCTAAAAAGCTAAAAAGCTAAGGGTGGAACCCACTAGTGAAATGGCTATGGTCTATTGAAGTTGGGTCAGTTACCCTGGTGCAGGGCATGTACTTGCCCTGCAAGTCAGAAGAGGATTTTGCACAAGCTTATAGAAAAATTCTAAAAATAAGCTGACTATGAGACTTTGTAGACTAGGTGACAATCTCAAACTTCTGAAAAGGACAAGGTCTCAAACTTAACACAAAAATCACAAAAATTCTTCCAAGATCTGGTTTTCTGAAACAAGGGTGTATTTTGACTTTTTGAGTTTTTGCTAAAAGTTGACTTTAATGAACTTAGATCTTGATTTTCTGATTGAAAATGATTAGTTAAGCTAAGTTAAGACTAGTTTAAGCTATACCACTCATAAGTGAATGGATTTGGGGTATAAACCATACTTAATCCAACACAAAGGGTTATCTAGGCCAAGTTGAATGAGATTTTGACTTTTTACTGAATAAGGCCTGGTATTTATGATTGTTCTGAGTTAATATGGACCTATGTGACTGGTGTAAACAAGAAACAACAACAATTAAACACCACAACACCTTGGATCACACTGATCCAAACACTCCTTAAAAAGTTATCTGTTTTGTGATTATGAAGCAAATGGGTAATAAGGCTTATGAAACTGATTCAAAACAACTTTTTATGATATATTAAGCTTAAATGGACACTTAACCACAGGAAACAACAACAAATGAACAAGATTAACGAATATGCTAATTTAGCTGTCAAATTTAGAAATTAAAGCAACTATAAATACCAGTGAACAAGATACTGATTTTATGCAAGATTATCACTACTTAACACTAAATAAACTCAGAAAAGCTAATTAAGCAATTGAATAAGCAAAGCTACAGTGAAAACAAGAAATTAGTTTAAAGCCTTACAATTTGCATTCCTGCTAATCACCATGAACCAAGGACCATGAAATCAATCCTAACACTCATAATGGAGTACTAACCCACAGCCATCCAGGATTCACTGTGCTCCAATTGTATAACCATGAAACCTGCAAACTTTGACTAATGTTGACTTTTTTGTGTTTTTGAATTTTTTATTACTAGATAGTGTTTTATGGTTTCTAAAAGCTTTATTAAGCTTCCTTGGAGCTTATATGAGCCTAAGAGTCCATAAGTCTCACTAATAACAACAATACAGAAGATTAAGACTTTTGAAATAAGATTGAAATTTGCATAAACTGAGAGAGAGACTAAAACTTGAAATTTATTATGAAAATGATTGAGATTACACTAGAATTAACTGATACAATGCTTAGAAGCTTAGAAATTGATTGAAATAACAAGTTACAACTATTACGACTACAATTAAACTAAAATTTTTACTAACTCCTTCTCTCTTGCTTCTCTTCTATTTATAGCAGAGGATTAGGGTTCCTCTTAGCCTTCTGAGTATTTCCCATCCAATCTTGGCCTTTGAATCACTTTGAATCAATCCAGGCCCTTGATTCCATTTTTGGCTGGAAATGCCGTTTTAACATTTTTCTCCATATTGCGTGTGAGGAGGAGTAGCATTAAATGGGGAGGTGATGTTAGGTGCAGAGGGTGGTGGGATGGTGATGATGGGATTACAAGTAGGAATGGTTTTGCAGAGGTGGTATTAGAGGTGGTTTTGGGAGGGAAGGGTGTACAGTGGTATTGGGTGAGTGGTGTTTGACCGGGGTTTGACCCTGGTGATATTATACGCGGTGTGGGTGGGCTTTGGTTGTTTGGGCCAAAACAAAGGAGTGGGCTGGGTAGGGTGATTGGTTGTGTTTGGATTGGATTTAATTTTTGGGTTTGTAATAATATTAAGGGTCCGGTTTGGTAGGGATTTAACACAAGGACCAATTTTGTAATATTCTGAATTTTGAGGGACCAAATCTGGCATTCTTCCAAAGTATTTCATGGGGGCCTTTTCTGCCAAGTGAGAATATTATGAGGATCTTAGATGATTTTTCCATTTTAATTTTTCCAAGGACCAAATCTGCCAACATTTCAAACTTCAGGGACCAAATCTGTAATTTTACCAAACTTTGCAACCAAGGACCAATCCTGCCATATATGAGAAGTACAAGGACAAAATTTGTTTTTCTCAAAGTTTTAATATCCCAGGGACCATTTTTGTCAATTTCCAAAGTTCAGGGACTAAACTTGCAATTTTGTGAAACTTTGCACCAAAGGACTAAATGTGTAACTTTTTGATTTAAAAGGACCTTTGGTGAATTTTCAAGTTTTTAGAATGACCAGGGACTAGATTTGACAACTTTTGAAAGTTGAGGGACAGAAACTGCCAATTATGCAAACTTTGTTCATTTTTCATCTGATTTTGATCATTTTGCATATGATTTTGATCATTTTGCATCTGAAATATATAAAACACATTTCTGAGATATTTTCAGTATTATGATGCATATTTGAGTGTTTTTGGATGTTTTGGCAGTTCAGATTGGTATAAAATGATGAGTATTTAGACACTCATTAGGCTTCCCCGTATTTCGTTCCCCCCGGTGAAGCTTTGCATGGAAGTTGAGAGAAACGGGGTGTTCTTGCCGGTTTTGCAACTGATGGTGAGTATTTCTAAGAACGCATTTATGCACTGGGTCCCACGGATAGCGCCAACTTGTTAGTGCAAAAAGTGTGAATCGGTTAGAACTGGCTTAGTCAGGTGTGGGCCGTCCTTGGTGGGCCATCTGCTGTAGAATTTATGCACTAATCCAAGTAAAGAACGGTATTCCTTGCACGAATAAAGGTAAACCGTTAGCCTTACCGTGGGGATGGACCCCACGATTAAGCTCCGGCGTGTGAGTAAGTACTCATGTTGTGAGAGAAATATTCGTGTATTGGGATGAGTAGGAAAGTCATACCTCGAAAGTGCGAGTTGAGGTTTCCTTTTATAGTACGGAAACATTTAGGGTTTCCTTATATTTCGCATATTGCTATAGTGGCCGAGGTGGGACCCTTGTCGGGCAAGGATCAGCAGCTTAATCGATTGTTACGGACGTGGATGGTTTTCCGGACCGGGGGCCGATCCGCGAGCGTACTTCGGAAGTGTCACTCGTATACATCTTTCGTTCCTCCAGGTCGTGCCACGTTCGTGGCATGGGCTTTAGCCGTGTCCGACTTTATTGGCTTGTTGGGTCGGAGCCATTGTGTTTGTAGGGCCGGGGCCCGATTTGTTTGTAGGGCCGGAGCCCAGTTCATTCGGAATAGTCCAGGCCCAGTAGGCCTGCTATCCGTACTATACGTCATCAGTAGCATTTCTCGGAGAAAAAAGAGGAGAAAAAAATCACTTTTAGTTTTGTTCCAAGTCGGAAAGAAAATAAAGAAAATGAACCCAAATTTAGTTTATACATCAACTTCTATCAAAATCATATAAATTTGAGAAGAAAATTAGGAGGGGTATTTGGCATATATATTTTTTAATCCAATTACTTAAATAACTCATCTATATATCTAATTTTTCAATTCAAACTTTATTATAATATTTTATCAAAACGGACCAAAGCTGTCACATCAAAGAAATTTGGTCCCGTAAGATGAAAGTCTCTATAAACATTAACTCATATTCGTTTCTCTCCATTTTTATTGAAGAAAGAGACCAATTGCTTTATGCTTTCTTGTAGCCGACCAACAACACACAAAAATTTGGATATTGTTGATACAAAAGTTGGGCGTACCTGGTTATGGGCTTATACTCTCGTACCAATTCAATCCTTAGCACTTGTTACCTGCGTACTAAGAAAATAAGACAACACCGTTAGACTTATCGAGGGATTGTCTCCCCCGATTAGACTCCGGCGTGAGAGTAAGTAATCGATTTAGGGTTCTTGTAAAGAGTTAGGGTTGAATATCGTACCTTTGAATGAGAATATATCATTCCTTTTATAGGGACTGAAACCGCGTGGGTTTCTTGCTCCTTACTCTTCGCACTCGTGGTGCTTATCCGAGGTAAGGATATCTATTCCTTGAATAGATAATCCTTATCGTGTACCCGGTGGGTTAGATTGGGCTTTTGCGCTTCATGAGCCCAAAGTGTTAACACTGCGGCCCATACCATTGTCATGGTAGCCCTTATCGTAGTGGGCTTGGGTGTAAGTAATGTCTATCATTTGGGCTTGTGGCCCAAATATAGGCTATACGTCATCATGTCCCCCCAGTCTAGTGTGCGCGGCTCGTAGCCGCGGATACTAGACTAATATTAACAGCGGTAAGCGTAGCGGGAAAGCATTGGAATATTGCCGCCAATTTAAAGTGCAATGCATCTAGGCATAGGCATTTCAAACGTATACCTCGAAAATTGGGGGTAGTATCCACGTGGCCCTCGTAAATCGGGAAAAAGTGCGTGTACCGGTTCAGTTCCAACCACACGTTTTCGTTGGTGGGATCCACGTGGAGAGAAATTAGGGTTTTTACCACCCTATATAAGAGTCACCGCCCCCTATTTTTACACACACAGAGTAAAACACACACTTACTCACTATTCACCTTCTTTGAGAGCGTCTTTTGCAAATAACCTTACTTCACTTTTCGTAGGTAATTTGTGTGTGTCCCACTTAGTTTTTGCAAATGAAAATGGTTGCTCAATTGGAGGAGTTTCGCTCCGCGATGTCCATTGAGGACGTTATTCAGTTTACTTCCGACTATTTCGTGCCTTTGGATGTACATCCAGAGGCTCCAGATGTCGACGCGTGTATAGCTGACTTCCCCGAAGGGAAGATAGGGCTATATACGAAATTTTTTGAGTATGCGAATTACCGCGTGCCCATATCTATTTTTCTGAGCGATCTGCTCAATCACTATCGTCTTCACATCTCTCAGCTGCACTGTATAGGTGCGGCGAAGGTGTCAAATTTTGAAGTAAACTGCCGTTTACTTGCGATAGAACCGACCGTGGACTTGTTCCGCTCCTTTTACCACACAACGTGGTCAAATGGTTGGGTTTCCTTTGTGAAGCGCCAGGGGGCGCTTCAGTGTTATACAGAAAAAGTTGACGCCCTTAAGAATTGGAGGGAGTTCTTCTTTTGGGTAGATGATGTAGTCTTTCCCTATCCCTTTGAGTTTTATACTCAGGAATCCTTACCAAGGGATGGGCACCCCGCACCCGGTTCCTACAGTCTTGCTGACGCGCAAACTTTAGATGCCAATCGACTGGCCATTAACCCCTATCCGGAGGAGTTTTTGGTACATGTGGGGTTGAGTCGCGCTTATTTTGGCGCTGCAGATGAGGTTCCTACTTTTTTAAGTGAGGATGGCCGGGGTGGTTGTTCATCCCTTAATCTTCATGCTTTGTAAGTCTTTGATTCTTGTTTTCGCGTCTTTAATAACTAATCCCTTTCGTGTTTTCTTTCTTTATTGATGCTCGCAGAGATGGATCTGTTCGCGGTGGTCAAGCTGGACAGGCCAAAGCAGGTGACCATAGGGGTGCGTCCTCTAAGGGAAGGAGAGCAGCCCTTGCTGGAGGCGACGGAGGGGCATTTGACCGTCCTTCCTGATGCGGTTCCTGAAGACACGCCACCACTTCAGGTGACGCCTGTCCAGAGTGTGCCACCTAATCCGGAGGTGGTGCCAAATGTGGAAGTGGCGCATGAGGAGGCGCGATCAGGGTCATCTGACAGCATCCAGATCCTGAAACCTGAAGAGGCGCTGTGGGAGGAGGTTGCGCAGAATTCGAGGCGCAAGGGAGAGGTTGGGGCCAGTGGCACCAGGAAGAGGCGTCGACACATCATCAGAGATGCAGAGTCGAACGCGGAAGAGACCTCTACCTCCGGCGCGCGGTTGAAGGTTGATGATGTTTCTCCGTTTCTGTAAGTGTGCATTTCTCTCTTCTTTTATTATTTTTTTATCATATTACTTGTAATATTTGTTGACTTCTTCTGTCGCGTAGGGATGACGCTGCGAAGGATGAGGTCTGCGTGGATGATGCTTCCTCTCCGCAGAATGAAAACAGGGAGAGGAAGACCAAGGTTGCTGATGGTGGCGAGGCGCATCAGCTAATGGATGAGCTGGCTGCGACCACTGCGCGCCAGGCTGAGCTTGTTGCTCAGATGAAAGGGAGGTATGCTGGGGAGAGCCGCGCTCTTGCCCAAAAGGAGGAGGAGTTGGCGACCCTCCGTGCGCAGTTGGCGAATGCGCAAGTAGAGCTGGAGGCCTCGAGGGCATATACTGAAAAGATTGCTGATGATAAGGTGAGCATGTTGGCCGATCTTAAGTATGCGAGGGCGAAGCTTGAGCAAATAAAAGCTAAAGCTTCCTGGTCGGTGTCTTATCTTGAAGAGAAGAGGGCGGAGCATCATGCCAGCGTCCAAGAGTTTCAGGGGCGCATCGGGAAGGCGTATATATCGTGGGCGTATATAGATGAGTTATTTATCTTCCTCACTTAACTCATCATAAATTCGCCCCATCTACTATCTACCTAACTCTCCATCTTTATCTTCCTCATTAAAAATTCAAAAAACACCATCAACAACACACGAAAAATGCACACCCATCACCTATATGTCACCCGGAACACGAGGTCGTCGTCTAGGAGGTGCCCCGCTTGAAAGTGCATTTTGAAAAAAAAGTTGGGCGACATTCATTATGGTAAAGTAGTGATATAAACGTATCATATAAAAAAAAAATGCCTTTTTTATTTTATTTTTCCTTATCTCTTTTCTTCTCTAAAAAAAACTCACGAACATGAATTTTCTTTTAAATTCATCTCCACTTATATTTTTTTCTCTCCACACTAAAACCTCGGGAATAATGTGTAAGTGATTAACTTCCATTAGACGCTACCAATAGTCAAGTTGTAAAAAATGTAAGTGTCATGCTTTTATTGACGAGGATAAAGATGGCAATGGATTTTGTTTACTAAGTAATCGTTGACTTGATGCAAGTAATGCTTCAATGTCTTAATAGCAAGGTATTTATATATTAAATTGTATACTAAATTTATCGATTGTGATATGTTTGTATTGATCGTGATGTTGGCCAATTTTTGTTTGATGTTTGAATTACTTACATTATAATGTTGCTCCAAGTTTTAAACTTATTCATTAGATTGTGTGTTTTTGTATGGCTCGACATAAAACTACATATGTAGGTGTGTGGAAGAAGCCACAAGTTGACAAGATTAAGTTTAATTGTGACACAGCTTGGCAAAAAGATCTACTAGAATTGTGACACAGTTTAATTGTGAAAAGTAGGTTTGGGTTTTGTAGCTCGTAATTGCAATGGGGAATTGTTAATATCAAATAATGGTACTCAAAATTTTCTACTAGAGGCTGAAGCTAAAGTTATATGTTGGGCTACTATACATGCTTGAAGTAGAGGTTACTCTAATATGGTTTCCGAATCATATTCTTCGTTATCATTGGCCAACGCCTTTCAACCTATCTTTACCTCCTACAAATCACGACCGTGTTTTAAATATTCTATCAAACTCACGTGCTTTTTAATATTTGTGAATGATCGTTTGTAAAAAGAGGGAGGAATATGATAGCTCATAGTACAACATCATAGGCGTTGGGATGCACTAACACTGTAATCTTAGAACACGAAGTTCCTAATTGTGCATCTACATTGGCTACGGAAGATATTACACCGTATGAATGATACATCTTTACTATCAAAGAAAAAAAAAGTACAAATTGCCCACTTGTGTACTAAGTAATTGGTTAGTTATTGTTTTATAAATTTAAAATTGGATTTAACACAACATTAACACTTCAAGAATAAAAATATGCTAAAAAAAAATACTTTGGTAGATTGTAGGGTTAATGGTCAAAGTTGTAATTTTACTTTGAGTTTTTTTTTTCACGTAGTTCATTACTCTATATTATTGTACTTTGAATTTTTTGTTCATGTAATTTATTGTATTATTTTTATAGCTTTTAAACTTATTATACCACGGAAACATCCATTACTCTAATTGTAATATGGAAATTGTCAAATACATTTAGTTAGATGTAAGTTAAATGATGTAGTTAAAATATACTGTATCTATCTAGCAAGTTATAAGACTTTAAAAGCAAAACCTTTTTATTTTCTTCTCTTTGAGGCTCAAAGGATTTAAAAAGTAACTAATGAAGAAAATTCAAGTAACTTAAAAAATAAGTTAGAAGTTACGTGTTAAATGAAATGACTTGTGATATGGACATTTTAGAAAGGTTAACCTAGTTTATATTAGGTATCCGATGATCGAAATGATCTGTTTTAATTTTATAAAACTATGAACATGGTTTAGTTACTCTAGTGACAAAAGGAAAAAATACAATGATTTAAGGAGTGTTTACTAAATTAAGTGGTTTAAAATAAATCATTTAATTAGCCTTTTAATTGGGAGATTTTAGCTTTGATAGGTCTCCCATACACTAACCTTTTCCATTAGTTGTAATTATCTTTCACAGTAACAATCAAATCCTTCCTTTTTAAGATAACGATAAGCCCATAACCATATTTAGGGCTGAGCAAAGGTCCAAAACCGAATTGATCTGTAAAAAAACCGAACCAACTCGAGAACCGATTTCGTTGAAAACATAAACCGAAATCGAACCGAATATGGTCGGTTCGGCTCAGTTTTGTGTCGGTTAGATCAGTTCGGTTCGGTTTAGGTGTTTTTTTTGTCGATTTTGGGTCTAACCGAACCGAACCGACCCAAAACTAAAAATAGAAAAAACATGAACCGAGACCGAACCAAAAAGCTGTCGAGTCAACTCGATTTTTGTTGGTTCGGTCAGTTTTGTCAATCCAGTTCGGTTTTAGGTCGTCCATACTCACTCCTATCCACGTGCAAAAAGGCAAAAACCATCCATATCAATGGTAAGAAAGGGCATACTATAAGAACCCCTATAGTCAACCGTACAAATCGCGAAGCACACAGTACAGTACAATCCCGTCATAGATGCTAACAAGAAACACAAACACGTGACACACACATGACCCCACATCCCTACAAACCCCCCCCCAAACAACAAATTGGCGGCAATCTCACCCGCCCATTTCACCCTAATTCGAACCCCCACACTTACAAAACACACTCACACACACTCACTGTGTGCAAAAAACCCCAACAACCAAACCATGAACAAAGGAACCAACAACAACAGAAAACGCCCAGCCCAACAACCACCAGCGGCCCCACCGCCACCAAAGCAACAGACGACGGTGATGGAAGAAGAAGACATGGATGAGGATTTTTTTATTGGGGAGGATAATTTGGTTAATGAAGATGAGCTTATTTTACGCGATATGGAGGACCGCGAAGCGCTCGCGGATCGGTTAGGGAAGTGGAAGCGCCCGGTGGTGTCGCCTGGGTATTTGAATCAGTCTCAGAGTATAGGTAGTTTTTTTTTTTTTTTTTTTAATTAATTAGGGTTTCACTTGCTATACTATGACCATTTTACCCTTATGTTTGGTAACAATTCTATTGACGACGAGGGGTAAAATGGTCATTTTACATGAGCAAAGTACACGCGAAAGGCGAAATTATATGGTCAATATTGATTAATTTGCTATTTGGATAATGGTGTGGGGCAAATCGCGCAAAAAGGTAGTAAATTTTTTTGTGTGGGGTGGGGGGTTGTTTGTTTCGGTTTATGTAGCCGGCTTATGGCTTATTTGGTTTTGGGCTTATGTTTCATAAGCTCATTTTTTGTGGCTTATTTTGAGATTTTCTGGTTTATGTAAGCCTATCATGTTATGATAAGTTTATATAATCTCACAAGTTTCAAAATAAGCCGCAAAAAGTGAGCTTACGAAACATAAGCACAAAACCGAATAAGCCATAAGCCCGCTATACAAGCCGAAACAAACACCCCCAATTTAGTACTCCCTCCGTCCCATATTAAGTGTCCATATTCCATTTGCACAAAATTTTAGGAAATCCCACTAACTACACTCTCCACCAATCAAATATTATCTTTACCTACTAAAGTTTTTTCTCATTGGTTGAAATACAACATGGACACTTAATTTGGGACATTCCAAGATTCCATTGTGGACACTTATTATGGGACGGAGGGAGTACCTTTTTGTGCGATTTGCAAAAAAGGACTTGTTTTGCGATCCAAAAAAGGCTAGTGGTGCAGCATGTTGCTCATTTGCATTTCACCTATAAAAGATGATAAAAACATAAGAAGAAGCTTCTCATTTCTTCACTTTCCAAAAAAAAAAAAAAAAGATAGATGATTTTTGTATGTCATTCAAGTAGGGCGGGCGTTAAAAGTTATTTCGGCCAAAATTATTACCCATAACCATTTTGAAAAAGTAAAAAAAAAAAAAAAAAAAATACATTGCAAAAAAGTTAACTTAGATACCTTACATGGAGAAAAAAAAGTTGAATACCTTTAATCCAAATTGACCTAAATTTAGTACTAGTAGTACCTTTTTGCGCGGTTTTACCCAAAATGCAGCTTTAAACAAAAGAAAATGTGTTGTCAATTGTTTCACTAGTTAGGTTATAAAAAATGAAATTAGTCAGCCAGCAGGTTATTGGGCCAAGTTTACTGTGACAGCATCTGTATTTTATTGCAACGACACTAGAAAGAACGTTGATGCATAATGCAAGTCACATATATCTATAGAAAGAACGTTTCTTTGTGCAGAGTGAATTGTTGAACATCAAAACATTACTGACGTTGTTACTATTGAGCTTTTACAATTGAAAACGAATGGCCTTTTTATACTCTGGAATTTACTTGTATTGTTGATATCCAGTTTTTCAGCAATTGGAGATTGACTACGTGATTGGAGAGAGCCACAAAGGATTAATTCCCAGCTCTTCTGGTCCCGCTGCTATTATCAGAATATTTGGTGTAACCCAGGAAGGTATATAGAATCTTTGCTTGTATTGTGATACAAATCATGCTTACTTTCGGGTGTATGACTTTGTCTGTGATATGATGTTTTTTGGTTATTAGGGAACAGTATATGCTGTAATGTTCACGGATTTGAACCATACTTCTTTATTAGCTGTCCTCCTGGGATGGGCCCTGATGATATATCCCGCTTTCATCAAGTTCTTGAGGTATCTTCATCTGCTGATCTGAGTGATGTTTTCGTATGAGATTTATCACCAAGACTGTGTATTGAGTCTTTCGATTTTTTGTGCAGGGGAGAATGAGGGAAGACAAAAGGAACAATAGTGTTCCTAAATCTATCCTTCGTGTAGAGCTAGTTCAGAAGAAAAGCATTATGTACTATCAGCAACATAGTTCTCAGCCTTTTCTTAAAATTGTCGTTGCATTGCCGACAATGGTTGCTAGTTGCCGAGGTAATATTATTACTTTATCAACGATTACGGTGCTTTATGGATTGTTGCGAGTTTCATTCTGTTTATTCGATTATCTCTTATTGCTTCCTAACCCTTCGTGTAATCATGGCAGGAATTCTTGACAAAGGGATACAAATTGATGGCATCGGTATGAAAAGCTTCATGACATATGAGAGTAATGTCCTTTTTGTTCTTCGTTTTATGATCGATTGCAAGATCGTGGGTGGCAATTGGATTGAAGTTCCAGCTCACAAGTACATGAAGACAACAAAAAATATGTCATACTCTCAGTTAGAGTTTGATTGCCTGTATCCTCATTCATGCTATGATGGCTATAATTTTTTTAAACAGAGACTAAAATGCGTATATGTTAAACTTATACTTAATTAGATCATTGTATTTCTTGACATAGATTATAGTTATTCAGAACTGATAAGCCATGTTCCAGAAGGAGAATATTCAAAAATGGCTCCATTTCGTATATTGAGTTTTGACATTGAGTGCGCTGGTCGTAAGGGTCTTTTCCCTGAGCCTACACATGATCCTGTTATTCAGGTTGATTCATACTCATTTATCAGTAAATTACTTGGCAAACAATTAGAGACACAAATTAACTTGCTATGACATCGTTCCTAATTACATTCTTCTTGCCTCTTCTGCAGATTGCGAATCTGGTCACACTGCAGGGCGAGGAAAATCCATTCGTGAGAAATGTGATGACTCTAAATTCATGTTCACCAATAGTTGGTGTTGACGTGATGTCATTTGACACAGAGAGAGAAGTTTTGCTGGCTTGGAGGGTAATTTTCTGTTAGTCTATTTGCTGGATTTGTGTTGTTAATGAATTGACATCAGACTTATTGTTATATGTAATGATTAAAATACAGTGTCAGCAAAACTGATTTTATTTGTATGGAATGGAGTATTCTAATATTTCTTGTATACTTTAGCTGTGCTTGGTATCTGATAGCACTAGTATTACTAATTTATTGTGACTTTGGGCTTGTTGATGTCTACAGGAGCTTAATATATCTCTGTCTCTTGCAGGATTTTATTCGTGAAATTGATCCAGATATCATAATTGGTTATAACATTTGCAAATTTGACTTGCCGTATCTGATTCAGGTCAGTGTTTTGTCCCATCATCCTTGTCCCTCCTTTTTTGGAGTATCATATTAACATAATTTTCATTTCCAGCTCACATTTACATATGTCACTGATGGCAATGTCACCATGGTACACTGTGCATAACACTTGATAAAATGACAAAAACCTACTTTTACTTGCAGAGGGCAGAGACATTGAAAATAACTGAGTTTCCCTTACTGGGTCGCATCAGAAATAGCAGGGTCCGTGTGAAGGATACAACTTTTTCTTCAAGGTTATGGTTAATTATATTATGATTTAACTAAATGGCGTTTGTCCAAAGGAGCTTAATTTTCTTCTATTGTTTTTTTAAATGCCTGCCTTTCATTGATGGATTGAGATCCTCTTATGTTCAACTTGAACATGAGAGGTAATGTTGAGATTTATGTGAGTGGAGGAAATAATATAAACAATCTATTGTGGGACCTCCATTTTGTTAAAAAAATAATTTTTACTTCATCTCAATCCTTCATTGATTATTAGGGAATGTATCTATACACAAAGTAGATAGAGACTAAGTTAAGTTGGGCTAAGCCCTACAATAGTAAATTATTGGGCCTGCATAATATCATTAACAAATAACTGCAGAATTTCATTAAATAATAGATTATATACTTTACGTGGAGCTAATGAGTGACAGTCGACATCTCTATCTTCTTTTGTTCAATTTCCTAGCTTTAGTGTGTTACTGTGTTTGATTAAATCACTGGTTTTAAATGCATTTGGCCACCATCCATGGGTACTCCCAAGGGGGTTGAGATGTAGGAAACATGATGTGTATAAGGATTGCAATAAGCTTGAGGAATTTTAGAATCAAAACTTCATTTGCTGAATTATAAGTGTTGAACAACATCTGTTCTGGTATTCCATATACATACTGCCGCCGCACTAAAGTATGAATTCATGATAGAATGCAAGGATTAATCGACATGAGCAAGTTGGTGCAACTTAAACTTCATGTGAATCAAGCTAACGATCGAGGAGACATAGTTAGATTTCTTTGATACAAACCTCACCATATGAATCAAGCTAACAAGCAGTGTGTTTTTTCTCACTTGGTCATGCTATGTTGTTTTTCTCACTTTCCCTTTCTTGACATACCCCATACAAGCAGTGTGTTTTTTGTGAATTTGATAGGAACTGTTAGATTATGTATAGTATTATATGTTTATTCTGCATCCAATATGTCTTTTGAAATATGCTTTTTGTTTGTTTAAGAATGTCAAGTTAATGCAAATTTGTACTTAACAAAGTTTTCTTCATGAGCGAAACATTGACAATGCTGGTTTGGTGTCGCAGACAGTATGGTACAAGGGAAAGTAAAGAAGTTACACTGGAAGGAAGAGTCCAGTTTGATTTACTTCAGGTAATTTTTTTCAAAAATGAAATTGAACGAATAAGTGGATATGTGGATATAACTAGAAGGTTTATAATTTTATGTGTTATATTTGCAGGCTATGCAAAGGGATTATAAATTAAGTTCATACTCACTGAATTCCGTTTCAGCACACTTTCTCAATGAGCAGGTATTCCATTTGTGTTATGTTTAATAATACACTTCTATTGCTGAGATCATATCTCTTACATATCATTAATGTGTTCGTAGAATATCAACATGCTAACAGTTGATAACCTTTACGGAGTTTGTTACCGATCTTTTGTTCTGTATATATAATGCTTTTATCATACTAAGTATTGAAGTAACCTTTGATATCATATTAAGGCAATTTAAAATAAATGGCAACAAACAAGGGTAAATCCTGGTACGCGACGTTTACTGTTGGCAATGTATTAAAAGGAATGTAAGTACCTTCTAAGTAAATTTTAATTTCCATTTAAAAATGAAACAAGGTGATTGCAATGACAAGAGGATGAGTCGAAGTTTTCTATTTGATATATATATAGCATGATGTAAGCTGTAATTGGTTTGGCCTGAGTTTGTGTTACACTGTTTATTGGATGTCCTCAGCCTCGATGGTTCCTACAAACCTTCCTGGTTTACATGGTACTCACGAGCTGATGATCTTTGTGTACATGCGGATAATTGGAGCCATGAAGTAATATGATTTTTATGTCTTCGGAAATTTATTTATTTTATACTACATGTTATGAATAAAGAAACAGAAGAGAAGAGAAAACAGCATTAAACCTTCATTGTCTTGACTTCAAATCATTTTCAGCATCTTAGTATCTGTCATGTTTTTCTCTTGATATGGATTCAACTGTCCCTGTCATATGTTTATTCTTGTATTACTGACATTTTGATGTTGTGACAATATGGTGTTTAATTTGCAGAAAGAGGATGTTCATCATTCTATTATATCTGACCTTCAGAATGGTAATCCAGAGACAAGACGGAGATTGGCTGTATATTGTCTCAAGGTGTCATTCTTTAAAAATCTACATAAATTGATCAGTAGGTTGACTCACTAATAGTTGCTGAAACCTTGGGTTCAAACCTTTTCGTATTAAAATCCATGGCTTTTTTGTTATCTAGTTTAACGTTGCTTTTACATAAAATAAACAATAGTATTTGAAATCGGAACTGGTTATTTAGGAAGTAGAAGTTCTTCTATCCCTTGCCGAGTCCTTCCATAATCATTGTTCGGTATTTAGGTGTGTTTTAGTTCATTTATTTAGGTCTGCATCACCTCTTAATCTCTTATGGCTTGCTTGTACTCTCAAGTTACTAACTGTGAATAGAGGAGGTCTAATATTGGAAGGGGGTGTACATATCTTTGAGAAAATATTAGGGATGGAAATCATAATTTATTAAGTTAAAGTATTAAGCTAAAATCTGGATAGCATTGGTTTTGAGAATGCAAAAACTGACAAAGGCTGTATGACACTACCATCTTTAGCTGACAGCTCTGACTAATATGAGGGTACTAACAAAACGTTAAAGCAAAATAAGGCTTTAAACTTATTTTTGTTTGTACACATTATGTATGATATGATATGCAAGGTATTTCTATTCATTGTTTGGTTTTGGACTTGTACATGCACGCTGAGATATACATGCAATCCGTATCAACTTGTAATTTCGAACTTGTGGTATATATATGTTAGACAAGCATAGCCCCTTATCTGTATGCTACCATCAATCAACATGGTTGATTTTAGATAGCCAAATCATCTAAAGTTTTATAAAGATGTCACTTCCCTATGACGCATAGACCTGGACACATAGTCCATACTTCTAACAGGATACAAGTTAATGAATATAGAATACTTGATACAGGATGCTTATCTCCCTCAGCGGTTGTTGGATAAGCTGATGTACATTTACAATTACGTGGAGATGGCTCGAGTCACAGGTGTACCCATATCATTTCTCCTTTCTAGAGGACAGAGTATAAAGGTCATCTTTTATGAACAATTGTATCGTGTATTGCGTGTTCAATAGAAATATTAGATTTGAAACTGACATGGCTGTCCACAGGTCCTCTCTCAACTTCTAAGGAAGGCAAAACAGAAAAATCTAGTACTTCCCAATGTGAAACAACAAGGAGGTGAACAAGGAACGTATGAAGGTGCAACTGTGAGTATATAATTCATCATCAAACTTCTTTAATCATATAAGATATTAACATATTATAGTGTTATATGAAATGAAGGCAAACAGGAACTAAGCAAATAAATTTCTATGACCAATAATAACCTTGTGTGAACAGGGAAGGGAGCAGTGATACAATCTTAATGCTCTTACAACAACGCTTATTTTTCCATACCAGCAATCTGATTCAAGTCACTGACTTGATTCAAGTTGTTATTAACCTCTAATATTGATAAATTGTTAGAATGCTAGACAACTAAGTATTCACAAACTAGCAAGGAATCTATACTGTCCAGTTTCATCTCCATGGTTCTGCTAGCTCTTTTACTTTTTCATTGATAAAGGGAAACATTAATTTAGCAAAATCCAACACAACTATATCAACAAAGATGAGAGTTTACCTCAGCATCAGTAAGTACTTACCCACTATGACAAGGGTCATAAAGGATGAGACTCTCCTTGGTGCATTAGACATGTATTAACCTTTTTCTCCAGCATTCCAGCTTATCAGCCTCTATATTACTACAACGAGTGTCCATTTTTATAAAAGATAAGGCATCAGTATGGATTATGTCCAAACAAAGTGTACAATAGAACTTTCCAGTAACCCAAATATATACCTTTTTTTTGAAGAATTGACCTTCATCTGATGGTCATTACTCATTATGCTTACTGTCTATTTTGGAGTAATTGCTGATGGTTATGAATCATGTACTGCTAATATCATTGTTCCAGAGCTCCCTGTGTTTGTACTCATGATGATAAATAGAGTTTCTTGTTATCAGATATAGGTTGAATAGTTTGTTAGTCTTTTGTATTGAGCATCTGATAATGGGCATGTCCTTATCAGTTATTCTTATGATGTACAGTTTTGGTTGTGTTAATATAAATTTACCTTTGCACCAAAAAAAAAAAATGATGATAAAGTTGCCATCTCTTCTCCCCATCCCCCTAGAAATGGTAACTGATAACATTTACCATAATTTTCTTTAACAATACTATCTTACTGTATAGGTTCTGGAAGCCAGAGCAGGGTTCTATGAGAAGCCAATTGCAACATTGGATTTTGCATCTCTGTATCCGTCAATCATGATGGCCTATAACTTATGCTATTGCACACTGGTAATATTTTCTGTTTTAATTTATTAATGTTAGTGTTCAAGTTATGCTTTTAGGATAAATAAATAAATGAATCTACCAATGCTTTGCAAGTTATTAGAATTCTGATTAAGATGCGCTACTGTGTTAATTATATTTTTATAATTCTTTTAAGGTGACGGCCGAAGATGCCCGGAAGCTCAACCTTCCACCAGAATCTGTCAACAAAACTCCATCGGGTGAATTATTTGTCAAGTCAAATTTGCAGAAGGTATTAATTGAGTAGGTGACATATTGTATTAGACTGTAAAAAAATATCGTGATAATTAATTAATCATATATTTTCAGGGTATACTTCCAGAAATTCTTGAAGAACTGTTAGCTGCTCGTAGAAGGGCTAAAGCAGATTTGAAAGTATGATATTCTTATTTTAAAGTATTATACTATTGTTTTTCCTCAATAATAGTAGTAATAGATTATCTTCGTTATACTCTGCTTATGTTAAATTCATTTTGTCTTGATTGGGATGGTACTAGGCTAGACTATGTCATGCCAGGTTAAAGCAAAACAATTTCTACATAATTTAAATCATCTAGCTCAAGTGTATCTTAGTTAGCATATTTAGCAATGAAATTGGTGGCTAGGTATACATCTGCAGCCTATTAAAGGGCAACCAATCTAGGATGGACTAGACCAAGACAATATGGAACCCCAGCTGTAACAAAAAGTTTGCAGCTACTCTACTATATAAGACCATATAAAATTTGTGTGGTTGACTGTCCCTCAATGTGTACAATTGCTGAGTATTGTTAGCATTCTTTCCACTCACTAACGAGTTTTTTGGTTTCCAGGAGGCAAAGGATCCCCTAGTGAAGGCTGTTTTGGATGGTCGTCAGCTGGCATTGAAGGTAAGGCAGCTATTAATTTTTCATTTACTGACTGAAAAATTCTCTTTGTATATTTCTTTCCCTAAGCTATATCCTTTTAAGAAACTAACTATGCTTCATTATTGGATATCTTTCAGATAAGTGCAAATTCAGTGTATGGGTTTACAGGAGCTACCATTGGCCAGTTACCATGCTTAGAGATATCCTCAAGTGTTACGAGCTATGGTAATATGTCATCAGCCTTGAAGTTTTATGTTTGTATCTGTATTAGCTTGTAGTTCAAAAGATTATTCGATACGGGGTCAACAAATCTTCGTTGAAATGTTATCTGATTTTATAACTTGACCAATTTGTGAAGGTCGGCAGATGATTGAACATACAAAAAAACTTGTTGAAGATAAGTTCACAACACTCAAGGGCTATGAACATAATGCTGAGGTAAAGTATCTTTCTTTTTATCATTCTGTGGCTTCATGTATAATTGTACAAATTAATGAACACAGCAGCAAAGAACCCAACCAACCTCCCCTTGGTTCAATATTATTAAAGACTTAAAGATAGTTTACAAGACAACGTTTAACCAAACGATTACAACTGAGAATATAAGACTAAATAGACAAGGTTTATTACCAACACAAAGACAGACTCTATTACACTTTTCCAAGATGAGAAAAGGAGCTAATATATAAGCAAAAGAAGAGATGACCGTTTAGACTCCACACACACACGCTTCCACATCCGTCCATCTGACTTATTTGGAAGGATATAGAAATAGCATTCCATCTTGACACTTTTAGTACCTGCACAAACAAAAACATACAAACAAAACCTTGTAATAAAACAAGGGGTGAGAAATAGAATGAAGTGTACAGGTTTAACCCCTGTACATATAGAAACCAGGAACCACACATTCCAACACCCTCCCTCAAACTTATATCCTGAACATATCTTTCAGGTTAAGTTTGTCACATAACAACTTGTGCTGCTGCACATACAACCCCTTGGTAAAGATGTCAGCAATTTGCTGTGTAGTATGAACCTTTATGGTTCTAACAACACCAGTAGCAACCTTTTCTCTAATGAGATGTAAGTCAATTTCAAAGTGCTTAGATTTCTCATGAAACACAGGGTTTGCAGCAAGCTGCAGAGCAGATATATTGTCACAGTACATATCTACTGGTAAGATACCAGTAACACCAAGTTCACTCAGAATATTGCAAATCCAAATGATCTCACAAGTTGCAGAAGCCATGCACCTATATTCAGCCTCAGTAGAGGACCTGGATAGGGTAGCTTGCTTCTTGCTTTTCCAGGAGACCAAAGAGTCTCCCACAAACACACAAAAGCCTGAAACAGACTTTCTGGTTACTAGGCACTTAGCCCAATCTGAATCAGTGTAAACTTTGACCCCAAATTGTCCAGTCTTAGAAAACTGAACACCACAACCAGGAGAACCTTTGAGATATCTCAAAACTCTCAGAGCAATTTTAAGATGTGAAGTAAGAGGAGAGTGCATATATTGACTCAAACATTGCACAGAGTAAGAGATATCTGGCCTTGTATGAGTCAAATAAATTAGCTTTCCAACAAGTTTTTGATAGTTGGATATATTTGAAAGAGGTTTATCTTCATGAGTTTCAATGTGATTCAAAACATAATTTGCAGGCAGAGGACTTGAGACAGGTTTGGCTGCCAGAAGTCCAAACTCATGAAGAAGCTCCAAACAATATTTTCTTTGAGATAAGCAAAGACCAATTTCATTTCTTAAAACTTCAATTCCCAGAAAGTATTTGAGTAAACCCAAATCTTTGATTTGAAATTTGTTTTTTAGAAAACTTTTAAAGTCATTGATCTCATTGACATCATTTCCTGTCACCACAATATCATCAACATACACCAATAGAGCAACAAAGCTCTTACCAGAACCCTTGGTAAACAAGGAGTAGTCATATTTACTTTGAACAAATCCATGATCAGTAAGAGCAGCTACAAGCTTAGCATTCCATTGTCTTGGAGCTTGCTTGAGCCCATACAATGATTTGTTAAGCTTGCAGACTTTGTTCTTACCACCGTAACCAGGGGGCATGGTCATATAGACATCCTCATGCAAATCACCATATAAGAAGGCATTATTCACATCAAGTTGATACAAAGGCCAATCATTTTGAACAGCAATGTTAATCAAACATCTAACCGTAGTCATTTTTACAACAGGACTGAAAATCTCATCATAGTCAACCCCTTCCTTTTGACCACACCCTTTAGCAACAACCCTAGCCTTAAACCTTTCAATTTCACCAGAGGCTTTATACTTGATTTTAAAGACCCATTTACTTCCTATAGGTGTTCTACCTAAAGGAAGTTCACATTCAGTCCAAGTATCGTTTTCAAGGAGGGCGGTGTATTCAAGATTCATAGCATCAATCCAATATTTACTAGTGGCAGCCTCGTCAAAAGAACTGGGTTCAACATTTTTATTCAAGGAAACAGAGAAACAGTAATTCCCAGAACTTAAGTGAGCATATTTAACAACTTTCTCAAGCCCATGTCTTTTACTACTATTAACAACATAGTCATTGAACCTAGCAGGCATCTTAGAGGTCCTACTAGATCTTCTAACATTAGGTTGCTCAACTCCACTGTTCTCAACTGGGTTCGAAGGGACAGAATCATTTATCCTAGCATCATTTTCAAAACCAACAGGGTTCAAAACATTTTGAAAGTTTGAACCATTGCCCTCAGAGATGCTTTGTTCACCTATAGAAGTTGCAGAACCTTGCTCACCATTAGCAGTTGTAGGGCTGCTAATAGGTTGAGCGGTCCTACCGTCATCATTGGGTGTAGCTCTCTCTTCATCATCGGGTCTTTTAGGAAAATGGTTGTCAAAAACATCAAAGAAATTTAAATTGTTTAACTGAGACTCATGATTTAAGTCAGAAATGGTTTCACTCAAAAACTGAGAATTCATTTTAAACGGAAATATGTTTTCATAGAAATTAACATCTCTTGAGTAGAAAATGGTTTTGTCATCAAGGCTATAAAGTTTGTAGGCTTTCTTTTCAGTAGAGAACCCAATTAAAACACACTTGATAGACCTTGTGGAAAACTTATCATGATTATTTAAAACGGTAGCATAACACAGACAACCAAAATTCCTAATATGAGAGCCTAGGTTTAGATCCATAAATAATTTCAAAGGGACATTTTCCATTGAGAACAGAAGAGGGCAACCTGTTGATCAGATAGACAGCAGTTAAGACACATTCAGACCACATATTCAAAGGAATCCCTCCCTGAAACATAAGGCTCCTAGCAACATTTAGGAGATGTCTATGTTTCCTTTCAGCAATCCCATTTTGCTGTGGGGTATAGGCACAAGTGGTCTGATGAATTATTCCATTTTGATCAAAAAATTGATGCATATTGTTATTCACAAATTCAGTCCCATTATCAGATCTAACAACTTTAAGGTTGCAATCAAATTGGTTTTTCATCAGATTATGAAAAGATTTGAACATACTAAAAACTTCATCTTTAGTTTTGATAAGATAAACCCAAACACCCCTGGAATAATCATCAACAATAGTTAAAAAATATTTAAAACCATCTCTAGTGATGACCTTATAGGTCCCCAGAGATCAAGATGAATGAGATCACCAACAGCAGATGACCTGTGGTCACTTAAGGGAAAGGGTTCCCTTGTTTGTTTGGCCCTGTGACAAATGTCACAAGGAGAAACATGTGAACCAGAGGTCACCTTTAAGTCATCCTGTAACACATCAATAACTTGATCAGCAGGGTGACCAAGTCTGCTGTGCCACATGGATTTAGAAACAAAAGCAGACACATTACATTTATTACCTATGTTTTCGTACACAGGTTGATCAAACAAGTATAAGCCACCAGATTCACTACCAGTCCCCATGATTTTATTTTGAGTTAAGTCCTGAATATAACATTTATTCTCATCAAACCCAACAAACATTTTACTGTCTCTAATCAGCTTATGCACAGATAACAGGCTGACACAGTACTCAGGAACCACCAGAACATCATACAGAATGACATTATTAGAAAGATATAAGTTTCCAATGTATTTAATTTTAGCCAAAGTACCATTTGGGTGCCCAACTGTAAGATTAAGATCAGATATATCAATGATTCCAAACATATTTTTAGTGGTAACTGTCATATGCTGATTAGCCCCTGAGTCTATAATCCAACCCACACTTATGTTACATAAAACAGAATTACTGTTAAAGAATCTGTGAAAGTGAATATTGAAAAACACATTTCCATTAAAAAAACTTGACATACCTGCCATGTTGGCTTGAATGTTGCCAGAGGGCACATCATTAATCAAAGCCATTAACTTCATCATTTGATCATTAGTGAAAGGAGAGGAACCATTTTGATGCACTTCGACTGAAGCATTAGCATTGAAACCAGACTTAACACCATTTTTGGTAAAAGATTTGACATATCCAGGAGGATAACCAATGAGATCAAAACATCTTTCGATAGTATGTCCAACTTTTCCACAGTTTTTACAATTCAAGTTCAGATTAGGACCTCTATTAGTACCACTTGTGTTTCCACCAGTGGTACCATTATTAATAAATCTTTTGTTATCAAATTTTTTGAAGCCATAATTTCCAGTGTTACTGCCAAGATTTGAAAAATTGGTTTTAGAAACAAAACTAGAAGTCTGAGTTTTTGAGACAGGAGCAGAAGAGGAAGGGATCCTTCTATGAGATTCTTCCCTAGAGACAATAGTAAAAGCATCTTTGACATTAGGCAAAATTTCTCTGGTTAAAAGACTGCTTCTAATAGGTTGATAAACATCATTTAATCCCATAAGAAATTGCATGAGTTTCATAAGATCATTATGTTTGGACACATCTTCTCTAGCAGCACAAGAACACTTAGGCAATTTAGTTAACATATCAAACTCTCTCCATAGAGAATTAAGCTTATGATAATACTCAGAGACAGATAGATCTCCTTGTTTGAAGTTATGAATTTTCTGCATTAAATTGAACACAACAGACCCATCTAGCTTATCATAAGTTTCTTTCAGTTCAGCCCAAACATCAGCAGCATTATCAGAAAAGATTTGTCCCAAATACAAATCCTCAGAAACAGAGTTAAGCAGCCAAGATAAAACAATAGCATTACACCTTTCCCATTGATTAAGAAGAGCAGAACTAGAAGCATATTGATCCTTTTTGCAAGTACCATCTATAAATCCAGTTTTATTCCTAGTATGTATAGCAAGTTTCATAGCAGTGGCCCATACTCTATAGTTTTCAGTACCAGTTAACTTCACAGAGACAATAGAAGCAGAACTAAAGTCATTATTATTCAGATGTAAAGGGTTGCCTAAGTCAAGACTACTAATCAAGACCTCAGGACTATCACTAACATCATCAGACATAATGAGAGAAAAACAGATAACAAAGAAGACAATAAAGCAATAAGAAACACAACAAAAGACTAAGAAACAACAAGAATAAAAGAGAAACTCACACCCAAGAATAACTAATGCTTAGCAGAGTGAACTGGGTGTGACCAGAGCAGGTATCCTAGCCACTCAAAGTGGTAGGTCAAGATGTTAATCACACCGTTTGCACCCACTCAACTAAGACACTGTTATCTTGAGAGAAGAAATAAACCTTACAGTGCTTATAACGGATAAGAGAAGCAGCGGAAGAACCAGAACCAATAACCACTCAGATCCCCAACAATTAGGGTTTTTGAAACCCTAATTCACCAATAAACCAACAAGTCACCAATTCGGACCGAGGAGAACCAGAACAAACCACGATACAACGATAGAGAGTGAAGTTAGACAGAAAGCAACTAAATATTGAAAAACCCCCAATTTTAAACCAAACCCTAAAAATTATTTTGAAACCCTAAAAAATAATTGACCACTTTCCCAACCTGTTGCTCTGATACCATGTACAAATTAATGAACACAGCAGCAAAGAACCCAACCAACCTCCCCTTGGTTCAATATTATTAAAGACTTAAAGATAGTTTACAAGACAACGTTTAACCAAACGATTACAACTGAGAATATAAGACTAAATAGACAAGGTTTATTACCAACACAAAGACAGACTCTATTACACTTTTCCAAGATGAGAAAAGGAGCTAATATATAAGCAAAAGAAGAGATGACCGTTTAGACTCCACACACACACGCTTCCACATCCGTCCATCTGACTTATTTGGAAGGATATAGAAATAGCATTCCATCTTGACACTTTTAGTACCTGCACAAACAAAAACATACAAACAAAACCTTGTAATAAAACAAGGGGTGAGAAATAGAATGAAGTGTACAGGTTTAACCCCTGTACATATAGAAACCAGGAACCACACATTCCAACAATAATTGAATACATAAGCTTTACTAGAAAGATGATGACACCCTTGCTAGTCTGCGAAATTTTGTTTCATTCATTTATGATTTTTTTTTTCATGCTCTTATGTTACATATTTCGCGACTACGTTGTACCTCAGTGTGTCTTGAAACATGTCTGCTTTCCAGAGATGACTAATTACTTGAAATGACAGGTCATATACGGGGATACAGATTCAGTTATGGTACAATTTGGTGTGCCCACTGTAGATGAGGCCATGAAGCTGGGTAGGGAAGCTGCTGATTACATTAGTGGGACTTTCATTAAGGTAACTTCTGCTCTAGTGACATGCAATGACTCTTTCTGCTGATGTTCGAAACTTTTATTATTATCATTATTTTTTTTCCCAATAACATGCAATGATTTCCAGACGTAACATGCATAATGGTGCCACTGGTCTACAAGTTGAATCCTTAATGCTTGACTTTTTATCTTTGAGTTGATGCAATGTAGCATCTTCTGTTTTTAAGCCAAGCTTCACTATTATAGGTCCATAGGAATCGAGTTGCAGTTTGATCAGATTTTAAAAATTGAACCTCACATAGTTTCCTTAAACTTTCATTGGTAATTTGTTTCCATTTTATATTGTTTCTTTATCGGAGATCACTTGTTGTATCATGTAATGCCATATCAGCATTTGCATACATGTTGGTTCTTAATAATCGTTTACTGAGATTATCAATGCTTACACACACGGTCTGTGATTGCAAGTCTAGTCTGATCTTAGTATATTTATTATTTTGACTTATGTGATGCTTTTTTTTCGCAGCCTATCAAACTAGAGTTTGAGAAGGTTTATTTTCCATATCTGCTGATCAGCAAAAAGAGGTATGCGGGTCTCTATTGGACAAATCCTGACAAATACGACAAAATGGATACAAAAGGTAAGCATATTATGTCCTCAAGAAATCAGTTTGTTCAGCTCTTTTTTAATGGTCTATGACCAGCCTTGCTGCAGAATGTAGAGGAAGGTGTAATGCAAATCTTGCAAGGCTGGAGAGCCTATTGCTTATAGTTTATTATGAATCTGCCGTAACATGTCATAATTGATTTGTCTGATCTATTGAGCTCAATTGTCAGGCATTGAAACAGTTAGAAGAGACAACTGTCTGTTAGTCAAAAACTTGGTAACTGAGTGCCTTCACAAAATACTAATAGACAGAGACGTACCTGGAGCCGTTCAATTTGTTAAGAATACTATTTCGGATCTACTTATGAATCGCATGGATTTGTCTCTTCTTGTCATTACCAAGGTAAAACAGTTATCTAGGTTTTAACATTTGGATCTTTTAAATTAAATTCTTATGACGCTTGGGCTAACTTACGTCAGTTAATAGGGACTGACAAAAGCAGGAGAGGATTATGAAAATAAGGCAGCACATGTTGAACTTGCAGAGCGAATGCGAAAGGTATGCACTGTCATATGCACTTTATCTTTGCTCGAATATTACCAGTTCAGTGTGTCTAGTACCTTCATGCATATATATTATACACTTGTGTTTATCCATAATTGCAATACTAAACAACTGTAGTATGAATTTGCTGTTTTTCAAGGCGGTATATTTAATTAGCGCCACACCTAACCAGCAAAAACACTTAATTTCTGTTTATGCTCATGTCATTTACAGCGAGATGCAGCAACAGCACCAAATGTTGGCGATAGAGTACCATATGTCATTATAAAAGCTGCCAAAGGTGCTAAGGTAATTTGGAACGAAATGTTTTTGAACCACATACCTTGTTGTGTAGCATTGGTAGTTTGAACTAATAAATTGATTAAAATCAGGCCTATGAGAAGTCAGAGGACCCGATATATGTGTTGGAAAATAATATACCCATAGATCCTCAATACTACCTTGAAAATCAGATAAGCAAGGTTTGTTCAGATTACATTTTCATATCTATACTTGAACTTGGTTGTACTTGTTGCTAACAAGATTATGTTACAGCCACTATTGAGGATATTTGAACCCATCTTAAAGAATGCTAGTAGAGAACTTCTACACGGAAGCCACACTAGAGCTATTTCCATATCTACCCCATCAACTGGTGGGATAATGAAGTTTGCAAAGAAGCAACTAACTTGTGTTGGCTGCAAAGCTGTAATCAGGTACCAATGCATTCTATGCCTCTTTTCCAAATTTTTGGCAAACCTTCATTGAGCATATCTCATTCAACTTTTATATAATTATATTGGATTGTGCTTCAGAAGCAAATTATAATTTTCTTTTTGTAGTTCTTCGATTTTCATTCTGTCAAATCGATAGATCATGTTGAAACTCAAATCGCCTAAGAGATTTGTGTGTCTTTAGCATGAAAATATAGCCTATTTCATTGTAGGCAGTTAATAACTATTCCTATTCCTAAATAGTTGATGCCACACTTGTATAATCAGGCGTAAAAAACGATTTTGTTGTGGATTCCATGTACTTTTTTCTGAAAGCATTCTTTTGCATGGCAGGCTTTTTTAGTTTGAAATAATGCTACAATCAATTTTACATTTATTTAAAAAAACATTCAAGTTTTACATTTAAAAAAAAAAAAAAAAAAACATCAGTCGTATGTATTATGACTATGTGAGCAATTTATGCAACACAGAGAGGGGTATGCCAGTACGTAGCGATTGCAGAAGATCTCTAATCACTCACAAGAGTTGACCAATAATTTTCTCGTTTGCTTTCTTGTAGTGGTAAAGATCAAACACTATGCGCACATTGCAAAGGAAGGGAAGCTGAACTTTACTGCAAAACCGTAGCTAATGGTATTCAAAAACTTGTTTCTTCACCTTTTAGTTGTTAAATGGCAGTTTTCCCTCTAATTAAGGTTAACTCAAGCTGATGCAACTGTTGTCTGACATCTGTTTGTTTAATTCTGCCTCAATTATAGTGTCCGACTTAGAGAACCTATTTGGAAGGCTATGGACACAATGCCAAGAGTGCCAAGGATCTCTTCATCAAGATGTTTTATGCACAAGGTGCCTATCTTTTTTATATCTGTTTGCTATACAATCCCAGAAGTATGACTTCTGGGATGATAGTGATATTGTAGCTCTTTTTCTAGCAAGATATGTTTTAGATATGGTAAAATTGTGGTCATAATGGGTGAATCATATAATATTGGCTAAACTTGTCAAGTCGCATTGCCCTGCTACCATCCATCTAGGTTTAAACGATCTAATCTTTTGAAGATAAAACACAAATCAAGTGACCCATTTCTAGGTAAATGGGTTGAAGTTGCCACCTCCGCCTTTACTTTTTTGATGGTTAATTGGTTATATCTTTGTTTCTGTAGCCGGGATTGCCCAATATTCTACCGGAGGAAGAAAGCACAGAAAGACATGGCTGAAGCCAAAGTCCAATTAGAAAGATGGAACTTCTAATAATCTTGTTTCGAGATAGCAGCGAGCGGCAGCAGGTACTTTGTGTTCATGGTGAATCTAAAAGTTAGAAAGTGGAAGGACAGGATGAAGTTCTGGACAATGGCAACTTATGGAAATCGATGCGAAGAAGCTAACCATAGTTGGAGATTTTTGTGTCGTGATTCTATTTAGGACAAGGGTGTGGAAGTGATATGGATCTTAAATTGTATAATTACCATCATGATCAGTCTTTGAGCTTATTGTCTTCCCTATAAGCTTCTTGAACATCAGGTTAAGTCACTCTTGATAGGCTGGAACTTTTGTTTAGAAAAGTCCTTGATATAGGCTTAAGTCAATGTACATGCATGTGTTGTTATGGTATATGCATCCTTACAAAAACAAGTGTACTGTAACGATTGATGGAACAAATCTTGTGAAAGCCTACTCTACTATATTGGTGGCTGATCGATCATTTCTACTCGAGTATATGGATGTCTAGATATATGATTTGATGTGCATAGCTTTAATTTAAGTTGGAACGATAAACAATCATGAACAAAACTATATTGATAGTGACAATACAAAAACTAAAGTAGGGATGAGCATCGGGTCAAAACCGAATCGATGATTTTGTGAAAAACATGAACCGAGAACCGAACCGAAGTGACTCGGTTTGGTTTGGTTTTGTGTCGGTTCGGTTTATATCGTTTAGGTGTGTTTTCTTCGGTTTTGGCTCGAACCGAACTGAAACTGAGAATCATAAGTATATAAAAACGAATATGGTCGGGTCGGTTTTGGTCGGTCCGGTTTAGCTTGGTTTTCCGATTCGGTTCTACTAAACTATATAAAGATATGTCAAAGATCATAATGAAACAACTAAAGGTCCATATAGACATGATAGTTATTACTTGTTTTTAAACTTGATACACAAGTCGTTGGCATAAATTATACTTGAAGTTGGGGTGCCAAAAAAAAGAAAAGCGGAAACTGTGAACATATGTTACACTTATACTTAATCCATCACTATAAAATATTGACGACATAACTCATAAGTATTAATGTATTAATTAAATAATATTGAAAAACATGTGGTAAATTAAACTCACTAAAAGGATGCTAGTGGATTTCCATGAGTGTCCACCTAAACTATTCGGTGTTACGAGAATTTCATAGAGAAAACATAAAAAATGTGACAAGTGTTGAAGGAATCGGAGAGTTTTGTTAATCTTTGTAATTTGTTTATGTAAATATGGCTGATAAATGGGGATCACCTAATTTTACAATTAATGATGAGACCTCTTTTACATTTATCTTTGAATTTTTCGGTGGGTCACCAAAAAATCGGTCACCTTGTTAATATACAAACTCTGAATGGATGGCAAAAGAATTCGTACCTGATTGAGACCCGATCTTTAAACTTGATTTGACTGAGGAACTCTTAAGTTGACTGGGGATGAGGACGGGGATGGGAAATCCCTTAAAATATTAAACCGGGGATGGGGATAACATAAATCCCCGAACCCGATCTTTCTAGTGTATAATTAATTAAAATTTATATGGTTTCTCCATACTCGATTAACTTATATATATACATGTACATATGTTTATGATTATCGACATGTATGTTTATATGCATACGTGATATTTATAGGATCAAACACATTTAATATTAGAAGGCTAAGTACTAATTACATATTATTTAACTATTTTGTTCGAATACATACATATAATACATATTGTTTTTATATTATATGTGATGTTACAATGTTTACGATGCTTTAAACTTGAATTGAAATTGTAATTAATCTAACTATGTGCGATGTACGTTTGTGGAGGTACTTTATGAGTCAAAATTCTTTATGTATTCAACGAGTTGGTGAAATTTTTATGTTACTTCATAAGGGTGGAGAATCCCCGAATCCCCACGGGGATCCCCGATCCCATTGCGGATGGGAATGAGGATGCAAAACAATTCCCCGATGAGGATGAGGAGGGGGACGTGTATGGAGAGTGAAAAACGGGGATGGGGATGGGAAGTACAATCCCCAACATTCCCCGCCCCGTCGCCATCCCCTAACTATAATGGGTTCTTTTTCTATTAAGTCACAAAGAAACACCTTAATGAGTTTTTTTTCTTTTTTTTTTTTTTTTTTTTTTTTTTTTTTTTTTTTTAAAGACAATTAAGTCGAATTCAAACATCACCTATATGTAGTGGGTGTGTGCTTTGAACTAATGAGAGTAATATGATAAGATGACAGAATGAAGATGACATATTTTTTATTTTTCTTCTGTTATGTTAATAGATTGTTTACATATAGGTCCATCAAGTATTGAATATATATCAGTTTAACCCTCGAGATACTAGTTTTCTTTCATTATTAGTCCTCCAAATTATAAAAGATGTAGTAAGTGTTTTAAAAGAAATTGAAATTTAAAATAATGAGGGTCCAGTTTTGTGTGTGTGTTGCGATGACATCGAGTCTATGTGACTTCGTTGTGATATCCAATGGGTGCTGATGGCAAATTTTTCAATGTGGCGGTAGTTATTGACGAATTTGTTGTCCATACTTATTTTGTGCAATTATAACTTAACTAAGGTCAAATGAATTATTCAAGTTTAGCTTATAGGCAAGTCGATAGGTACACAATGCACATTTTTTACATCTACCTTGATGTCTCCACAACAAAGAGCGAGAGTCAAGAGGGTCTCGCCCCCTTGCGGGGTCAATGAGTAGCATCCCTTGAAAGAATGAAGAAACAGCGCCCATGGTTGGGGTCTCACTTGCTAGGGTGAAGCCACCCTCGCTAGAGTTTGGGGCAGCATCCCAAACTGTATATTTAGTGCTCTAACTAAGTTTTTCCTACTAACATACATACTGGTTCACCAACCACCGTGTCTTTTCATCTAACCTCCCAACTGTCACATAATCAAAGTTCACTAACTATCTGTTTGGTTAATATAACAGTTTTCATTCTCCTCCAGCATATCTAACAACAATTTATTTGGATTTGGTTTGTTCTCTCGTGCTTGATGTGCCCATGACAACCTTTTAAAAAAAAGGGAAATTTACATTGATATCCTTGCAAAACTTCTAAATTATATCAATATCTTTGCAAAATTTGTAATTACTTCTATATCCTTATAAAACTTTAGAGTAAACTGCAAAAAATATCCCTAAATTTACAAAATTGCGAAAGATGTCCTTTGCAAATATTGTCCCTAAACTTCCAATTTTTTGCAAGTTATGTCCTTGCAGCGTACTGTAGCTGCAAATTCAGTTTTTGGACTAACACTCGTTAGGTTTGGCCGTGTGAAATGACCATGTAGTAGGCAAGGGTAAAATAGTCATTTTACATGGTCAAAAAATGTCCCTATAATAGGCAAGGGTAAAATAGTCATTTCACACGACCAAAACTAACGAGCGTTAGTCCAAAAACTGAATTTGCAGCTACAGTAACGCGGCAAGGACATAACTTGCTGAAAATTGAAAGTTTAGGGACACTATTTGCAACTTTTTTTTCGAGGACATCTTTCGCAATTTTTGAAAAGTTTAGGGATATTTTTTGCAGTTTGCTCAAAACTTTATAATACACACACATATCCAAAACCACATTTTCAATATATTTAGAGTTAATTGCATTTTTGGTCCTTGTGGTTTGACCAAATTGCTGGTTTGGTCCCTAAAACTTTGAAAGTGCAACGATAGTCCTCCTTTTGAAGTTTGGGTTGCATTTTTTGTCCTTTTGAGTGTGAAATAACCAAAGTACCCTTGTATTTTTTTGAACAAGATAAATGGTATTTTAGTCATTTAACTGTTATATAAGTACCCTTAGTTCAATTGTTATATTACCTTTTTGCCCATTTGTATCAAGTTGTAAAAAATGAATTAAATAATTAGATTACCGAAAGTATGATTTGATTAAATTTCTCAAATATTGTTCAGGGATATCTTTATCAAATTCTAGTATTGTGTGCTTTCATTTTCTATTATTTCTTATATCGCTGCGGCGCTGCCAATTTCATTTAATCATCTAGTATCAAATACAAAGGCGTCGGGTGAGTTCACTCACCCTTTTCCTCAATGAGCTTGTACATTGCTTAATTAAACGAATCATTCAGATTCTATCATAATAAATGGACTTTTAACATCTACAAATATTGGTTGTTTTTAATGACGAATGTCAACTCCAACAAAACCATTTCCAGATTTTTATTTTGTTTATTCGAGGGAGGAGGGTAAAAAGGTAATAAGCCATGTTTAATTTATTATTTGTAAAAACCTATGATGTTAAATCTATTTAAATATGTTTTTGAATATATATGTGTCTTATTGAATTTTAAAAGGATATTGAAGTAATTATGAAATTTGAAAGGATATTGGTGTAATTTTTATGTTTTACAAGGATATAGATGTAAATGCTTTTGAAAAAAAAGTGGGTTTTATGAGATTTGCGTCTATGTAGCGGTGGGCCGTGAGCTTAAACCTTTAGTTCGTCGGCTAAAAGGTCGTAAACAATTGTTATCTCAAAAAACGAAAAAAAAAACAAAGTGATCTTGCGAAACATATAAAATTGAAATACTTTTAATATGAAAGTGATCGTTACATGATTTAAGAAACGTATTTAGATTGGTATTCGATTAACTCCGTATTAACACCCTATAAATTCCAATAGTAATGATGATAGTTGTTGCTCGTATTTGTATGATACAACATGTAGACCTTTCAAATTCAATAGTGAATTCATACAACGTTAACATGACTCTAGCTACCTCAGTTGGTAAGCTCCATAACGTTTGACGCATTTACTTAGATTATATTACTGGCCAAATTTGTATTAATGGGAAATAAAATCAGATACAATAATTTTGTAATCTCGATCTCTATTTTCTTAGAGAGACTATGACCCGTGACATCAATAATAATCTTGAAGAGATATAAAGAAAAAGAAAAAAGTTAAGAAATATGCAACTTTATCTTTCTAAAAAAAGAAACATAATGTAAAAGGAAACAACGATGAGGAGATCTTTATGTAAGAAACAAAAATATTTTGTTTAAATTGATGTAAGTTACAAACAAGTTAAGTATGATGATTGATGAAGTAAAACCAAATCTACTTGCTTAATTTCATGCTATTTTGTACTTTGCCTATTGGTAGCTACTTTAGGGTGTGTAATAGCAGTGAGCTATGGGCAGTAGCCACAGGTCACCGCTTTTGAAACATTGAAAAAATGAGCATTCTGTAAAAATAGCAAACCCACCGCTCTTTTGCCAAACAACTACTAAAAATCAAAATGCTCATAACTTACTACTCACCGCTTCAAAAAACTTCACACTTCTCTGTGTCAAATATAATAAAACCTGAAGCTTTTTTGTGTCATCATTTTATTGTTTAGGTCGTTACGTACAAAAAAGGATTTCTACTAAAAAAATTACAAAATATTTACTCAAAGAAAATAACTATTTAGGGCACTGGCATCCCATGCGGTTTGGGCATGCGATTTGCCATGCCGATCGGCATCAATGAAAACCACTCACTCGGTATCACAAATGCGGCAAGGTAATCGGTAATCCATACCGAATCGGCATGGCTTGTTCCCCAAAAAATTTGAATGTTGCATATAGTTAGTTTTTTTTACATCATGATTGTCACTAAAAAATGAAGGTGAGGTATAGTGAATTATAAAATATGTTGGCAATATTTTATTGGTTAATTTTGCATTATGTTGAATTATGGTGTGACATGGTTGCCACCCCTTACTAGTATTAAAGTTAAAAACTAGACAACTAATAATAAGTCAACGCGAGCGGCCCACATCTATAGAGTTTCTCAAATAACTCGATCTATTTTGGGATCACAAAAATGTTTAGAGTTTGAAATGATTAATTAATTAAGTAGTAACTCATTCAAAAGAAAAAAAATTAAGTAGTATCAGTGAGAAAATATTTACGGTGACATGAAATAAAAGAAAATGAAAAGAAACCTAATTTATATGAATAAATTGATGCTTACTCAATTCAATGTTTAATAAATAGATCGCACATTTTTTCACTCTTAAAATTTATCTTTGATTTTGTCACATGTCATCATCTCAATTTTAATCATAGCAAATTCAAATATAACTCCAACCATTTCTACAAACCAAACTTACCCTAAATTATTTTTAAGTAAAGGAAACGTAAAACGAAAAAGTTGAAGTTGACATGGATATGACTCATTAAGGTGTCAACACCAAAAGTTATTGTATATCATTTGCTTGCCCAATCGTTTAACTACCTTTTGCGTATTATTATTTGGCCATCTACTATTTATTATTTGGTCCTTAGGGGGTGCCAACCTTGCCTCAATTTGCCTCATCTTTTAAACCAAACAACCAATCAAGCTTGTCCAACACATTTTTTGCCTAACCTTGCCTAAACCTTCATTTTTAGTGGCAATCTTGCCTAAGTTTTTGCCTAGTCAAGCATTAATTACATAACAAAATTTAAATTAAAAAAATATAAATAAAAAAACAACTTTTTTATTAATAATAATTCAATACTTATTACATAATACTTAAAAAAACATAAATTCAACAAAAAATAGGAAACCACTAATCATCTAGGTATGACAAGTCTTGAGCCGCTACGTGCTCCGTAAGATCATATCGAAGACGATTATGGATATCTTCGTCGAGTAACTCATGTAGCACAGTATCATCGTAAACTGGAGTTACCGGAGGATCCATTATATGAACCGGTGATATTGCCATACCATCGTTTTTCAAAATCATATTGCACAATATAATGCACGTATAAACTACTTGCCGAATCTTTTGAACCGACATAGCTCGAAGAGGTCGACTGAGAATCATCCATTTTCCTTTTAGACGACCAAATGCTCGCTCAACATCCTTTCTTGCAGACTCTTGTAATTTCTTGAATCTTTTTTTCATTGGGTCAGTTGGATACGGATATGCTTTAACAAATGTTGAATACTTTGGATAGATTCCATCGGTAAGATAGTATCCACGTTTGTAAAGCCTTCCACCCAATAAAAATGAACTGTTTGGTGCTGTTCCATTTCGTTCATTAACATACAATGGAGACTGATTCAAAACATTTATATCGTTGTTCGAACCGGGAGGACCAAAAAACGAATGCCAAATCCACAAATCATATGAAGCAGTCGCTTCAAGCATAATAGTCGGGTATTGGTGATCACCTCTCTTATATTGGCCTCTTAAGTGTCTAGGACAATTGCGCCAAACAAAATGCGTACAATTAATGCTACCAAGCATTCCCGGAATATGATGTTTTTCTTCATGTACATTGAATAAGCATGCTACGTCATGGCTTGTAGGCCTACGTAAGAACTCTCGACCATATAACTTTATAATCGCATCGCAAAATTTATCAAAGCATTCTCCTAAAATAATAACGAAATATATAATGAAAAAATAATAACTAAACTATTATAAAAAAATAATAATAACGAAATAATTTAAAAAATAATAATAAAAACGAAATATTAAAAAATTTAAAAACGAAATAATTTAATTAAAATAACAACCTGACGTTCTTCGTGCCATGTTTAGATAATCATCAAATCTATCCGGAGGTTCACCCGTTGCGAGTTGTCGAATTGCGGATGTACATTTTTGTAATGCCGTAAAACTATTTTGGCCCATCGCATCTTGACCCGGTTGAAACCATTCGAATTGGGCTTCAATATCATCAACAATTTTTAAAAACAAATTTTTACTCATACGAAAACGATCACGAAAAACGCTTTCGTTAAACTTTGGTTGTTCAACAAAATAATCATTCAAAAGAGTTTCTAAAGCTTTTTCACGAAAACGTTGGACATAACCACGGGTGTCGGTAGAGGTAGCCGTATCTTCAAGACCTTCGATTGCGGTTAAAAAGGTTTCAAACGTACTTCCGGATAACCATTCTTCGGACGAATCCGGGGGAATAATGATCTCGTCCGATGAGGAAGAAGACATTGACATGGTTAAATAATTTGTGTATTGTTTTTTTGATTCGATTTGTGATTTGTTTTGCGAGTTTGATTTGGTTTGTGTGTTTGAAATAATATGTTGTATATTTATAGGGAATTTTTTTTTATTTTTTTTTATTTTATTTTATTTTTATTTTTTCAATCAAACACACGCTCCCCCCCCCCCCCCCCCCCCCATTAATTACCAACGGCTACATTCCTTCTTGATATGCACCATACCGATTCGGTAGCATGAACCGCAAGGCTTGCCGAAATCACCTTGCCGATTGGGTGGCAGTGGGTTTTGCCGATCGGTAAAACTTGCCGAACCCCATTTGCCGAAGGGTTGTCACCCCCCTTAGGTTATATGCTAGACAACAAGGTAAAGTTAGTCTATACTTCAATTAGCTAATCAAGTAATATTAGGAAATTAACCGAATTTAACTCAACATGACCATTGGTGGTTGAAATAACATCCCTCTTCACAATAGTCACACATAGTTAATTTGTATCATCCAAGTCTACATAAAGAATTCAAAAAGATTTAAGTTTAAATAAATAGACACATAGTTAATTTGTATCATCCAAGTCTACATTACTCACATCACTTGTGTGTAATCTAATGCGTGCAAACTTGCAACGGTATATAGTTGTGTAAGGTAATTTGTTATATTGGCAGATTTCGACAACGAATAATGATTTCCATAGCTTGTGGTGTAAGAGAAGAGATGCTATATATAAGGGTGTTCACGGTTCGGTTAATTAACCGAAAACCGAACCGAACCGAACCGAAATAAAACCGAACCGAACATATAACCGAACCGAATTTGTTAAAACCGAACCGAACCGAATTAAAAATTCGGTTTTCGGTTTGGATATGGGTTTAGCTATCTGAACCGAAAACCGAACCGAAAACCGAATTTATATAAATATATATATATATATATATATTTTTATATATTTATATTATTTTAAATATAAAAAATATCCATTAAAATTTTATACTAATATAAAAAAACACTTTTTTATGCTTGAAATATTTTTTTTGCCAAAAATATATATAATTAAATTTAAAAAAAATATAAATAGTGTAATTTAAGTAAAAAATTCGGTTTTCGGTTATGACCCATTCGGTTCGGTTCTTGGTTCGGTTCGGTTATAGATATTTTCGGTTTGGTTCGGTTTTCGGTTATGACCCAAATTTTTTTTTTTACCGAACAACCCGAACCGAATAAACCAATTAACCGATAACCGAACCGATGAACACCCCTAGCTATATATTTTAACATGACTTAAAATTCAAGATAAAATATTGGCATAAGCCCATAAGTAAGCATTAATAAAAAATCTAGTGGGCCTATATCTACAAATATTGGTTAAAATTTGTGAGCATGGCTTAATAAATTTATATGATTTTAACTTAGGGTCCATTTGGTTTGTTGACGAGGTTGGATTTGGATTTTAGTTTACGGTTTGTTTTTTTGTTTATATTTGAAAAAAGTTAGAAAGGACAAATTTTATTTATTAATTAGATTTTAAAATAAAGTTATAATCAAAAATATTATTTAAAGATTAAAATATACGAATGTGTATGAGAGAAAGAGTGAAACGTTTAAAGAAAGTGTGTGTGAGAGAGAAATCCATAACCAAAACCCATCTCACTAGCCATCATTTAATTTAGTGGGTTGTCTCTACCTTTTTATTTCCAAACCTTTAACCAAACCTCAAAATTTAGAAGTGAGCCTAAAAATACTTACAAAACCCGAGAAACAAACGCACCCTTAATCATTAGAATCTATGAATCGAAATACTCTCAATTCACAATTTAAACGTTGAGAGCATGAGATAGTAAAGACATTATGCTAACAATAAAAAACCATGGGTTTGGTTTCCTATATAAATATGTAAGGATTTGTTAACAATAACTTTGTGGGTTTTGGTTAATCTTGTCATAATTAAACACATTTTAAAATATAAGCTTACTTGATATTAATACATACGTTATTAAAACCCACTAATTTTAGTTATATATATTAAAACCATTTATTCATGAAAATGAAAATGACATAGTTTTATTTTAGAAACATTGTTAATTAAGTGATGCTTAAGCAAAACTCATAAGATTGTTGAAAATCTAATTAAGAGAGATAACTTTGGTCACATGTAGCTCACCTAAGAAATGACGGAGCTGTCGAGTGAGGATTGGCAGAGGGGAGGTCATGATGTACCTGGGTACAAATCTACCAATAGAAAAAAAGACAAGTAGAAGCCAGTGAAAGAAAAGTAGACAGGGCTAAATAGTGCCAATAGAATACGTAAACAAGGACAGATCACATGTTTTTGTACTGGTCAACTTCGAGTTGTCGAGTAGGAGTGATTTATCTCTTAAGAAAAGGGCTTTGGAAACCTGACTTATTAGACGAGAAATGTGGAGCTTAAAGTGATTACAAATGTTAATAATGTAGAGCTTAAATAGGAGATGCTATTATTTTACATAATATCAAGATAAAAATACAACACTTTCAATATATTTTTTTGTTATATCAAAATCTCTTTCTGTGTCAATATTCTAATCCAACACTATTTTTAATTATAACATCTTTTATCTTTTTATAATAAGAGAAGAGTATTTTGTGACAATTACTTAATTTATTGACTAATAGGAGAGTTCATTTGCAAAATCGAATCCTTCTATTGGCTAATAAAAATGAAAACTGAATCAATTTGGTCAAACTATTGATAGATTTGATGGAGAAAAAAATGAAAATACCACGGCCTTGTGAGCATTTTTATTTAATTTCGGACTCAAGTGTAAATAAATGTTCTATTTTAATTGGTTAATAGAATTTACAATTAAACCTTAAACTTAAAAAAAAAAAAAAAGTCTAATCTTAAATAGTATTTTATTGACTGAAGTGTAAAATATTAAATTTACATAATTTTTAGAAACTTTATTTTTACATAATCTTAAAAGTGAAGGCATTTACGTGAATTATATTAGATAACTAGTTGCGTATAACGCATGGACCGCTATTGTCATATTGTAATAGTTATCATGTGTTAGGCCAATAACACTCTGTAGGTCCCACAAAACACCCCACAAAAAATATCTACTCACTAAAAAAAAAAAAAAAAAAAAAAAAAAAAAAAAAAAAAAAAAAAACCGACTTCACCAGTTGGTGCAATGGCTAAAAACCGAATAACGGACGAATGGCCTGACGAACGGTATAGTTTTGCGCGCCTTTCATCCATTGTTGGTGCGTTTGGTAGAAGAAACATAGCCCACACCGAGCTCTCTAATAAACATCTAGTTCCACTCTCTCACTACTTTCTCTCTCTACATTTTCAACATATATTTTGATCATTTCTCTCAACCAAGGCCACCAAATTTGTGTTAGAATCTTGATATTTTATGGACAACAAGTGGTATCAGAGCCTAACACGAGTTTATTTAGAAAAATTCGATCAAATAGGTCCAAAATGTCAAAGTAGTAATTTTTTCTATCTTGCGAGTTCTTCAAGTTTGATTTTTTTGGTTGCATTTTCACTTGAAAAGCTTCAAACTTTATTGTTCCTACGCCTTTTCAAGGGTGATATACATGGTTTACACGTTTAAAATATGAAGTTTGAATGATTTTTTATCGTGTTTTGAGCTAAAAATGTACACGCATGGTTTAATTGGTTTTTAAGGACTTTTATCAAATTTGATCCGTTCTTGATATGTTTTAGAGGTTAAAACTTGTTTAGAAATGTGTTAAACATGAGAATTTGAAGGTTGGAAGTTCAAATCTATTGACAACAAGTTGTTTTTGGTCGTTTTAGGGTGCTTTCTTCACGTCAAACCCTAACTCGCTATATTCAAAAATAGCGAGTTCCTCACAAACTCGGTAATTCTTCATGGTCAAAAAGTCAAAACCTCAATTTTTGCGAGTTTGTCTTGCGAGTTAGCATACTGAGTTGGTCTTGCGAGTTTGCACTTTGCGAGTTGGCTTGCGAGTTTGCACTTTGCGAGTTGAGTTGCGAGTTTATTTAGCGAGTTTGTGTTTGAGACTTGGATTTAGCGATTTTGGTCTTCCTCATTTACCGAGTTTGCTGGTTGACCCACTTTACTGAGTTAGGGTTTGGAACTTAACGAGTTCATTTTTTATATTTACCAAGTTTGATGGCTTTCACGCTTATTGTGATATGGTTATCATGTCCTAATTCATTCTAAACCATAATACTAAGGCATGTTCTCAAAAAAAAAAAAAGATTCTGGGTGCGTTGCCCTCTGAACCCCCAGTGAACTCATCGCGAAGTTCGATCCTCAAAGGGGGTTACCTATAAAACACCATTATTCACAAAAAATACCATGAATATTATTTGGTTTTACACTCATTGTGGAGACTTAAAACCTAAACACAAAACCTAATTCACTAACGAAGAACGCTTCCAAGACTTAACCATGTTTATCTAAAAACCTTAACCCGAAGACCATCAATTAATAAACAATAACCATTACAAATAAATCTCGTGCTTCGATCCATTATCAAGATTCATCCTTGTATAACACAGTTAGAGTTGGAATTTAAACGTTATTGTGACTACGGGGTTTTGTACTTATACTACAGGATTGGAAATGGTGTTGTGTATTGCAAGTTCGTGCTCTTATGTATCTTCATTTCTTTCTTTCTATAACACGAAGATGACTTGTTTGGGCGTTTGTTGTTTGTCATTAAGACTTGACTATCTAGTTATGTTTGTGTCTCTCTCTTCCTATATACTAAAAGTAACTATCACTTTAAGGAGTTACGTTGTAGTGCTAAGTGTCTCACGTAGTTGAGGATAGGTTAAGTGGTTGGATATTTTATATGTTTGATGTTCGGGTATATTGTATACACCGTTCTGAGTCATGAGTTTAGCACAAGTATAAGTTGAGGGGTTTATGGAATATGCTTCATCAAGAGATTGTAGTACAATGTTATTTCTCCAGATGTAGTTACTACAGTTAGCCGTATGGATTGATTATGGGCTTATTGGTTGAAATTGATCAAGGGAATAGTAATGAGGGTATTTATCGACATCTTCTCACGGGAGAGTGCTTATGTATTCATGGGTTTTCATGTTTACTTCCAGTTGATCCAGTTTTACACGTACACAGTGTTATGTTGATTCCGAAAGATCAAAACCATCAGGAGGGAGAAATGTGTACATCATTGGGTATAGTTACGGGATTTAACTTAATTGTTTACTTTGGTGTTATCATTTCGAACTTCGTTTTATATGGGTTAAGAAATAGTGTACTCGTAGAAGGATTTATCTAGTATTTTGGACATTGGTCGTATGGATTCGTGCCGAGTATGGCTTGATACTTGTTGACGGATTTATCGGGTCTATGAAAATTGGTTGGATGGATCCGTGCGGGGTATTATTTTTTCGACTTTTGTATGTTTGGATATTGGGAAACACTCAATGTTAAATGGTGATGTTGATATTATTTATCCTGAACGTGCTACCATCATTTCAATGAGTATTTATTTATCTTAGAGTCAAGCTAGTTGGCTGGTTATATGTCTCTAGATACATGCTTGAACATTTATCTCATTGAAGAAGTCAGAGAAGTTTGCTAAGTGTGTATTAAGGTATCTACATCAGTTTTAGCTCCTACGTCAAAGTCAAAGATACGGTTTTTTCTACATTTTCGGCTATGCATTTAATGCTAGAAGATAGGTTCACAACAAGCTTCTAATATGTTGAAGATGGGTTGTCAGTTCGAAAGGGAGCAAAAGAAATAGGCACACTAATTAGGAGGGAGTAATAACCCATTTATAACTTTTTACATTGTTTCGTCTGCAAGTAATGAAGAAAAAGAAGCAAGCTCAGGATTCTAGAAGAACAAGAGTTTTCATGTCATCCTCGAATGTCACAACTCACCATTTCAGGTCATTTCCCAAACTTCGACATTTTACTATTCATAAATCACTATTCATCAAAACACTATTCATCATTTTCGAGGTCAATTTGATATTCTGAGAAACATTTGAGAATTTTACTATTCACTGAACACTATTTGATGACGTATAGCCTATATCTGGGCCACAAGCCCAAATAATAGACATTACTCACACCTAAGCCCACCACGAATGGGCTACCATGACAATGGTATGGGCCGCAGTGTTAACGCTTTGGGCTCATGAAGCCCAAAGGCCCAATCTAACCCACCGGGTACACGATAAGGATTATCTATTCAAGGAATAGATATCCTTACCTCGGATAAGCACTACGCGTGCGAAGAGTAAGGAGCAAGAAACACGGTTTCTTAGCCCCTATATATAGAATCATACGATTCTCATTCAAGGTACGACATACGAACCCTAACTCTTCACGAGAACCCTAAATCGATTACTTACTCTCACGCCGGAGTCTAATCGGGGGAGACAATCCCTCGATAAGCCTAACGGTGTTGTTTTATTTTCTTAGTACGCAGGTAACAAGTGCTAAGGATTGAATTGGTACGAAGAGTATAAGCCCATAACCAGGTACGCCCAACTTTTGTATCAACAAGTGGCGCCATCCGTGGGACCCGACTAAGAACTAGAATGATGAAACATAAGAATTCAAGCCAGCGGACTCCGCAGTCAGAAAAACATGACCATCAGAGGAAGAATCAACAAGATCCAACCTCCAGACAAGTCGCTGGGACAACCAGCACACCTGGTCACCACGAGGCAGGAACAGCCCCCCCTCGCCTAGCAGTAGAACTACCTATAAGAACTACTCAAGTCACACCAGTGGTCCCAAGCGTTGAGGAACTCCAACGCACCCTCTTCACCACTCCTCATCAGGCTACACCCGCAGTGAACAACACTGCGCCGCCAGGCGCGCCTGAACGAAACAGGGCGCCAAACACTGAGGCAGAAATTCTTGCAACAACTGAGGACGCACCTAATCTAACTTTGGGAAACTTTGTATCCCAAAATTATGAAACCCTAACCGCCCTCATGCAAGAAGAAGCAACAAGAAGAGCAAGCGCGGGTTTACAAGCCCGACTCAATTTTGGTCCTCAACGCGAACCATCACCATCGCGTCACTCACGAGGAAGACGCGCAGAACGTACCACTATCCATGATAGATTGGGTACGATATCTGATTCACAATACTCAGGAGACAACGAGAGGCGCACCAATGTCCACTCCAGACTTGGCAGTCGGGGAATACAAGATCGATTAGGGCCTCAACATTCGCCAAGCCAAGGATCTTCCAAACCTGGGAGTAGGAGGATTCAAGACAGGTTGGGGAGAAGAAGATCCCCAAGCAGAGATCCCTCAAGCTCTTCTTCTGAAAGAAGCCGGCGCAAGCGCTGAAAAAGAGACTACTCTTCTTCCAGCGACTCCTTGGACAACGAGGATAAAGAAACAGGACACTGGAAGTCAAGAGGAAGACGTCGCGAGGAAGAGGATGAAGATATGTCTCTCCCATGGCGACGCCAGAAAATCGATGCGTTTACACGGCGCATCAGCGATTACTCAGACCATAAACGCAGGCGCATGCCCGCTAACGTGAAAACATATGATGGAACAGGTGATCCTGACAATCACCTAAAGATTTTCGAATCAGCCGCAACTATCGAAAATTGGCCACAGCCTGTGTGGTGCCACATGTTTAATTCCACGTTAGTAGGAAACGCGCGCACATGGTTTAGCAAACTCCCACGTAGGAGCATCGGTGGATTTGAGGAACTACGGAAAGCATTCCGCCTCAACTTCACCCAGCGAAAGAAGTGCGCCAAAAACCCTGTGGAACTAGCAAGAGTGAAACAGCGTCAAGGGGAATCAACCAGCGCTTTTATGGAACGTTTTAAAGATGAGTGCATACAAGTCAAAACATGTCCTGAAATCCTAAAAATTTCAGGGTTCATGAATGGGATCAATAACCCAGAACTCATCCGCAAGCTGAATGACAAAGCTCCACAGACCTTTGACGAATTAACAAAGCGCACCAGATCCTTTATACAAGGAGAAGCAGCTGCTGCGGATAGCAAAAAAAGTTATTCAAACTATAGGCAACAAGAACAGCCACGGAGACAATCCAACGATCAGAATAACAACCGTAGCAGGAATTATCGCAGTGGAAGAGACAACGACAAATATACTCCTCTCACTAAGACTCCGAGAGAAATATTTGTAACAGAAGGTGCGAACTTCCCAAAACCACCACCAATGCGCACTGCAGAAGAAAAGCGCCTAGGTAGTGGATACTGCGAGTACCACGGCCAAAAGGGCCATACAATTAACGAGTGCGTCCAACTAAAACAGCTAATTGAAAAGCTAGTTAGAGAAGGGAGGATGGACCACCTCGTAAAAAACATCAAGGAGGGAAAAGATAAACAGAGAAACGGGGGTAAGAAAGAACCCCCAAAGGAAAAAGCTGATACTATATACATGATACAATCATGGCAACGCAGGATAAAGCAAAAAGTCAGCCAAAAATTCTCTCCAGAAAAAGAGATATCCTTCCCTACTATAGCTGTGGACAACGCAGTCGTGGAGCCCTTGACCATTGAAATACATACAGGGGGACACGACATCCACCGTATGTACATTGATGGAGGAGCATCCACAGACATCCTGTACGATCACTGTTTCAAAAGACTGCGACCGGAAATCCAAAGTCAGTTGATACCAGCTACAACGTCATTAACAGGATTCACAGGAGAAAAGATTTGGCCTATGGGGCAGTTACGCTTGTTGGTGGTCGTAGGAGATGAACAACACTCAACCGCAACATGGATAAACTTTATGGTAATAAAGTCTCCTTCACCATACAATGGTATCATTGGAAGACCGGGAATATCATCCATGCGCGCGGTACCATCCACAGCGCACGAAATGCTTAAATTCCCAGTGGAAGGAGGAGTTGTCACTCTCTATAGCACAACAATACCACCAAGAGAATGCATCGCAGTAACAACTGAAGCAGAGACTATTCCAGAACAGCGCACGGAAAAAACGCCAAATTTAAAAGTCGCTATTCACCCAGATTATCCAGAGCAACAAGTTTCAATTGGAGGATCTTTATCTGACAAAGGTAAATCAGCTGTATGCGCACTCTTGCAAAAGAACCTAGACATCTTTGCATGGGAACCAAAGCATATGACGGGAGTACCGCGCTCTATCACAGAACATAAGCTACAAATCCGACAAGGATACTCTCCAATACGACAAAAGAAGCGCGGCCAGGCCCCAGATCGTGCAAAGGCTATTCTGGAAGAAGTACATAAGCTCGTAGACGCAGGCATCATGCGCGAAGTATACTATCACGACTGGCTTTCTAACCCAGTTATGGTAAAGAAGAGCGATGGCAGTTGGAGGATGTGCGTGGACTTCACGGACCTCAACAAAGCATGTCCGCAGGACTGCTATCCACTGCCAGAGATAGACTGGAAGGTCGAGTCCTTATGCGGATACCCCTTCAAATGCTTCCTAGATGCATATAAAGGGTATCATCAGATCCAGATGGCAGTGGAAGATGAAGAAAAAACAGCTTTCCACACCAGTCAAGGAGTATACTGCTACACAAAAATGCCTTTTGGCCTGAAGAACGCAGGCGCGACATACCAACGACTGGTGGACACAGCCTTCGAAAAACAAGTAGGTCGCAACTTGGAAGGCTATGTTGACGACCTTGTCATAAAAAGCCATACAGAGGACGAATTGGTGCGCGACATCGAGGAAACATTCCGAACGTTGGGGCGGATCAACATGAAGTTAAATCCAAAAAAGTGCGCCTTTGGCGCGACCGAAGGGATGTTCCTTGGATACCTGATAGAACCCGATGGAATCAAGCCTTGCCCAGAAAAGACAAAGGCCGTTATTGATCTCCCCTCCCCGCGCACACTCAAAGAAGTCCAGTCACTAAATGGAAAATTAGCAGGGCTGAACCGCTTCTTATCTAAGTCAGCAGACAAATCTCTTCCCCTCTTTAAAACACTCACGAAGTGTACAAAAAAGGGAGACTTTCGCTGGACTACCGAAGCGGAAGAAGCTTTCCAAGAACTCAAAAACCATCTGGCATCCCTTCCCAAACTTGTCGCACCGCGACCAGGGGAAGAACTAATCATGTACTTGTCGGAAACCCATGGAGCAGTCAGCGCCGTTCTATTGACAGACAGGAACTCCGTCCAGACACCCATATATTTCGTAAGTAAAGCCCTAAAGAAAACAGAGACTAACTACAACGCTATGGAGAAGCTGGTCTTGGCTCTAGTGTTCGCAGCCAAAAGGTTGCGCAGATACTTTCAAGCGCATCCAATAGTTGTAATCACTGATCAGCCAATCAAACAAGTTATCTCTAAGCCTGACGCATCAGGACGCTTACAAAAATGGAGTGTACTGTTAAGTGAGTATAACATCTCATACAGACCGCGCACTGCAATCAAAGGACAAGTCCTAGCCGATTTTATCGTGGAGAAGCCAGACAGCGACAGCCCGACATCTGCAGCTAAAACAGATTTACAGGAACCCTGGATTCTGTTCACAGATGGATCTTCATGTGTAGAAGGATCAGGCGCATGCCTTATTCTTACAAATCCAGAAGGTATGGAATTCACCTATGCGCTACGCTTTGAATTCACAGCTACAAACAATGAGGCAGAATACGAAGCCCTACTAGCAGGACTACGTATTGCAATTCAAATGGGTGTTCGCAACCTAGAAGCAAACGTAGATTCGCGACTGGTCGCTAACTACGTGCTAGGTGAATATGAGGCCAAGGATGAACACATGACCCAATACCTGGAAAAGACAAAATCTTTGATCAAAAACTTTGATAGGTTCACAATGAAACAGGTGCCTAGAGGAGATAACAAGAAGGCGGACGCGCTCAGCAAGATCGCATCCACAAGCTTCGCACACCTCTCAAAACAGGTATTGGTGGAAACCCTAAAAAACAAGTCAATCTTGGAGAGGGAGATATCAACGGTGATAGTGGAACAAGATCCTACATGGATGACACCTATCATCGAATTTATTAGCAAGGGAATCCTACCCCAAGATCATAAAGACGCTCGAAGAATACGGCGCACAGCGCAACGATTCGAATTACGCGATAACGTACTCTATCGACGATCTTTTTTACAGCCATGGCTCAGATGTGTTGGACCCCTTCAAGCAGACTACGTCCTCCGCGAAATTCACGCTGGATCATGTAGTATGCACTCAGGGCCACGATCCGTGGTAGCAAGCGCTCTAAGGTCAGGATACTATTGGCCAACAATGCATCGCGACGCACGCGACCTGATAAGAAAATGCAGCAATTGCCAAGTACATAGGCCAATTCCGCGCCGACCACAACAAGAGCTAACACCAATTACCTCACCATGGCCATTTTACAAATGGGGTATTGACATCGCAGGACCTTTCCCTGTCGCAGCTGGAGGAGTAAAATTCCTCATCGTAGCCATAGACTACTTCACAAAGTGGATCGAAGCAAAAGCGGTGGTGAACATTACGGGAAACCAAGTCAAACGCTTTGTTTGGGACAACATTGTCTGTCGCTTCGGCCTACCGGGCGAGATCATATCAGACAACGGAAAACAATTCTGTGATAACCCATTCAAAGATTGGTGCGCACAATTGAACATCACACAACACTTTGCTTCAGTCAAACACCCACAAACCAATGGCCTAGTTGAGCGCGCAAATCGCAGTCTAGGCGAAGGAATAAAAACGCGCCTTGACAGACACAAAGGAAAGTGGGTAGATGAGCTCTCGCACGTCTTGTGGGCGCATCGCACGACAATCAAAACCAGTACTGGCGACACGCCATTTTCCCTAGTCTATGGAACAGAAGCCGTCATACCAGCCGAGATAGGAATGCCAACTATACGCACAGCAGAGGTCAACGTCACGACAAATGACGAAGAACGGCGCATAGACTTAGACATACTGGAAGAAAGACGCGAACGCGCAGCTATACGCGAAGCAAAGGCTAAGGCAAAAATGAAGAAGTATTATGATGCAAAAGTCAAACACACTTCATTCAGACCAGGAGACTTTGTTTACCGCGCCAACGACGCGAGCCACGCAGAAGACACAGGCAAGCTCGGACCTAAATGGGAAGGACCTTACGAGGTCACAGACGCGCTCGGCAACGGCGCATACAGACTGCGCGATATGGAAGGTCACGACCTAGCGCGCACTTGGAACATCTGCAATCTCAAAAGATGTTACTTTTAGGCTACGGCCCTTACACAAACACCCTTGCATCCTACGAGGTACCCAATAAGTGTTTGTCTTTCTTTTCTTTTCTAGGAATTGTATTTTCTATTTTTTCAAATAACTTGCAAGTATTAATAAAATGTTATGGTTTCTAGCTAACTCCATAGCGCATTTTTACTTTATTGCATATATGTCAATATTGTTTATCTTATATTTCTGCCTACATGGCGTGCATGCACCACTTAAAGACCCACGAAGGCATAAAGGATAAGTTAACCTACTGATTTACTCGTTGAATAAGAGGGTTGCAAACCCATCAACATTGGATCACGCATCCTTGCTAAGCGCCTTACTCTCGAGACGTCGAGGTAAGTTTCGCGTGCGCACCCCACGACGGATGCGCATATACCAAGTACACCGTACGAGCTTAGCAATATAACGAGCCAAGACATTTGGTCAAATAATAAAACTTCGCAAACAATGCAAGTATAATTCTTCAAAGTCACGCACTTAAAAGACTTAGCAAACAATGCAAGTATATTTAAGTCACGAACTTAAAACAAAAATGTATCTTATTCCACATTTATTAATAAAAATTACAAGGAAAGATACATAAATATACAAAAAGCCTATATACTATGGCGATGCTCAGGACTCTCCTCTGGAGCGGCGGAATTCCCCGCTTCCTTAAGCTTACTCAAGGTTATGGCATCCTGCATAGATACGGTCGGAACGCTTACAGCCACGCCATCTGATCTAGGAAGGTGTGCAGCGCCAATGCCGCACATCACGGCCTTGCCCTTGATACCCTTCTTCACAGCAACCCTCTGCTCATGACGCTCTAGCACCTCTTTCAAAGGAATTTCCTTCTCAAGAGCAAAAGGCTTAAGGATATCGCGAGGCCGCGCGAACACAGGGACTTGAAGTTGCGAGACATCAGGTTTTAGATAGTAATCTAATTCCTCTTCCGCGTTCTCCACAAGATGGCGCTGCAAAGTCAGACCCGCCATCAGCACATCTATGGGGTCATCTTGATCGCGCTCCAACTTCCCTATGTGCGGCAATTCAAGAACCTTCAGCCCCGCCATTGCCTTCAGCAGCTCATCATAAGCCATAGGGCTGTAACCAGGGACTTCCGCCAAGTCCTTCTCCAGCAGCTTGGCCTCACGAAGGTCCTCCATGGCCTGCCATCGACCACGCGCAATCGCGCAGTGCACAACCTTTCCAAAAGCTTCCACTACCTCAGCGGACTCTAGTGTGCTCAGGGCTGCCAGGCGCAGCCCATGGCTAATCAACCATCTGCATTCACAAAGAAAATTTGTGTAAGTAAACAACATGGTGGTAAAGTAATTATAATGACAAAGTAAACGAAAATACCTGCGCTCGGCTATAGTGGACATCAGATGGGGGTACAACTCCTCGTCATACTCTATGCTGAGGGCACGCAGTTTTTCCTCTTGCATCGCAATCGCCTTCTCGATGCGCCCCTGAAACTCCTGGACGCTAGCATGATGCTCCGCCCTCTTCTCTTCAAGATAAGACACCGACCAGGAAGTCTTAGCCTTTATTTGCTCAAGCTTAGCCCTCGCGTACTTAAGGTCAGCTAACATGCTCACCTTATCTTGAGCGATCTTTTCAGCATATGCCCTCGAGGCTTCTAACTCCACTTGCGCATTAGCTAACTGCGCACGGAGTGTCACTAACTCCTCCTCCTTTTGGGCAAGAGCACGGCTCTCCCCAGCACACCTTCCTTTCAGCTGAGCCACAAGCTCAGCTTGGCGCGCAGTGGTCGCAGCCAGCTCATCCATTAGCTGCTGCGCCTCACCACCATCAGCAACCTTGGTCTTCCCCTCCCTGTTTTCATTCTGCGGAGAGGAAACCTCATCATCCTTCGCGGCGTCATCCCTACGCAACAGAAGCAGTCAACAAATATTACAACAAGTAATATGATAAAAAAAAAAGAAAAAAAAAGAGAGAGAAATGCACACTTACAGAAATGGAGAAACACCCTCAACCTTTAACCGTGTGCCGGAGGTAGAGGTCTCTTCCGCGTTCGACTCTGCGTCTCTGATGACGTGTCGACGCCTCTTCCTGGTGCCACTGGCTCCAGCCTCTCCCTTGCGCTTCGAATTCTGCGCAACCTCCTCCCTCAGCACCTCTTCAGGTTTCAGGATCTGGAAGCTGTCAGACGACCCTGATCGCGCCTCCTCATGCGCCAGTTCCACATTTGGCACCACCTCCACAGTGGGCGCCACCTCCGCGTCGGGCGCTACACTCTGAACGGGCGTCACCAGGAGTGGTGGCGTGTCCTCGGGGACCGTCGCAGGCAGAACGGTCAAGTGCCCCGCGGTCGCCTCCAGCAAGGGCTGCTCTCCTTCCTTCAGAGGACGCACCCCTATGGTCACCTGCTTTGGCTTGTCCAGCTTGACCACCGCGAACAGATCCATCTCTGCGCACATCAAATGAAGCAAGAAAAAACAAAAGGGATTAGTTATTAAAGGCGCGAAGACAAGAATAAAGGACTTACAAAGAAGGAAGTATAAGGGATGAACACCCACCCCGGCCATCCTCACTCAAGAAAGTAGGAACCTCATCTGCAGCGCCAAAATAAGCGCGGCTCAACCCCACATGTACCAAAAACTCCTCCGGATAGGGGTTAATTGCCAGTCGATTGGCATCTAAAGTTTGCACGTCAGCAAGCCTGTAGGAACCGGGTGCGGGGCGCCCATCCCTTGGTAAGGATTCCTGAGTATAAAACTCAAAGGGAGAGGGAAAGACTACGTCATCCACCCAAAAGAAGTACTCCCTCCAATTCTTGAGGGCGTCAACTTTCTCCGTATAACACTGAAGCACCCCCTGGCGCTTCGCAAAGGAAACCCAACCATTTGACCACGTCGTGTGGTAAAAGGAGCGGAACAAGGCCACAGTCGGTTCTATCGCAAGTAAACGGCAGTTTACTTCAAAATTCGACACCTTCGCCGCACCTATACAGTGCAGCTGAGAGATGTGAAGGCGATAGTGATTGAGCAAATCGCTCAGAAAAACAGATATGGGTACGCGGTAATTCGCGTACTCAAAAAATTTCGTGTATAGCCCTATCTTCCCTTCGGGGAAGTCAGCTATACACGCGTCGACATCTGGAGCCTCTGGACGTACATCCAAAGGCACAAAATAGTCGGAAGAAAACTGCGTAACGTCCTCAATGGACATCGCGGAGCGAAAATCCTCCAATTGAGCAACCATTTTCATTTGAAAACTAAGTGGGACGCACACAAATTACCTACGAAAGTGAAAAGGTTTCTTTGCAAAAAAACGCTCTCAATGAAGAAGGTGAATAGTGGTTAAGTGTGTGTTTTACTGTGTGATTGTAAAAAAGGGGGGCGGTGACTCTTATATAGGGTGGTAAAAACCCTAATTTCTATCCACGTGGAACCCACTCACAGTAAATGTATGGCTAGAAGTTGAACAGGTACATGCACTTTTTCCCGAATTCCAAGGGCTACGTGGACACCACCCCCGATTTTCGAGGCATCCATTTTGAAATTATTAGGTGCATTGCACCTACAAAAAGGCGGTAATATTTGTTCCATCTCCCGCCACGCTTACCGCTGATGGTATTAAGTCTAGTACCCACGGCTACGCGCCGCGCACACTAGACTGGGGGGACATGATGACGTATAGCCTATATCTGGGCCACAAGCCCAAATGATAGACATTACTCACACCTAAGCCCACCACGAATGGGCTACCATGACAATGGTATGGGCCGCAGTGTTAACGCTTTGGGCTCATGAAGCCCAAAGGCCCAATCTAACCCACCGGGTACACGATAAGGATTATCTATTCAAGGAATAAATATCTTTACCTCGGATAAGCACTATGCGTACGAAGAGTAAGGAGCAAGAAACACGGTTTCTTAGCCCCTATATATAGAATCATACGATTCTCATTCAAGGTACGACATACGAACCCTAACTCTTCACGAGAACCCTAAATCGATTACTTACTCTCACGCCGGAGTCTAATCGGGGGAGACAATCCCTCGATAAGCCTAACGGTGTTGTTTTATTTTCTTAGTACGCAGGTAACAAGTGCTAAGGATTGAATTGGTACGAAGAGTATAAGCCCATAACCAGGTACGCCCAACTTTTGTATCAACACTATTCATTTCCGGAAAAATTTTCACTATTCACTTGCATTACTCATTTCATCGTAAATTTAGTTTACGGGTATTCAAATTCGCAAAACCGGATTGGTTTAGGTGCGAATTCATTTCATTATCAGTAAGGACATTGCATACGGACTAGAGACAGTCTGCATATCATCATAATAGCATTTTCATGTTATACCACTCTTAGGATTTTCAAATTTATATATTTGATATATTTAACGTTTTCCTTATAAGTATTTATAATAAACGTTAACACACGGTTAATATATATACGACAAATATATCTAAATATTCCCACAATGGTCCCGACATATTTTTATATCCATTATATCATCATAAAAGTTATAATATTCATTTACCCAGTATTTTGGAAATTTATTTTTATTTATAACGTAAGTTTATAAATATTACGACGGTTTTCGTAAAAACTAAACAATAATCACCCGAACACTCAGTACTTGTAGCCAACATAATTTTAACATTTTTATAACTTTATTTTATCCCGAATAACTTCGTTAACATTTATTTCTATCAAACCCGGTACCCGATTTTAACTAATAACAAAAATCTACACTTAAACTCTACTCAAAATCCTAATTAAATCACAAGTACCCAAACCCCCCCCCCCCCCCTTTCTCACCCCTAACCGGCCATACAAACACCCCTAGACACATGACTTTTATTTTCTTAACCTCATGCATTTATGTACCAATATTATACCATAAACCTCTAAAGTTATATCAAAACCAAAAACCAAAATCATATTATCACAATTTCAAGATCAAAAAGTTTTCATCCTTTCCCTTCCTCCTCTCTAACCCACGACCCAAACCCAAGCTCCATGATCAAGTGATTATTTTTCAAGATTTAAAGCTACAAAGTTGTTCCTTTCATCATTCTAATCAAGAGTTTTGCAATATAAACTCAAGTAACACAAGATTTCTCATCATCTAATCACCTATTATTTCAAAGTAAGTTATCAAATTTATTTTCATGATTTCATCTAATTTATACTTGTATCTTATGGTTTTCATGCTTAATTTCATGTACAAGTTAGCTATACCACATTATTTTTGTTAACTTTTTGAACATACAAACCTTAGATTTTGATTTAGGTATTCCTTTGTTAAATTAACATGTTTAGTAGTGATTAGGAACCCATGGCACCCTAAGAAGGTGTATGGTAGGATTAGTATAGCTTTGTGGTGTTTGCAAGAGATTTGGTGATGTTAGAAACTAGTTTTGAACATGAAAAATGGATTTGTAACAAGTATATAAACCTACTGTCCCATTTTTGTAAATCCAGGAAAATCAGTAAAAATAAAGTAAACTTTGGCAAAATTTTTAGAAAATACTTTCAAAAACGAAGCCGTAGGCGAAAGAACGGACTAAAAAGAGTTTATAACGAAGAAGTTATGATTTTTGCAAGTTTATTGACGAAAAGTATATTTTCTGAAAATACATGCTGTTGTACGTTTTTCGTCGGACAAAACGAGGCTTTAGACGTAACCCGGAGGAGCCGAGCTTTCCAAAATATATTACTACATACTAAGACGTAACCATGGATATAAAGAACAAGTAAAACGGACTTATAACGACAAAGATATTCACGTTTCAATATCGGCAAAACTTATATTATTTTGACAGCTTTTGGACAAAAAATAATACTAATACTACGTAGTAACTCTAGAATCTAGAAATAATACCAAGTACCCAAATTCATAACTAATGAAGTATTAGTGAATACAAGTATATTTTTATTACTACAAGGCGTTATTTCAAGGATTTCAAATCGAGGATTTCAACACTAACACTTATATATACGATATATATACATTTCGACTAGTTTTATTTTCTAGTTGCCTTATTTTCCTAAGTTTTGGAAAATGTATTATTTTGATAACAACAAGTATTTTCTCAAGAGTAGAGTGGTATAGGATGTGCATGGACATTCATAATATCATTTCTATGATCTAAATTAGATCGTTCATCATTCATATTAGGTTGAGGCAGTGACGAGTGTGTAAATACTCATTATTTTTACCATTTCTGAGCTGCCAAAACATCCAAAAAACACTCAATAATGAATCAAAATAGTGAAAATATCCCAGGAAAGTGTTTTACATGTTTCAAATGCAAAAATATCAAAAACAGATGAAAAACGCACAAAGTTTGCAAAATTGGCAGTTTCAGTCCCCCAACTTTCAAAAGTTGTCAAATCTGGTCCCTGGTCATTCTAAAAACTTGAAAAAGTCACCAAAGGTCCTTAGAAATCAAAAAGTTACATAATTAGTCCTTTGGTGAAAAGTTTCACAAAATGTCAAGTTTAGTCCCTGAACTTTGAAAATTGTCAAAAATGGTCCCTGGGATATGAAAAACTTTGAGAAAAACAAATTTTGTCCTTGCACTAACCTTTTATGACAGGATTGGTCCTTGGTAGAAAGTTTGGTGAAAATTACACAAATGGTCCCTGAAGTTTGAAAGTTTGACGGTTTCAGTCCCTGGTGAAAATAAATTTGAAAAATCATCAAAGGACCTTATACTATTCATGATATGGCAAATTACACCCTTGGAAATAATTTGGAAGCATGCCAAGATCACACCTCAAACTTTGCAAAAATTACAAAAATGGTCCTTGTGAATCATAAACCAAAACCGGATCCAACATAAATAATAATACTACTCCTAAGTCCAATTCACCACTAGCCCATCCCCATTTCCTATCTTGGGCCCAAGTTAAACTCAGCCCACCCACAACCCCGGTCAAACTATTTGACCTGGTCAAATACCAATCAAACCATCAAACCGCCCAACTTCCTTCTCCCTCAGCCAAACCACAAAACCACCACACCACCCCTGGTATTGCTCCACCACCCCACCACTTGCCCATCCCATCACCACTAACCCACACCCCTACACCTACCTAAGCCACCACAATAAATGCTGCCCCCCCCCCCCAATTGCCTGAACCAGAGTCAAATTGCAAAGAAAATCTTTCCCGCCAAAAACACGTGGAGGCTTGAGATTGGACCAAAGAAGTCAGAGAGAGGTGGGAAATGATGAGAAAGATACTGGGAACCCTAATTCGTGGCTATAAAAGGAAAGAGTTGCAAGATGAAGTAGAGTCTAGTTTTTTTAGTGTAATTGTAGTCGTTTAAGTTTATTAAGCAATTTTAGTGTAATTGAAAGCTTTTAAGCATTGTTCTTAATCAATTCAGTGTCTCTTTAATATTTTCAAAGCAATATAATTAAGGTTCCTTAATCCTTTTGTTTATGCACTTTTCCTTTTTATATCCAAATTCTCAATAGTAATCTGTTAGTGTTTATGGTTGTTTCATGGACTGAATTAGGTTCACATAGGCTCCAATAAGCTTATTAAAGCTTTAGAGACCTTAAAATTCAGATATACTAGAAGAAAACTAAAAAAACTCAAAATAGTCAAACTTGGTCAACTGTTGCATTTTGAGTTTGTTTACAGGTTTGAGAAGCATTGAGGAGCAAAGCTTGGATTGGAATAAGCCTATTTAAAGATAGGCTTCTGTGGAGAAGCCCCTTGTTCAAGCTAGGGGTATCTTGTAAGCTTTTGCCAATTTAAGAATTCCCCTAAAAAGTTAGTCCTTGATATTATCTGATTGCTTGTTGTTCATTGGATAATCTGTGTTTGTTTGTATTATTTGAGTAGTGTTTGAGTAATTTTTAGCTTATAATTAATAGCTTGTTTGTTTGAATCAATAACTACTTAATAATTTAGAATTAACTGTCATAAATTAGTTTAAGTAGTATACTTGTGTTGTTGTTGTGACATTCTGTTTCCAAGTGTTTAAACTAAGTCCCTTGATCATAATTTGTGGTTTGGAATCAAGTTTGCACACCCTAGCTACCATCTGCCTTGAAAATCACCAAACAGTCAAGCCTAAAGGGGTGTTTGGATTTGATAAATTGGTGTTGTTGTTGTTGTTGATCTCAGAGGGTGACCATAGCTCAAACAATTTTCCTTAGGTATCATTTGGCAATATAGACCATATAAACCAGCTTTGTTTCACAAGAAAGTCAAAACCTCACAAATTTGCCCTTCACAGTTAACTGTGAAGGTTTTGTGTGTCCAAATAATTCTCATTAGTTACATTAGTGGTTAATATAGTATAAACTAGTTCAAATATAGCTTATAACTTAGTTTGTAATCAGTAAAAGCCATTAGAAATCCAAAAAATTCAAAAGTTTCAAGTTTTTACAAAAGTCAAATTGGCCTTTCTCAGATTTTTGCAAAATTTCCAAGTTGAATTGTGATCTGTGTGATGGAAATTAAGGGCTGAAACTTGTTGTGGTTATAGCCTACAAGCTGATCTTTAAGCCCCAATTTTTCTTTTATTTTTGTGAAATTTTGTGTGGGTCCCACAGACCCCCAAAGTGACTTGCAGGGAAGAAAGCTCCCCTGCATCAGCATACCCTCACCCACACCACCACCTTTGGTGGTGGCTGCAGCCCACCTCAGTGGGATCCATTGCCCATTTTTTGCTTTTGACAACCCCCTCCTACCAGGGTACAAGTATTGACCCATTGGTTGACCTAGGACTCAGTGGACCCCACCTAGTTTAGCCCCTCAAGTCTGTCCCCATTCTGTGTTAATTTTCATTTTGCTCAAGTGCTTAATTTGATCTTAACAGCTTATTTGTTGTTGATATAAATAATTGACTGAAAACATTATTCATATCTTCCGATATCTCTATGTTTTGATAATCACAAAACTTAAACTAATCAAACCAAAGATCATGACGTAAACATGTATTTAGTAATAAATAATCACTTTCACCAACAAATCACTTAAGGTATGAATAAACAAAGTGTTTAGTGCAATGTATGATCAAAGGGGTATTTAATTAACTAATACAAAGTTTATTTAATTATATAATCTTATTATATATTTTTGAAAAACACTTTTGGTAATAAGGAAAAATGTTTTAATCATACTAAATATATGATTTCAAATATTTAACCAAAATCAGTTAGTTTTTCACCAAATAAACTTTCCCCACTAAAAGACAAGTTTTCTGGCCGTTACAGTTGGGCGGCCCCCTTAATTATAAGGGGCGGTCCCCTTAATTTTAAGGGGGCCGGCCATGCTTTAAGGGGACCGGCCACGCTCCTCTGTCAGAAACTTTTGCCTATAAATACCACCTTAAACCTGGATTTTTTCCCTACCTTTTTGCACAAAAACTTTCTGTTCTAGATCTCCATTTCAATTCTAAAAATCCTTTGATCATTTCATAAGCCTTTGTTTCCAAGTGATCCAAAGCCTCATTCTTTCAAGTGCAAAGAGAAGAATACTTCTATTAGAAGTATTACAACTTAGTATCATCTTGCTATCTAAGTTGTTTGTTTACATTTCCTTGTATATCTTTCATACTTTGGTGAATAAGGTGTATGTATTAGTAAACTAGATTGAGTTGAAGAATCTAGAATTGTTGTAAGTGTGAAGTGTGACTTGAAGTGAAGAAGAAGGGTTAGATAGTAGTGGTGATAGGAGATTGTAGCAACAGGAGCTTGTAGTGAAGAAATTAAGGATCTCTAGTGGAGAAGACTAGAAGACATTTGTAGATTGAAGTTGTGAAGACATTAGTGGCTTGAAGGTGTCAAGACATTAGTGCATTGAAGGTGTGAAGACATTAGTGGCTTGAAGGTGTCAAGACACTAGTGCATTGAAGTTGCAAAGATATTAGTGACTTGAAGGTGTCAAGACATTAGTACTTTGAAGGTGTGAAGAGAATAGAAGATTGGTGTATAGAAGATTGGTGTGTAGAAGATTGGTGTGAAGAAAATAGTAGATTGGTGTGTAGATTGGTGTGTAGATTGGTGTGTAGATTGGTGTGAAGATTGGTGTGTAAATTGGTGTGTATATTGGTGTGTACGGTTTTCTCCGCCATAAAGGAGGTCTTTGATCTAGTGAAGAAAACTCTCGAGTAGGTGACTCGGGGAGTGGAGTAGGGCAAGGAAGGTGTCCTTGTAGCCGAACCACTATAAATCCTTTGTGTCTCGGTTTGATCTTTCCATCTCTCACTCTTTAATTTATTACTTACTTGCATTTCACACATAGTCATAATTTATAGTATTGTGCATATGATTGATTTCACATAAAGATCAAACTAAAATCCATTCATAAAACTAATCTTACAAAAACCAACCTAGTACATATAATTATATCTATACACTACTATACATATATATGCTTACATAAAATACATGAAATTGTATATTCTTTCCAAACATTATACATAAGCATTGTATATATAAAACCTTTAATAAATCTTGTATTTATACTTTTGTAGTTAAGTGTTTTGAAATTGTACATTATACATAAGTAGTATTTATACAAAATCATAAATTAACTAGTTTATATATTTATGTATTAAAGTAATTTGAAAGTTTCATCTTAGAAACTATCTTTTACAAATAAGCAAAACGAAAAAGACGTAAAACTATTCAAACCCCCCCCCCCCTTCTAGTTTTCCACATTTGTGCTTAGTCCTTGTTGTTTCTGGCTTATTTGAGTTTGTTAAGCTTGTTTGTACCCATTTTTACCATTGTGGACCCCACCTACACCCATTTGAGCTTATTTGCCCAAACAGTCAACCAAAGTCAACTGAATAAGCAAAGGGGGTACTTATAGCTTATAAATAAGCTATTTTCCAAAGTGTTTTCACAAAATATACTGTATTTTAAAATATACTGTATTTTAAAAACTTGTAACGATCTATGGAATTCGAAAAATATCTAGAAGGAGAATTTACGCAAAAACCACCATTATTTGAAAATGATCATTTTCTTGAATGGAAAAATAAATTTGAAAATTATGTAAAATCAATAGATCTTGATCTTTGGCATATTATTTCAATTGATGATCTTAAACTAACTAAAATGAATTTTGAAAATCAATATAATAATCTTCAAATAAAAATTGATAAAAATACTAAAGCTAAATTACTTATTTTCAAAACTCTACCAAATGTTGAATATGAAAGATTATTTCCTTGTAAAACGGCAAATGATATTTGGAAATGCCTTTTAAAGTTTCACCAAGAGAAATGTAAAACCAAAGATGATAAACTTGATATTGCACATGAAATTGTTACTCTAGAAAATTTAATAGATAAATATTTAGTTGAAATAAACACATGTACTACTAGTTCAAATGTGATCATTGAAGGTACTAATAATGAAGAACACATATGTCAAATCCGAAGAAAGCATGTTAATAAATCATGGTGCAACAAGGACGATAAAGACGATGTAAATACGGAATACGTGAACATCCTAACAAATGTTAATACAAATAGTGATGACAAGGATTACATGCTCCAAGATCCAAGCAATGCTACAAACAAAACATGGAGCGACATGAACAATGGAGTTGATCACCGTATAGCGAGTGAAGAGTGTACAAGTACAAATAAGGTACAATTCAAAACCAAACATTTTTGCTATGATCAATTTACATTAGAATTTTCAAAAATGGAAAATAGCTTCAAACACTTTTGCAACATTGACTCAAAAATTATTTTTAAAAATGAATCTTCAACATCCGCTGAAAATAACTTTGAAAAAGAAATAATTTTAGAAGACAAAATGTCTAGACTTGAAAGTAATATTGAAATTGATCTTGAATGTAAAAATTGTCAAGACTATAAACATGAAATTAAAATGGAAAAGGAAAAAGCTAAAATATTAGCAAAATTCGAAAATAGTTCTAAATCTTTAAAATATCTACTTAACATTCAAAAGTCATTTTATGATAAAACCGGATTAGGATATACGGTAGATGAGTACTTGACAAATACATCAAAACAAATAAAATTTGTTAAACCTAATGGAAAAATTTAGAACTATTATTATTTACATCCATTGATTATTTCTCTAGTCAAGAAAGTTATTGTTTGTTTGCTAAAACAAACAAATAATGAATTCTTGTACTTCTCGATGACATCCTCTTCATATGCATTTAAGTGCATTGGATGTTCGCTACTAATCAAATCGGACCCATGAGAATCTGGGTACCAAGCTCTCTGTCATGTGTAGGTAATTAACGATCAAAGGAACTACTACTTTTTGGATCGCTCTATTCGCTTTTTTTCATTTGATGACCATTGTCTTTATGGTGTGTTCGTTACTACCTCATGACGAAGGATTCTTGTTCTACCATTCTTAATCTGCACGACTTGTGATGATTGGTGCGACCGATAGTGTTTCTATGATCAAGTCTCCTTGATCCTTTTTGCATTAGGATATTACTTCGCTTCTTCAACTTGCTTTGGGGAAAACCTTCCTGACGTTTTATATTGCTCTCATGACCACTCTTAAAGAAGAGCTGGACCTGAGGCAAGTTTTCTTTTCAAAAACTTGCCTACATTACATTAAGATAGAGTATGCTTCAATTAGTATATTAATATGTTTTAATTTGCAAGTTGCTATGCTTTTAGATCATGAATACCAATATATGCATACATAACATTAGGATAATTAACCCTCTTATTGCTATATCTATTATCATTTGTTTTAGTTTTCATCTATATTGATAATCTTCTATGATCTAGAATAGAATGCTTGACACTTGTGCTATATAATCTTACTAGTTGCATTAATAGATGTGTTATAATTAAGACTTGCTAGTGACTCAATATTACAATGTGTCTTGTATACATGCATATATACATATGTCTATATTGCATTCATTGATGAATTTCTTTGTCCTTTCCTATCTCATTGCATTTAGATGTTCAATGTCTACCATATCTCTCTCACATCTTTAGTTGCCATTAGAGATGATTACATGTGACAATGGGCTGAATTGATTCTCTTGAAGTATATCTTTCACCTGAAATTTCTTGATTATCAAAATCAATATGTCATATTTAAAAAAAAAAAACTTCTCTCTTTTAGTTAAAACCCTTCGAATATCTATTTTATGCTTTTTCGAACAACATGCTTAATCATAAGCTATCATAACATTATTTTGATCTTTATCAAAGCAGAAACATTTTTCTTTTTGAAACAAAACAAAATTTGTCCTAGTAGGATACAAACTTGAATGTATTTCAAAACATTAAGCCAAGTATTAGTGAATCAAGAATACTTCATATTTGGTAATCTTCGATAGGAAAATTTAGGAACTCGATTTCTTCTAAAAAGAGAATGACTACTGGAGAATCTATTGACTAGAAATTCAATTTAACCTAACGGTTGAATTGCTTCTATGTGAGAAGTTGGGTGTGTGTAACCCGTAAAAATGGTCGTGTTTAGCCTGAATTGAGCACCACTAGTAATAGTCTCATACTCATTCTCCAACTTGATTAAATTGCACTTCCTATATATACCTAACGCTAGTTTACTTTTGTGAACCTTGTTTCTCATTAGACTCTTTCGTTCCCAGATTTATGACATTAAGTGAAAACTTACTTTCAAACATTGTTGAATAAAACTAAAAACACTTTATTTAAAACATTATTATTTTCTCACATATGTCATAAACTTATGTGAAAATGACATCCACAATCTAATCAAATCATTTCATGAGAATCATGGTTTGCCCATATGGATCTTGTTTGTAACAAGTCTTGAAGTCCATATAATCATATCTGTCTATTTGTTACTTGTCAACAATCATCAACATGTTTGCTCTAGGCTAAATGTTATCATCTTCATATAGTTGCTCATTTAGCTTACTTGGCTTGTTGTCTCCTTTGGTGCATATCTTAATTGATAAATTAATAGATAGCATGATTATTAGAAATTAATTGTCTACTTTAATTAATTCTATATCACTCTCTACATTCATGAATAGTATGCCCTATATTGCCTCAAAGAGTTGAACTTACTTGAATCCAAAAACAAAAACACAACCTTTTTGAAAATTTTCTGTCAAAAACCCATTTCTGGCATTCTGGGAATCACCAGATGGGCGGCCCCCTTAATTATATAAGGCGGCCCCCTTAATGATTAAGGGGACCGGCCCCTAATTAAGGGGACCGGCCATCTGATGGTCGGGGATACTGTTTTCTTTAACACTTTTTGACCCACTTCAGCCTATACTTCCCACAATTCACAAACATATTTTGTCCCATACTATCCCTCAAATTTTCCTTCCTAAACCACATTTCTCATACACTATAAATACTCTCCTCCCACCATTAATGCCATCACACCCAAACATGTCATCTTCCAACAACCAAAAACCAAAGATTTCAAGAACCGCAAGGATCTCCGTCAAACCCGTTTGGAGGAGGAAACTTGATTCTTGTCATAACTCTTGTGATGTTGTTTCAAGTCAACCAACAACTCAACCTCAAACCCACTCAAATGAGTCATCCCACAACCTATCTTCCACTAATACCCTCATTAATGCTTCCTCTTTTGATGAGCATGCTCAATCCCAAAACAACAATCCCAATATCTCAATCAACACTTCACATATTGCTCACTCAACAAAGACATCATCCACTCATGAAGAACATCTTCCACCCATATCTTGTTTTCATGATTACCCAAGCTCAAACATGTCTCCACCACCTAGAGTACCACCACCACTTCCTACAACCTCACATGCCACTCCAATGTTGCATGTGCAAACCTTCACCCAAGACAACTATCATGCTCCACCACCATCACCTTCCTCCGAACACTTGAAGTTCGTTGAGGAGCTAAAAGAGGCACATGAGCTTAGTGCTCTTTTAGCATTACATCTTGCTCAACGCAATTTGGATCCACCACAATCAAGCTCACCATCATCACCACATAACAAAAACCAACTTGAGAAGCATGTTAACAATTGCCCTTGTTGCATCTTCCTTCAACAACAAATCATTGCTTTGAATGAGCACTTCACTTGGATTGAGTATCTTCTTACTAGATCTCAACAAACCCCATCACTTGAACAACATCACAACCCTCAACCAACAAACTCCACTTCAAATCCATCACCTCCAAGCTCTACAAACTCACCAACACCCATGGAACCAAGAGTTTACCTCCACTAAACCACCAAGCATTTGATATGCTTATGTTTTCTCATTTTCAAATAAAACTCCTCAACCATTTTGGGATTCAAGAAAGTTTGATGACACTTCTTGTTGGCACTATAGGATGTTCTATGTTATTTAGAATTCTATTTGTATTGCCTTTGTAACAATGATTATGGGTTGACATAATCATTTTTCTATTATTGAATGGTTTAATATAAGTTTCTTATTCCCTTGTGCCATGATTATTACTTGTTAATATTATGCTATATGTATTTGCTTGTGCCATGCTTGTGCTTCTAATATTTTTCTTGCAAGAATTACTTTCTCGAAACCTTGGTGCCCTCAAACGAGGGGGAGCATACATCAAGGGGGAGTTTTCTACCCGTTTAAACTTCTCTCACGAAGTTTATTCGGCCTAACCTTTTTGATTCTACAAAAAGGGGGAGAAGTGAATGTAAACTTACTAAATACTTGTCTAAATATTAATTTTTGGATTTAATAAGTTTAGGTTTTGTAATCATCAAAAAGGGGGAGATTGTTGATATAAATAATTGACTGAAAACATTATTCATATCTTCCGATATCTCTATGTTTTGATAATCACAAAACTTAAACTAATCAAACCAAAGATCATGACGTAAACATGTATTTAGTAATAAATAATCACTTTCACCAACAAATCACTTAAGGTATGAATAAACAAAGTGTTTAGTGCAATGTATGATCAAAGGGGTATTTAATTAACTAATACAAAGTTTATTTAATTATATAATCTTATTATATATTTTTGAAAAACACTTTTGGTAATAAGGAAAAATGTTTTAATCATACTAAATATATGATTTCAAATATTTAACCAAAATCAGTTAGTTTTTCACCAAATAAACTTTCCCCACTAAAAGACAAGTTTTCTGGCCGTTACAGTTGGGCGGCCCCCTTAATTATAAGGGGCGGTCCCCTTAATTTTAAGGGGGCCGGCCATGCTTTAAGGGGACCGGCCACGCTCCTCTGTCAGAAACTTTTGCCTATAAATACCACCTTAAACCTGGATTTTTTCCCTACCTTTTTGCACAAAAACTTTCTGTTCTAGATCTCCATTTCAATTCTAAAAATCCTTTGATCATTTCATAAGCCTTTGTTTCCAAGTGATCCAAAGCCTCATTCTTTCAAGTGCAAAGAGAAGAATACTTCTATTAGAAGTATTACAACTTAGTATCATCTTGCTATCTAAGTTGTTTGTTTACATTTCCTTGTATATCTTTCATACTTTGGTGAATAAGGTGTATGTATTAGTAAACTAGATTGAGTTGAAGAATCTAGAATTGTTGTAAGTGTGAAGTGTGACTTGAAGTGAAGAAGAAGGGTTAGATAGTAGTGGTGATAGGAGATTGTAGCAACAGGAGCTTGTAGTGAAGAAATTAAGGATCTCTAGTGGAGAAGACTAGAAGACATTTGTAGATTGAAGTTGTGAAGACATTAGTGGCTTGAAGGTGTCAAGACATTAGTGCATTGAAGGTGTGAAGACATTAGTGGCTTGAAGGTGTCAAGACACTAGTGCATTGAAGTTGCAAAGATATTAGTGACTTGAAGGTGTCAAGACATTAGTACTTTGAAGGTGTGAAGAGAATAGAAGATTGGTGTATAGAAGATTGGTGTGTAGAAGATTGGTGTGAAGAAAATAGTAGATTGGTGTGTAGATTGGTGTGTAGATTGGTGTGTAGATTGGTGTGAAGATTGGTGTGTAAATTGGTGTGTATATTGGTGTGTACGGTTTTCTCCGCCATAAAGGAGGTCTTTGATCTAGTGAAGAAAACTCTCGAGTAGGTGACTCGGGGAGTGGAGTAGGGCAAGGAAGGTGTCCTTGTAGCCGAACCACTATAAATCCTTTGTGTCTCGGTTTGATCTTTCCATCTCTCACTCTTTAATTTATTACTTACTTGCATTTCACACATAGTCATAATTTATAGTATTGTGCATATGATTGATTTCACATAAAGATCAAACTAAAATCCATTCATAAAACTAATCTTACAAAAACCAACCTAGTACATATAATTATATCTATACACTACTATACATATATATGCTTACATAAAATACATGAAATTGTATATTCTTTCCAAACATTATACATAAGCATTGTATATATAAAACCTTTAATAAATCTTGTATTTATACTTTTGTAGTTAAGTGTTTTGAAATTGTACATTATACATAAGTAGTATTTATACAAAATCATAAATTAACTAGTTTATATATTTATGTATTAAAGTAATTTGAAAGTTTCATCTTAGAAACTATCTTTTACAAATAAGCAAAACGAAAAAGACGTAAAACTATTCAAACCCCCCCCCCCTTCTAGTTTTCCACATTTGTGCTTAGTCCTTGTTGTTTCTGGCTTATTTGAGTTTGTTAAGCTTGTTTGTACCCATTTTTACCATTGTGGACCCCACCTACACCCATTTGAGCTTATTTGCCCAAACAGTCAACCAAAGTCAACTGAATAAGCAAAGGGGGGTACTTATAGCTTATAAATAAGCTATTTTCCAAAGTGTTTTCACAAAATATACTGTATTTTAAAATATACTGTATTTTAAAAACTTGTAACGATCTATGGAATTCGAAAAATATCTAGAAGGAGAATTTACGCAAAAACCACCATTATTTGAAAATGATCATTTTCTTGAATGGAAAAATAAATTTGAAAATTATGTAAAATCAATAGATCTTGATCTTTGGCATATTATTTCAATTGATGATCTTAAACTAACTAAAATGAATTTTGAAAATCAATATAATAATCTTCAAATAAAAATTGATAAAAATACTAAAGCTAAATTACTTATTTTCAAAACTCTACCAAATGTTGAATATGAAAGATTATTTCCTTGTAAAACGGCAAATGATATTTGGAAATGCCTTTTAAAGTTTCACCAAGAGAAATGTAAAACCAAAGATGATAAACTTGATATTGCACATGAAATTGTTACTCTAGAAAATTTAATAGATAAATATTTAGTTGAAATAAACACATGTACTACTAGTTCAAATGTGATCATTGAAGGTACTAATAATGAAGAACACATATGTCAAATCCGAAGAAAGCATGTTAATAAATCATGGTGCAACAAGGACGATAAAGACGATGTAAATACGGAATACGTGAACATCCTAACAAATGTTAATACAAATAGTGATGACAAGGATTACATGCTCCAAGATCCAAGCAATGCTACAAACAAAACATGGAGCGACATGAACAATGGAGTTGATCACCGTATAGCGAGTGAAGAGTGTACAAGTACAAATAAGGTACAATTCAAAACCAAACATTTTTGCTATGATCAATTTACATTAGAATTTTCAAAAATGGAAAATAGCTTCAAACACTTTTGCAACATTGACTCAAAAATTATTTTTAAAAATGAATCTTCAACATCCGCTGAAAATAACTTTGAAAAAGAAATAATTTTAGAAGACAAAATGTCTAGACTTGAAAGTAATATTGAAATTGATCTTGAATGTAAAAATTGTCAAGACTATAAACATGAAATTAAAATGGAAAAGGAAAAAGCTAAAATATTAGCAAAATTCGAAAATAGTTCTAAATCTTTAAAATATCTACTTAACATTCAAAAGTCATTTTATGATAAAACCGGATTAGGATATACGGTAGATGAGTACTTGACAAATACATCAAAACAAATAAAATTTGTTAAACCTAATGGAAAAATTTAGAACTATTATTATTTACATCCATTGATTATTTCTCTAGTCAAGAAAGTTATTGTTTGTTTGCTAAAACAAACAAATAATGAATTCTTGTACTTCTCGATGACATCCTCTTCATATGCATTTAAGTGCATTGGATGTTCGCTACTAATCAAATCGGACCCATGAGAATCTGGGTACCAAGCTCTCTGTCATGTGTAGGTAATTAACGATCAAAGGAACTACTACTTTTTGGATCGCTCTATTCGCTTTTTTTCATTTGATGACCATTGTCTTTATGGTGTGTTCGTTACTACCTCATGACGAAGGATTCTTGTTCTACCATTCTTAATCTGCACGACTTGTGATGATTGGTGCGACCGATAGTGTTTCTATGATCAAGTCTCCTTGATCCTTTTTGCATTAGGATATTACTTCGCTTCTTCAACTTGCTTTGGGGAAAACCTTCCTGACGTTTTATATTGCTCTCATGACCACTCTTAAAGAAGAGCTGGACCTGAGGCAAGTTTTCTTTTCAAAAACTTGCCTACATTACATTAAGATAGAGTATGCTTCAATTAGTATATTAATATGTTTTAATTTGCAAGTTGCTATGCTTTTAGATCATGAATACCAATATATGCATACATAACATTAGGATAATTAACCCTCTTATTGCTATATCTATTATCATTTGTTTTAGTTTTCATCTATATTGATAATCTTCTATGATCTAGAATAGAATGCTTGACACTTGTGCTATATAATCTTACTAGTTGCATTAATAGATGTGTTATAATTAAGACTTGCTAGTGACTCAATATTACAATGTGTCTTGTATACATGCATATATACATATGTCTATATTGCATTCATTGATGAATTTCTTTGTCCTTTCCTATCTCATTGCATTTAGATGTTCAATGTCTACCATATCTCTCTCACATCTTTAGTTGCCATTAGAGATGATTACATGTGACAATGGGCTGAATTGATTCTCTTGAAGTATATCTTTCACCTGAAATTTCTTGATTATCAAAATCAATATGTCATATTTAAAAAAAAAAAACTTCTCTCTTTTAGTTAAAACCCTTCGAATATCTATTTTATGCTTTTTCGAACAACATGCTTAATCATAAGCTATCATAACATTATTTTGATCTTTATCAAAGCAGAAACATTTTTCTTTTTGAAACAAAACAAAATTTGTCCTAGTAGGATACAAACTTGAATGTATTTCAAAACATTAAGCCAAGTATTAGTGAATCAAGAATACTTCATATTTGGTAATCTTCGATAGGAAAATTTAGGAACTCGATTTCTTCTAAAAAGAGAATGACTACTGGAGAATCTATTGACTAGAAATTCAATTTAACCTAACGGTTGAATTGCTTCTATGTGAGAAGTTGGGTGTGTGTAACCCGTAAAAATGGTCGTGTTTAGCCTGAATTGAGCACCACTAGTAATAGTCTCATACTCATTCTCCAACTTGATTAAATTGCACTTCCTATATATACCTAACGCTAGTTTACTTTTGTGAACCTTGTTTCTCATTAGACTCTTTCGTTCCCAGATTTATGACATTAAGTGAAAACTTACTTTCAAACATTGTTGAATAAAACTAAAAACACTTTATTTAAAACATTATTATTTTCTCACATATGTCATAAACTTATGTGAAAATGACATCCACAATCTAATCAAATCATTTCATGAGAATCATGGTTTGCCCATATGGATCTTGTTTGTAACAAGTCTTGAAGTCCATATAATCATATCTGTCTATTTGTTACTTGTCAACAATCATCAACATGTTTGCTCTAGGCTAAATGTTATCATCTTCATATAGTTGCTCATTTAGCTTACTTGGCTTGTTGTCTCCTTTGGTGCATATCTTAATTGATAAATTAATAGATAGCATGATTATTAGAAATTAATTGTCTACTTTAATTAATTCTATATCACTCTCTACATTCATGAATAGTATGCCCTATATTGCCTCAAAGAGTTGAACTTACTTGAATCCAAAAACAAAAACACAACCTTTTTGAAAATTTTCTGTCAAAAACCCATTTCTGGCATTCTGGGAATCACCAGATGGGCGGCCCCCTTAATTATATAAGGCGGCCCCCTTAATGATTAAGGGGACCGGCCCCTAATTAAGGGGACCGGCCATCTGATGGTCGGGGATACTGTTTTCTTTAACACTTTTTGACCCACTTCAGCCTATACTTCCCACAATTCACAAACATATTTTGTCCCATACTATCCCTCAAATTTTCCTTCCTAAACCACATTTCTCATACACTATAAATACTCTCCTCCCACCATTAATGCCATCACACCCAAACATGTCATCTTCCAACAACCAAAAACCAAAGATTTCAAGAACCGCAAGGATCTCCGTCAAACCCGTTTGGAGGAGGAAACTTGATTCTTGTCATAACTCTTGTGATGTTGTTTCAAGTCAACCAACAACTCAACCTCAAACCCACTCAAATGAGTCATCCCACAACCTATCTTCCACTAATACCCTCATTAATGCTTCCTCTTTTGATGAGCATGCTCAATCCCAAAACAACAATCCCAATATCTCAATCAACACTTCACATATTGCTCACTCAACAAAGACATCATCCACTCATGAAGAACATCTTCCACCCATATCTTGTTTTCATGATTACCCAAGCTCAAACATGTCTCCACCACCTAGAGTACCACCACCACTTCCTACAACCTCACATGCCACTCCAATGTTGCATGTGCAAACCTTCACCCAAGACAACTATCATGCTCCACCACCATCACCTTCCTCCGAACACTTGAAGTTCGTTGAGGAGCTAAAAGAGGCACATGAGCTTAGTGCTCTTTTAGCATTACATCTTGCTCAACGCAATTTGGATCCACCACAATCAAGCTCACCATCATCACCACATAACAAAAACCAACTTGAGAAGCATGTTAACAATTGCCCTTGTTGCATCTTCCTTCAACAACAAATCATTGCTTTGAATGAGCACTTCACTTGGATTGAGTATCTTCTTACTAGATCTCAACAAACCCCATCACTTGAACAACATCACAACCCTCAACCAACAAACTCCACTTCAAATCCATCACCTCCAAGCTCTACAAACTCACCAACACCCATGGAACCAAGAGTTTACCTCCACTAAACCACCAAGCATTTGATATGCTTATGTTTTCTCATTTTCAAATAAAACTCCTCAACCATTTTGGGATTCAAGAAAGTTTGATGACACTTCTTGTTGGCACTATAGGATGTTCTATGTTATTTAGAATTCTATTTGTATTGCCTTTGTAACAATGATTATGGGTTGACATAATCATTTTTCTATTATTGAATGGTTTAATATAAGTTTCTTATTCCCTTGTGCCATGATTATTACTTGTTAATATTATGCTATATGTATTTGCTTGTGCCATGCTTGTGCTTCTAATATTTTTCTTGCAAGAATTACTTTCTCGAAACCTTGGTGCCCTCAAACGAGGGGGAGCATACATCAAGGGGGAGTTTTCTACCCGTTTAAACTTCTCTCACGAAGTTTATTCGGCCTAACCTTTTTGATTCTACAAAAAGGGGGAGAAGTGAATGTAAACTTACTAAATACTTGTCTAAATATTAATTTTTGGATTTAATAAGTTTAGGTTTTGTAATCATCAAAAAGGGGGAGATTGTTGATATAAATAATTGACTGAAAACATTATTCATATCTTCCGATATCTCTATGTTTTGATAATCACAAAACTTAAACTAATCAAACCAAAGATCATGACGTAAACATGTATTTAGTAATAAATAATCACTTTCACCAACAAATCACTTAAGGTATGAATAAACAAAGTGTTTAGTGCAATGTATGATCAAAGGGGTATTTAATTAACTAATACAAAGTTTATTTAATTATATAATCTTATTATATATTTTTGAAAAACACTTTTGGTAATAAGGAAAAATGTTTTAATCATACTAAATATATGATTTCAAATATTTAACCAAAATCAGTTAGTTTTTCACCAAATAAACTTTTCCCACTAAAAGACAAGTTTTCTGGCCGTTACAGTTGGGCGGCCCCCTTAATTATAAGGGGCGGTCCCCTTAATTTTAAGGGGGCCGGCCATGCTTTAAGGGGACCGGCCACGCTCCTCTGTCAGAAACTTTTGCCTATAAATACCACCTTAAACCTGGATTTTTTCCCTACCTTTTTGCACAAAAACTTTCTGTTCTAGATCTCCATTTCAATTCTAAAAATCCTTTGATCATTTCATAAGCCTTTGTTTCCAAGTGATCCAAAGCCTCATTCTTTCAAGTGCAAAGAGAAGAATACTTCTATTAGAAGTATTACAACTTAGTATCATCTTGCTATCTAAGTTGTTTGTTTACATTTCCTTGTATATCTTTCATACTTTGGTGAATAAGGTGTATGTATTAGTAAACTAGATTGAGTTGAAGAATCTAGAATTGTTGTAAGTGTGAAGTGTGACTTGAAGTGAAGAAGAAGGGTTAGATAGTAGTGGTGATAGGAGATTGTAGCAATAGGAGCTTGTAGTGAAGAAATTAAGGATCTCTAGTGGAGAAGACTAGAAGACATTTGTAGATTGAAGTTGTGAAGACATTAGTGGCTTGAAGGTGTCAAGACATTAGTGCATTGAAGGTGTGAAGACATTAGTGGCTTGAAGGTGTCAAGACACTAGTGCATTGAAGTTGCAAAGATATTAGTGACTTGAAGGTGTCAAGACATTAGTACTTTGAAGGTGTGAAGAGAATAGAAGATTGGTGTATAGAAGATTGGTGTGTAGAAGATTGGTGTGAAGAAAATAGTAGATTGGTGTGAAATTGGTGTGTAGATTTGTGTGTAGATTGGTGTGAAGATTGGTGTGTAAATTGGTGTGTATATTGGTGTGTACGGTTTTCTCCGCCATAAAGGAGGTCTTTGATCTAGTGAAGAAAACTCTCGAGTAGGTGACTCGGGGAGTGGAGTAGGGCAAGGAAGGTGTCCTTGTAGCCGAACCACTATAAATCCTTTGTGTCTCGGTTTGATCTTTCCATCTCTCACTCTTTGATTTATTACTTACTTGCATTTCACACATAGTCATAATTTATAGTATTGTGCATATGATTGATTTCACATAAAGATCAAACTAAAATCCATTCATAAAACTAATCTTACAAAAACCAACCTAGTACATATAATTATATCTATACACTACTATACATATATATGCTTACATAAAATATATGAAATTGTATATTCTTTCCAAACATTATACATAAGCATTGTATATATAAAACCTTTAATAAATCTTGTATTTATACTTTTGTAGTTAAGTGTTTTGAAATTGTACATTATACATAAGTAGTATTTATACAAAATCATAAATTAACTAGTTTATATATTTATGTATTAAAGTGATTTGAAAGTTTCATTTTAGAAACTATCTTTTACAAATAAGCAAAACGAAAAAGACGTAAAACTATTCAACCCCCCCTTCTAGTTTTCCACATTTGTGCTTAGTCCTTGTTGTTTCTGGCTTATTTGAGTTTGTTAAGCTTGTTTGTACCCATTTTTACCATTGTGGACCCCACCTACACCCATTTGAGCTTATTTGCCCAAACAGTCAACCAAAGTCAACTGAATAAGCAAAGGGGGTGCTTATAGCTTATAAATAAGCTATTTTCCAAAGTGTTTTCACAAAAGTTTTTCATTTTTAGTAGTAAAGTTAGTTTGTAAAAGAAAAAATCCAAAAAAGTCAAGTTTAAAATAAGTGATAGTTTCTATTTAATTCAATTTAATTTTAATTTTCATTTTTAGATTTTAATTAAGTATTTAGTATTTTTATATTTTTATTAATTACCTTATATAGTAAAGTATTTTTAGTAATTTTTCTAGATTTTTATTCTGTCATTTAGTATTTATTAGATTTAATTTTAGTTTTCTTAATTATTAATTAATATTAAGTTTTAAATATCATATTTAGTTTTTATAAATTAAAACTTAGTTTTTATATTTTTACTAGCTCTAATTTAGTATAATAGACTTTTAGAAAATATAATTTGAATTTCTACTGTTCATTTTCCATTTTTCTTATTTTAATTGTTTAAATTAGACTTAAGTTAATTAAAAGGTAAATGATTAGTGGATTAATCTTAAAACATAATTTTTAGAGTTTTTATAATTTTTTAGGATTCCTGTGATGGTTAAGTAATTTTATAAATTTTCTTATAATTTTCTAATTTAATTTAGTATTAATATTAATTAAAAGTAGTTTAATTAGTTTAATTAAGTTAAATAGTTTTCAATTTATGAAAAACCCATAAAAAGACAAAAATATTTATTTTTATTTTTTATACTTTCTTCAAGTTCTAATTTAAGTTTATAAAATATTTTTGCAAATTTTTAGTTTAATTTGTAATACTTATAATTATTAGTTAATTTAAATTAGATTTTTAAATAGTTTAATCAATTAAATAATATTTAAATAATATTTTAATCATTTTCATAATTTCATTTTCATTTTTAATTTTAAGTTTTAAAAAGTGTCAAAAGCACCCCCTGTAGTTTGTTAAATACCAAAATCCCACTTTTTCAGTCCGATTGCGTAAATCTGAATTATGAATACGTGCATATATCTGGTATCTGATTTTTGTGAATATTATATCTGTGTACAAATACCATAATAACAGTAGCAATACCAATTCCACATCATCCGGCTACTGTCCTCAGTGCCACTCATTCATAAACGATTCCCAAATTTCCACTCATTCATCCGGCTACTTTAATGACCCGGGGAAAAACTATACTATCCACGGAGTATTGATTCTAAGCTGTTTTTGACTAATTGACCTTGGTCAATTATATCTGACGGTTTAGACTCGATCAAATTTTGGCGCCGCTGCCGGGGAGGTTGTTGCGTGTTTTATAAAATCGTTTTAAGTTAAGTGGTTTTCAAAACTCTCCCTGTATAAATTTCACACAAATTTGTAAAAAGTTTTTGTAAAAATGTAACACCCCGAAATTTGATTAAGCAGCGGAAGTCTAATCGGGGTTATTACAGTTTAGTACACAGTCATACTCATAGAAAACAGTTCAAAAGATTTGCAATATCATTCCATGAAAACTCAAATATTCAGAGTTACAAACATTTTTCCAAAATGTTACACAAAAGTGGTGATGAGTTTGTAAAGAATGATATAATTATTGAAATAAAAGGGAGGTCTTGTGCCCTTTTGCTAGCTCCGTGCCGCCATGCTTGCTAATTTCCTGAGATAAACATGCTTAAAAAGTCAACACAAAGGTTGAGTGAATCCATAGTAGTTTAAATTGTAATAGTGTGAACACAAGTCAAGCATTTGAAATAAACAAGCCAAGATAGACAGGTCTTGACTAAATCAGGTGTAATATTGCTCCTAAGCCTCACGAAACGCAAGCCTTAACATTGATTTGACATATCATAAAGATAATAACAATCATATACACCACAGCAGAAGTAAATGACAAGGGGCCCTCGGTGACAGGAAATGTGCCAAAGTTCCATAATACCTCGAATATAGCACACCTCCTGCCAAGTGATCACCT